>MU224533.1:2907802-2971073 GCA_018584345.1 Thuja plicata
AGGAGTGAAGGCGGTACAGGTGCCTATCAAGGTTAGCTTGGCTCGGAAGACAGTGTTGTTTGAACAAGAGTTAGTGGAGGCTACAGCTGAAAAGTATGTTTTGGAGACAAGCTTGGTGCAGGCATGGCAGGAATGTGATGTGACAGAAAAAGAACAACAACGCAACATTGATGTGGGGGCGACACTTCTGTTTTTGCCCTTCTTCTCAGTGATTTTCTAATTCTATGTAGTGTATTTCATCTTCTTTTTGTTGAGAGTCGCCGGAGACGACTTTCTTTTTTGGGGGGATGATGTTAGCCATAAAGTTGTGTTACCGTCGGATGTTAGTTGCCGACGGAGGTAAAGTTGTGTTACCGCCGGATGTTAGCTGCCGATGGAGGTTAATTAGTTGCCGACGGTTGAGAAGGGTGACGACGTTTGGTTGCACCTCTTCGGATTGTATATGAATATTGTACTTGCTCATTGGAAGATATTATTACTGTAACCTTTGGGAATGATTAATGAAAGTGTTTATTGTTCTATGATATATTCTGTGTGTAATATATTTCCTGTACTATGTCTATGCATTATTAAGTTACCCGTGACGGTAAACACTTTCCTTTTTGTTTTGCTAGTTATGGGTGTGGCCAAAATTGATGCAATGTCATTAGGTAGGGAATTTTTTAGGAAAAATCTTTTGGGTGACATGGACAGACCGGTTAGAAATGTTCAGGGTAATCTGATGATCCCATACCCAGTTGATTTTGATAAAGAAGTGGATTTAATTGGATCTTCTGATGAAGAAATAGTTAAGAGCTCAATCCTTTCTATGAGGAATAAGAAAACTTTTGAAGCACGCCGACAAGAAATCATGAGAAATACCGATTTGCTTCAAAAGTCGCTGGGGTTAAATGTGGCAAATTCCTGAGAATGGTGGAAAGATTACTTGTTGGAGGGCTATGTCACTTTTAGTGAAGAGGAGGAAGAGGAAGGCTAAGGACAACCCTCTGTGATGGGGAATAAGAGACAGGATAAAGGAAAGGGTATTGAGCGACGGGTCTCGCTAGTGTACAATGCTTCTTTGAGGATAGCAGCCTCAAGCAAGCAAACAGAGCAGAATTGCCGATGGTGGGTTCAAGACGCTCTCATGGCAGGTCAAGGTATGCAGGGATAGTGAAGCGAGCGGGTCATGGTAGGGCTTCTACATCCGGGTTCAAGAGGTCCTTACGCTCCAAGAAGAGGAAATAAACTATCTCTGCTGGCATCGTGGAATTTTGTTTCTTTAGATCAGATAAGAATTTTTTTTAATTTCTGTTAATGCAGACTAGATTATCTTCTTATCTTAAGGAGGTTTTTGAAGGACACCACTAGAATGCTTAGGGTTGATGGTGCAGAGGGAAATTCTGATCTGATAGTGTTAATTTTTAGAACTGCTTTTCCCCTGCGTGGGATGCAGAGATGGTGGTTTTGTTAGCTCTCCTATTTTTCGGGTAACAATGATGGTTTGGCAGGCTTTTTTAGTTTAAGACAATCTTTACTTAGACTTTATGTATTTCTCTTTTAAAATCTATAGCAATGCCATCTCGGCTTCGGTCCTTTTCTGATCCAAAAAAAAAGAAGTTAACGTGCAAATTTCTTGGCTGTAAAATTAATTCACCACGTGTAAGATTCCCAATTACCGTGGCTTTCCAAATATCGTGTGATTTTTGGAACTGTGGTTCTATCTGCTTGACATTTGACATTTAAATCCAATTTTGAAGCTTCTGGCCTTGCTTTGTTACGTTATAATTAGTTAGTTTCGTATTAAGAAATTTTGTTTGACATCAATATTAATTTGCAGCTGTAGATATTTATTGTAGGATGGCTTTCCAATGGTATTATTATTTATATGACGCACCGAGAATATGAATCAGCTGAAATATGATTTTGCAGGATTAAATTTTGCTAAGTAATCAGTAGGGATTGTTGCTCAACTACCTACATTCTGCTAAGTGATTGAGGGTTGTAAGGTTCACATAGTTACATATGTGGAAGAAACATGAAGTGACTCACAGAAAGGAAAGAAAGGTGAATTTTAATCTCTACTCTGAAACAAAGCCCCAAGTGGGCGAGTTTCTTTAGCTTAGGAGGATGCTTTCTTAAAGATATATTGGAACAATGTAAGGGGAAGTCACCTTACAAGCACAGATTTTAAAGAGGGTTTTTGTGTGTTTAATAGTAGTTTTCAGACTGCAATATGTGGAAATGGCCATTGCTACAATCTGTGGGTCATCCTTTGTTGGGGTGCTCCTAAAAGCAATAAATCAAATTTCTGAATACTCGGTCAGTAAAGGCGCAACTAATGACAGGGCAGGTCGCAAATGTCATTCCTGAAAATAATTTGTGAGCTTAATGAATATTATTGAGAATTTGGGTTGAGGCAGACATAAATTGTATACGCAAAAAAAATCTTACTGTGTTATTGTTATATCCTATTTTATAGGGAATATCTCCTTTAAATATATGACTTGCTTTGTCACTTTAACAACTAAAAATATTCCAACCAATTACTTTCACACCTACAATAGGTACATGAGTTTCTATTATGACTCACTTTTATTTTATCATAAAACATTTTAAATTATTCAGACGCATGTGAACACCAACATAATTTCCAAACAAATATGAAAAGTTGGTTACTATCTGGAATGATTTAGTGTTCACCTAGGGGAACTTGCTTGGACTGACAACTAGTGTCCTGCAAAGGTTTTTTAGTCATCACAAACGTATCATCCTATTGTGTTATTTTGTAGGTAGAGCACAAATAGCAGCAACGGCATGTGTACAAGGTACACTTTAAGTGGGTTTTCAGTTACATGTAAAATTTACTCCGATTTGTGGATTCTGTTACCATAGATCCAGCTCCTCACAACTGATAAGAACAATTGAACAGGGAAGATTATGATCATCCAGAACGGCCACAGAAAAAATCATTTAAGTCTCCATTGCCTTGGGAAAAGGCAAACAACAAAAAAATAGGATAATGGTGTCCCAGACTCACCACTGGAGCTTCAAGACCAGGTATTGTATCATGAATGTAAAAGCAGCTTTCAGATTATTAAGTTGTCCAAGTGTCATATCTGATTACTCAATTTCTTTGTTATTATAGAATCTTGTGTCCTCAACCGGCATTTACTTTTCAGGACTATGGTCGGCTTGCGGAACAAATGGCTGGTGTCAGTGAAAGACTAGATGAAGTCTTGTCTCGCGTTTGAGAACTAAAAAAACTAAGCTTCCTCAGTCTGGCAGCCAAGGGCATGTCCCACATAGACTAAAACATATTTCTCTTTCTATGTTAGAAATTTTTCCACAGGTTGCAAATTTACTGTTGACCACCACAAGTTGTCACTATTGTTATCCGGATTTATGCTACATTATAGATGGCTTTAGCATCAAGGGTTTGTTAAATTGGGTGAAATGTGTTTATTTCTTGTGTAAAAGGTATATGTTCGTTTGAAGAAAACTTTTGGCTAACAAACTATAAGAAGCTCATGGTGGCTCCAACTGAACACATAGATTTCAAGAATTTTGTGGGTGTGAAATGTGTTTATTTCTCGTGTAAAAGTCATATTGTTTGAAGAAAACTTTTGGCTAAGAAATTATAAGAAGCTCATGGTGTCTCGAACTGTAAGAACACATAGTTTTCAAGAATTTTGTAGGTGTGATAATAAGAGCCCTTCAATGATTTCATGAGAAATAACTTCAAAACTATTTAAACTTATTAGAATCAATTATTATTTTTAAAGCTTATAAATAATGTCACAAAAAAGATTAATTATAAGAAAGACAAATTTATTAAAAAAATGTGGTCTAGCTTTTCATTACGACTACATTTTTTGTTGGATTGATTATATAGTAGGTCATGCATAAAATGCATTATTCTTTTACTATATAAGTGTTCAATGTCTGCTTATTATTTTTTGATCGGTAATATTTTTCATTTTCATCGATATGTGAAGAGGTTACATCATTGTCAAAAATGGCTTTTGGTTACAAATATACAAAAAACTTCCTTGCATTCTACTATTTGCTACTACAGTCGGCTATGTATTAACATACACCATAGCAAAAAATAGTTTTCTATTAACAGAAAAAAACAAAAAGAAACTAAAGTCTAGCTAGCTGAACCACTTGACAGCCTCCTCTTTGGTGAAGTTACCAAAGGCGCCACTTTTCTCCACTAGGGCTCCGACTCGGATCCTGCCCTCGGCGATTCCGCTCGTGCATGCAGCCTCCTCTTTGGCCTGCCAAGCTATTGTGGCCTTTCCACCTCGTCTGGTGACCGACAATTGGCGTCGAATTTGTGGCCTTCCATCCTCTCCCAAAGCCGTAGTGGACTTGATGGGTGTCTGCTTCTTTTTCCGCTTCCCCGTGAGCTCAACTTCACCCTTCTCCTTCTCCACCTTTCTCCTCTCTAAGGCAACCTTTAGATCCTTCCACCCACTCAGAGCCCGTGCCAGATGGACATCTTCAGGGCTAGCAGTCGACCATATCACAAGCGGCTGTAGGCCTCGACTGCCTCTTCCCACCATGCGAAAAGGCACATTTCCCATGTGCAGACCCAGCCCCACCTCCGCCCGTTGGATAATTTCCTCCACTCCTTCCACCCATTTGATCACCATGCATTGTCTGACCACCCATCTCACTTCCTCCTTTGATTCCGCGACCAAGAGTCCGAGAGCTACAAACAGGGAGGAAATGTCCAAGTTTGTCCTTGGTCTCCACCCATTCTGCAAATAATGCTCTCCAAAGATTTCCCTAATGGCCGCCCAAAAGTCGTCGTCCTCCATGAAAACATGGCTCAACCGGTTCATTGTGATGGGGCCTTCAAACACTGGGACTTGGCCAGTAGTAGAAAGGGAGAAATTAGCCTTCATTTTGCGCTAATGTTTCCTCTTTCGTTTCTCACAATGTTGCCTTGCCTGTGTCGCGAGTGGCTTTAATCTTGCTGTCGAAGTCTCTGGAGATAAAGGAAACTAATGATGCTACCATCATGTTGCCAGCCCATCCATCATATCTCATTACTCTCATCTGTACTATCTCAGCCTCCACTTAATGGGAAATCTCGGCTTAGGGGATCTTAAAAAAGCTCGTGCTCACACGCATCCTCTTGGCGGCATTCATGACTTTGTATTGTGCAGGGCTATCACGTGGTTTTGGTGGCATGACACTTCCATTCTCGATTTTTGGTATATCAGTCCCCGACTATAGTTTCCTTCCTTAGTAATTAATGACCTCTATGTTTCATTTCTAAAATCTTCGAATATTTCAAATTTATTTTCAAGTGAACCGTTGGCCCCAATGTTTGAAAGTTTATCTGCCAACTCATTTGCCAATCTCGGTACCTGTGAGACTTTGAAGTCTTCGAATTCTCCCATCATGTTCCTGATTCGTCTGATATGCTTATTCAGATACCAGGTATCCATTTGACCTTTGGCAATCCCGTTTATTACTAGGAGAGAATCACCTTCTAGGTGAATTCTCCTAATCTATAGTCTTCTTGCCATTAGAATGGCCTCGATTGCTGCCAGACATTCGTCCTCATTATTCGTTCCATTCCGCAGCCTTTTGGCACCTAAAGCCAAAATCTCTCCCTTCTCATCTCAGGCAATATATCCTATTCTGGATATTCCAGGGTTGCCGAGAGAGGCACCGTCAAAATTTATTTTGACCCATCCAGGGGATGGGGGTTGCCATTTACTTCTTTGTACTTCCTCTACCCGGGTCGGAGGTTGCACCCTCCCAATCCCATTAACGGGTCATTATTATTATTATGTTCCATTTCTATAAAATTATGACGAGAGGGATTTTGGACGAGAGAGTTGGTTGGTGCGGTCTAAGGAGATGATATGTCATCCTCCTCGTTCCTTGCACCTGCAAACTTGCCCTCCGTACTTGGTTGATGATTCTCGCTGCTTAGTATCCTTGTTTGGGATTTGTTCTTTCTTTTTGCTTGCTTTTTTGTGGGTCTTTTCTTTGTGTGTGTTTCTTCATTCGCGTGTCATTTATTTTATCCCCTGGTTTAGTTTTCCCTACCCATTTGTGGCTTCGACCCTTGTCCCATGGCTCATTAATGCTGGCTACAGATGAAGTTATGGGTGATATTAATACCCCACAGAGAATAGGGAGGCAAACCAAAATATTAATGGTAATGATAAACCTTCCGTGGAGAATAGTAATTTGTAGAAACCATCTTATAAGATTGTTCTATTTGCAGAGGAGAGTAGACCAGAGTGCACATCTTCAGCAAAATTTAATTGGGGAGTCATAGTCATCTATGGAATGGGATCAAGCGGACTACTGGGGCCGACGGACATGGATTACGAGATGGAAGCCACATCCAAGATGAAGACCCTGGAGGAGGAAAAGATGGTAAGGTTCCTTCTTTTGCATTAAAAATCCTTTCTCTCAGCCCGAATGATGATATGATTAAGGCAATTAAGAGTGAACAAAGTCGACTTAGAAGTGATGTGCTCTTTGTTTGTACGGATGCTAAGGCTCTACCATCTAGATTTTTTTTGATGACTGGATTGGCAACATCTGGGGTAAGAAGCTTGGCATTTATGAGAGTTTTTGCAGAATGATGCACAATGGGTTGTTTGTGGTAGTCTTTAAATCTTATAATATGCAAGAAAGGGTTTTGAATTTTTTTTTTTGGAATGTGGGTCAATCTTTGTTAGGGCTTTTCCATGGTCGCCAAAGGTGCGAGGTCTTCACTAGCCTAGGCAATATCATATCACATGCGTTGATATTGGGGGATTTATATCCCAAAAATTTGATGTAATATATTGGGTATATAATAGGGATACCCTGGCTTTTTAAATTTGACAAAGGAATACAATATTCAGAGGTATTTTGTATTCAACAATATCCAGAAGCACGTAAGTAGCAGGAAAAATCATTGAAACTCTAAAATTTGAAAACAACTTTCCCGGGAAAGGCTTAAGCAACGAGAAAACTATTTTGATTTTCCAAAATTTGAGTCGCTAGAAATGTTGATCATTTCGCTCACCATTTGATCCTCAGATCATTCTTTCCTCATAGGGTTCCAGTTGAGCAAATGATAGAACTAAATCCTATGGGATGCTTCAGATCAGGCATATCGATGTAACATCTCTCATGTTCCACTGATATGGTCTTGCAGTGCTTCAACAGAGCCAGGAATTGGATTTCGGCATGACAGGTCCGTTGTTTCCCCAAAATCCCAAACAAATCATTCATCGGGCTTTAGGGTCGAATATTGACACAACAGGTTGGGGTCTTGCAGATGGTTGTTATCAGTATAGCTATCATTGTCGGAAGAGAGGAAAAGTTGGCGTCCGATGTTCCGATGAGATGTCCTCGGCGAAATTCTTGCCAATGTCAGTTTCATCATGGCATAAGAGGTAATCAAATTAAGCGTCCCAACATGTGTGTTATGTCGATGGATGTCATTGGGGTAAGTCACCCCGATGAGTTTCTTCATCGGCCATCGGAAGGGACAAAATATTGCGGTCCGAATCACTGATGGATGTCATCGAGGTAAGTCTCTCTGATGAGTTTCTTCATTAGTGATCAGAGGAGAAGAAATCCCGCGGCCCGACAGTATATGCTACGTCGATGTTTTCCATTGGCAAAGGTTTTGTCGATGATGTTTTCAGAGGGCAACTCTACTTTGGCATTAGCAGGGGTCTTGTTGATACGATCAACACTGAGTTCCATCTGGGGAACATATCTGCGGTCTTACCAAAGATATTTTTGAATGCCAATAGATGTAGGATGTCATCGACAAAGCTTCACATCGGTTTCCTTGATGGTCAACAATTTTCAGCCACAGTTCAATACACCCATCAAGGAAGTTTGATAATCGGGGGAGCTTTCCTCGATGATCAAAGGCTGTCAGTTTCAATGCCAAAGGAGCACAGAGTTTTGTTAGGGTATCTCTTGCCGATAAAGACAAACATGACGTTTACGTTTCTCAGCTACACCCATTGACCTGTCTATTTTTGTCTACTCTCTCAAGCGACACCATTACTCCAATTGGGTCTCAATCTAATCCTTTCCAAACACTTCATGACCATTTTACATTTCCAGATAACTCTCGAGATCATATTCTACACGCCATCAGAGGACAAGCATGAAGACTTTGAGTCCATATTTATTGCTGGGGGTCTATTCTAGGGTTGGTGAACGTTCTTTTGTTGCAGGGCATTCATTTCGACCCTCTTTTTGTCACTTCTGGGTGTTCTACTTGCATATGGAGATCATAATTCTTCTGATATGATCTAATATTTCTGTAATTCAACTCAAGTAGGGGTTTAAACTTCATGAGCAGTCTGGGTTATGCCTGAACCCTATAAAGACAAAGTTTGTACATTCTCCAAGGATCTCTTTTTCTGGTTCTTTTACAAAGTTCTCTTTTGTAAATATTTTTTGCCTTATTCAATAGAAGTTACTGTTGTTTACCTATTTTTGACCCAAATAGTTTGTGTAGTCTTTCTACCTTATTTATTTGGACATACTTCATCATCCGCAGTACTGTATGATTATGTTAATCTTAGTTTGTTAATATTGTTAAGTGAATATCTCTATTCCTTGCCTGATTGTATGGGTTCTTAACTTTCATTTTGTGCTAAGGATCAACAAATACAAAGAGTGGTGTGATTTTTTGAATTCTATCGAAGTTAAGTGTAGTCATTGGAATTAGTAGATCAAACATTCAGTTTGGTGCATCACCACATTTCCCTTTTTGCATTTCCCTTTCAACATCTCCTTCTCCCTTTTCCCTCAAAGCAATAGTTTTAGGTGCATCCTGATTGTAAAGGAAGCCAACCTTCTCTAGAGATTCAACCTCGTTGGTCAAGTCCCACACTTGGAGGTTGTTTCCATGTTTCACAAGGTTGTCTATGGTGCAGGATCACCCACTGCAACAACATGAACACCTCATCAAAATGTGACTCCTAGGGGGTCTTGAGGATGCCTAAGTCCTAAGGGTATAATCTTTAGTTCATTGACCCAATTGTAAGGCCTGGTTCCTAGATTGGCATTCATAAGCCACTTGGTCAACCATTGGTCAAGGGGTCTCTAGAGCCTAGGATTTGGGAATTTTATGTTCTTAGGATGTTTTAAGTATATTAGGAACCTTAGGTTCACTTTCTGCAACAAGATTGCATCTTTAGTGCAACTTTGCAAATGTTGTCAAAAGTTGTCAAGCAACTTTGACAACATTTACATATTTTTGTTTGTAAAGTATTAATGACTTCCCCAATGGACATATGTTTTGAAATATGGTTGTAACCGTTAGGGAAAGATTTCATAGCCCTTTCAGGTGGGTGGAAAGCAATCATGATGTAATTTTTCTCTTTGAATCAATAAAAATAACTGATTTTCCTGTAACAGTCGACTTGCAACTTTGGGTACAGACCTGTACGGACAAACCAGGGCATGAATCCAATTGGGAAGTAAGAAGTATTGATTTACCTTTCATTTGCATTTGATTTGAGGTCTTGATGATCTTTGGTTTGTCAGTTAGATCATTTTCTTTGTTCACTGGTCAGAAACCCTCCAAAACTAGGGTTTACTCACTAAATCTCGTTTTCCTCTCATGTCCACCCTTGGAAAATTCTGATCCTTGGTGGAATGATAGGTCTACATGTGGACTACATGATTTCTAAGTTGGTTTGCAGGGAAACCAGTGTTGGAGCATGTTTTGAGTAAAGAATGGTCGACATCTCTATGTGGCGATCAACAACCAGAATGGTGCAATAGTGACTTCCATGAGATTGGGGTTGAGTCAGACCTTGTCCTTGGAGTTGGAGGAGTTTGGGACCATCCCAAGTGCAGTCCATGTCTTAGTTTCATCTGCCCTTAAGGATTTAGGGTACTTCCTTTGTTAATGGAGACCGAATTGTCAATTAGGCCTGTCTGATTATGTGATGTCCAAGCCAATTCCCTTTCAACTCACAACCCTTGGCTTTGGGGATTGTTAGTACTTCATAGTGGGTACTCAAAATTGTGATTAGTTCCTTGGGTCTAGTGTGAAGTATTGAAGTTATGTCCATTAAACCCTCTATGCAGGGCTACAAGGAATTGAAGGCTTGATTATGGAACACATATCTCAAGGATACCCTAGAGTTTCTTAATGATGGGAACATGTCTTATTAGGCTTAATAGGACCCTTTTAAACTTGGCTTAACCCCTACAACTTTGGTTGTCACTTTGGGTCTTATGCATCAATATTTGGATGTTGACTGCATAAGTATGGATTGTTGAGAGACATTGCACATCTTGAATCTAGTATTGAACCCTTGTCAAGATGTTGTATGGAGTTGTGTGATTGTGTTGTGAACTTTTGTAAAGGTGTAAGACCTAGGTGGAGAGGGTTGTGTGTGTGAAGGCCCCTTTGGGAGAGTGGGAAGGATATAGTGTCTAACTTTCCTTATCATGCCCTAGATCTTGCATCAAGTGGTATTAGAGCAGCTTAAGGATCTTTGGACTGATTCAAGTTGCAACCATGGCTGATGGTGGAGAAGAAAGTGAAATTCCTAATAGGATGTCCAATGCAGAATTACTGAGAGTAGTAAAGGAGCATGATGTAGGGAGGAAATGGTTGAGGCAGGAGATGGAAAGGCTTAAGGAACAAGTCAAGAACATTGGTGGTAACTCTGGAATGGAAGAGGAGGGGAGTGATGAAGAAGCCCCTTTGCAGGAGGACAAGGAGATCCCTGCAGACCAGAGGCTACTTGTGAAGAATTTGAAGTCTATGGAGAGGAGAACCATGGACACTAAGCTTGATCTACCTATCTATAATGGAAAGATGGATGCAGAAGAAGTCATGGACTGGATGGATGCACTCACTAGTTTCTTTGATTGTGAGGAGATACCAGAACACCAAAAGGTGAAAATAGCAAAGTCCAAGTTAAAGGGTTCAACCCTAACTTGGTGGAACTTCACTCAAGCAGAGAGGGTGAATATGGATAAGAATCTAGTGGGCACATGGAAGAAGATGATGGCCTTGGTGAAGGAGGCTTATGTGCTAGAAGATTGTGAAGTGCAACTTCATAAGAAAAGACAGATTTTGAGACCAAAAGAAATGGATGTCTCAGGGTACACTGAAGAATTTCGTAAGCTCTCCATGAAATCCAAAGTGGTAGAGCCAGAAAGTGTCAAGCTTGCAAGATACATGCAAGGATTAAGGATAAATATCCAGGATGAATTGAGTTTGTGCTCTCCAACTACAGTCCAAAAGTGCTTCCAATTAGCACTAAAAGTTGAAGACAAATATAAGAGAAGACAATATAAAAGTTCTAGGGGTAGAGGTAACAACAACCCTAACAAAAATTTCAGAGGAAGAGGAAATATATGGGGTAGAGGACAGTCAAGAAATGACACACCCATGGAGAAAAATCAAGGAGGAAGAGACCAAGGAGAGTCAAGTAATAGAGGAGGCTACAAAGGCAGGAGACCTTTTGGCAGAGGTAGGGGAAGAACAAATGAACCCCTAAGGTGTTTCAACTGCAATCAGTTAGGCCACCATGCAGGGAGATGCCTCGAGAAGAGGAACAATAACCAAGGTGAGAGAAGAGCACAGTTGGTCCAAGAAGACAATCAAGAACTTGAAGCTGAAGAAGGGACAGTCCTGATGATGAGACAAGCCTTCCTGCAAGTACCACACACTCAAGAGCCACCCCAAAGGAAGAACCTTTTCAGAACAAGAATCAAGTGCCAAGGAAAGGTATGTAACTTATTGATAGACTCTGGTTCAACAGAGAATTTGATTTCTAAGGAAATGGTACAGAAGTTAGAATTAAAGAAAACACCACATCCTTTCCCTTATAATGTTTCTTGGCTCACTAAAGGACAACAAACACTAGTCACTGAACAAGCTATGGTAGAATTTTCTCTAGGATATTTCAAGGATAAGGTTTTGTGTGATGTTGTAGAGATGGATGCATTCCATATTCTACTTGGGAGACCATGGAAATATGACATGGATGCCACTTATAGCTGTAGGAAAAATACCTACACTATCATTAGGGATGGAAAAACCTTCACTATGAAGCCACCGCCTGATAAAAAATTAGAAAAGGAAACCATTGTAATCATGATAGGGGAGAAAGAAATGGTAAAAAAATTAAAAGAATCAGTGGAGGAAAGTTTCATACTGATCATGAAACCTAAGGAGAAGGAGGAATATGACAAGATAGCACCCATACCAATAGAGGTCAAGGAATTAATAAACAAATACAGTGATGTTACTACAAATGATCTACCCTCTTCCCTCCCACCCCTTAGAGATATCACTCATCAAATTGATCTCATACCAGGATCCTCATTACCAAAAAAGGCACCCTATAAGATGACTCCCAATCAGAATGCATAGATTTCTAAACAAGTCTAAGAAATGCTAGCCAAAGGCCTAATACAAAAAAGTCTTAGTCCTTGTGCAGTTCCCTTTGTTTTGGCACCTAAAAAAGATGGAGCATGGAGGCTATGCACTGATACCAGGGCTATAAATAAAATAACACCCAGGTACAGATTTCCCATCCCAAGAATTGAAGATCTTCTTGATCAACTTGGGACTGCTTGTTACTTTTCCAAAATAGACTTAAAGTCAGGATACCATCAAATAAGAATCATGCCAAGAGACGAATGGAAGACTGCATTTAAGACCACTGAGGGGTTATTTGAATGACTTGTAATTCCATTTGGGCTAAGCAATGCCCCAAGCACATTCATGAGGCTCATGAATGAAATTTTCATTGATTACATTGGCAAATTTATTGTTATCTACCTTGATGATATATTGATTTTTAGCAGCAGCAGAGAAGAACATCTAAACCATTTGGAGCAAGTGATAAAGAGACTTCATGACCAAAAGCTCATCATCAACTTGGAGAAATTTACCTTCATGCAAAGGGAACTTACCTTTTTGGGGTTTGTTATCTCAAAGGGAACATTAAAAATGGATCCTAGTAAGGTGGAAACCATTGTCAATTGGCCCACTCTAAGAAATCAAGGCGAGGTAAGGAGCTTTCATGGTCTTGCTACCTTTTATAGAAAAGTTATAAAGAACTTCAGTCATGTATGTGCCCCCATGTTAGACACCATCAAGGGTGGTAATAAAACTAAGTTTGCTTGGACAAATGATGCTAACAATGCTTTTGATTACTTGAAGAACAAGTTTGCTCAATATCCTATCTTGACCTTACCTGATTTTAGGAAGGTGTTTACTGTGGAGACAGATGCTAGTAACCTAGCCATTGGTGTTGTCTTAAGCCAAGAGGGGAAACCTATAGCTTTCTTCTCTGAAAAGCTAAATGATGCTAAGAAAAGATACTCAACATATGACCTTGAATTGTATGCAGTAGTGCAAACTCTTAAAAAATGGAGACACTACCTTTTACCAAAAGAATTTGTTGTCTATACTGACAACCATGCATTAAGTTTTCTAAATTCTCAGGAAAAACTAAGTGTCAAGCATATAAAGTGGATGGAACAACTGTAGGCATACACATTCACATTGAAGCACAAGAAAGGTCAAGCAAACAAGGTTGCTGATGCCCTCTGCAGAAGAGTTGTTTTGGTTGAAGAAGTGCAACTACAAAGCATTGGGATTGATGCTTTGAAGCATCTATATGCAGGTGATCCATATTTTGGAGAGGCATTCAAGGTGTGTTCTCAACTTGTAGGCAAATATCACACCGATTTCTCTAAATTTATCATTCAGAATGACCTTTTGTTCAAAGGTTCCCAACTTTGTATACCTAGGTATTCTATGAAACTGAACATCATCAAAGAAACATTGTGGTGGCATGGGTGGTCACTTTGGCATAGATAAGACCACATACCAGATCAAGAGGATTTTCTTTTGGCCTAAGATGGCTAATGATATCAATAAATTTGTGGAAGCATGCACTATCTGTCAACAAGCTAAGGGTGTATCCATTAATCAGGGGTTATACCAACCTTTGCCAATTCCTAATAGGCCTTGGGAGTCAATCTCCATGGATTTTGTCATGGGCCTTCCTAGAAGTAAACATGGATTTGACAGTGTCTTTGTGATTGTAGACAGGTTTAGTAAGATGGTGCATTTTGTCCCTTGCAAAAGTACAAATGATGCCTCCCACATTGCTCAACTCTTCTTCAAAGAAGTTGTTAGGATTCATGGACTACCAAAGACAATAGTCTCAGACATGGATGTTAAGTTCCAAGGAAATTTTTGGCAAACACTCCATAAGAAATTGGGGACAAACTTAACCTATAGCTCTGCCTATCACCCACAAACTGATGGACAAACAGAAGTGGTGAATAGATCATTGGGGAACCTTCTCAGATGTTTAACCAAGCAACATAACCAGAGTTGGGATATCATCCTCCCACAAGAAGAGTTTGCATCTAATGATTCTCTAAATAGATCCACTGGCAAAACACCTTTCCACAAAGTTTATGGTTTGCACCCAAGAGGCCCATTGGATTTGATAGACCTACCTTCAGACTTTAAGATCAGTGCTCAGGGAGAAGAATTGGCAGAACTCATTTCCCAAGTTCAACATGAAGTAAAAACCAAACTATTCCAGACAACTCAAAAGTATAAAGAGCAAGTAGATAAAAGGAGAAAAGAAGTTCATTTCCAGATTGGGGATAAGGTTTGGGCATACCTTAGGAAAGAGAGGTTACCAAAAGGTAGATACTCCAAACTCCACATGAAGAGAGTTGGCCCATGCACAATTTTGCACAAAATGGGAGAAAATGCCTATGAAATAACTCTTCCCCCTACTTTGTTTATTTCCCCAATTTTTAACATTGCTGATCTAACCTCTTATAAAGGTGATGTAGCTGGTGATAATGTAGGTACTTCTAACAACTTGAGTCCTTCAGATACTTTAGATGTTGTGCCAAATCTACCTCGTAGCCAACCAGTGAAATTGGAGAAAATTTTGGAATCCAAAGTCCTCAGACAGACCAGGTTGAAAACATATATGTAGTACCTTGTTAAGTGGAAAGGCCTCCCCAATATTGATGCTACATGGATGACTGAAGACCAAATTAAACAACATGACACATCCATTGATCAACTAGACTCAAGTGGGAACTTGAGTTCTAAAACTCATGGGGAGTATGGTGCAGGAGCACCCACTGCAACAAAATGAACACCTCATCAAAATGTGACTCCTAGGGGGTCTTGAGGATGCCTAAGTCCTAAGGGTATCATCTTTAGTTCATTGACCCAATTGTAAGGCCTGGTTCCGAGATTGGCATTCATAAGCCACTTGGTCAACCATTGGTCAAGGGGTCCCTAGAGCCTAGGATTTTGGAATTTTCTGTTCTTAGGATGTTTTAAGTATATTAGGAACCTTAGGTTCACTTTCTGCAACAAGATTGCATCTTTAGTGCAACTTTGAAAATGTTGTCAAAAGTTGTCAAGCAACTTTGACAACATTTACATATTTTTGTTTGTAAAGTCTTAATGAATTCCCCAAAAGACATATGGTTGTAACCGTTGGGGAAATCTTTCATAGCCCATTCAGGCGGGTGGAAAGCAACCATGATGTAATTTTTCTCTTTGAATCAATAAAAATAACTGATTTTCCTGTAACAATCAACTTGCAACTTTGGGTATGGACCTGTACGGAAAAACCAGGGCATGAATCCAATTGGGAAGTAAGAAGTATTGAGTTACCTTTCATTTGCATCTGATTTGAGGTTTTGATGATCTCTGGTTTGTAAGTTAGAGCATTTTCTTTGTTCACTGGTCAGAAACCCTCCAAAACTAGGGTTTACTCACTAAATCTCATTTTCCTCTCATGTCCACCCTTGGAAAATTCTGATCCTTGGTGGAATGAGAGGTCTACATGTGGACTACATGATTTCTAAGTTGGTTTGCAGGGAAACCAGTGTTGGAGCATGTTTTGAGTAAAGAATGGTCGGCATATCTATGTGGCGACCAACAACCAGAATGGTGCAGCAGTGACTTCCATGAGATTGGGGTTGAGTTAGACCTTGTTATTGTAGTTGGAGGAGTTTGGGAACATCCCAAGTGTATTCCAAGTCTTATTTTCATCTGCCCTTAAGGATTTAGGGTACTTCCTTTGTTAATGGAGACCAAATTATCAATTAGGCTTGTCTGATTATGTGATGTTCAATCCAATTACCTTTCACTTCACAACCCTTGGCTTTGGGTATTGTTAGTACTCCATAGAGGGTACTCAAAACTGTGATTAGTTCCCTGGGTCTACTGCGAAGTATTGAAGTTATTTCCATTAAACCCTCTGTGCAGGGCTACAAGGAATTGAAGGCTTGATTGTGGAACACATATCTCAAGGATAACCTAGAATTTCTTAATGATGGGAACATGTCTTATTAGGCTTAATAGAACCCTTGTAAACTTGGATTAACCCCTACAACTTTGGTTGTCACTTTGGGTCTTATGCATCAATATTTGGATGTTGATTGCATAAGTATGGATTGTTGAGAGACATTGCACATCTTGAATCTAGTGTTGAACCCTTGTCAAGATGTTGTATGGAGTTGTGTGATTGTGTTGTGAACTTTTGTAAAGGTGTAAGACCTAGGTGGAGAGTATTGTTTGTGTTAAGGCCCCTTTGGGAGAGTGCGAAGGACATAGTGTCTAACTTCACTTATCATACCCTAGATCTTGCATCAGTCTAGGTCGCTAATCACCATCTAGGTAAGGGTGTAAACTTTTGTGACAATAATTTTTGGCATGCCCGGTGGGACTTGGATTCAGATAAGTTCAAGAACATCCCCTGGTGGATGATACTAAGCATCATTCATTGATAATTTTGGTGCTTTCTTAGCGGAATCAACCTTTGGAGGTAGTTCCATCAAACACCATGGTGACTCCGAGTGCAAAATCTACTGGTTTCAAGTAGTCCATGTGCTAGTATGTGGAAGATCATTTATGATTTTTTATGTTTCTTCAAGTTTTCTATAAAAATATTTATTTGAATGCCTAACCATGGACCCATTTCATAGAGATGTTTATTATTCTCCCCATATCATGAAAAAACTTCTCCTCAGGCCTCCTACTATCAATATCAACCTCAACCACAATGTTGTTATGGCCCAACTGCTACACCAAATGGCCAACATACTCACCACTCTTCTGCCCATGTTCCATCGATGCAAAAGTTATGGAACATGTGGTCAAAAATTAAATCAGAAATGCATGTGAATCCCTTTTTGGGCCCAGTTTCCTCTACAACATCAAACAACCAACCTTCTCAATATGCTAGCCACCCTCTTGCCCCTGCTCCATCTTCCTCATTTACAAATGAAATTAATAGTACAAGGAAAATGACGCTGGATTTTCAAAGGCAAATAGATGAAATCAATAGGCAACAAGAACTTGATAGACAACATGAGGATATGGCTTACCAAGCCTATCTTCATGAGCAACAAATGGAGGTCCAACAAGGGCAATATGAGGAAGAATATGCTTGTTAGGTTTCTCCTCATCAACAAGAGACAAATTATCAGACCCTCTTTCACTCTCTAGAGTGGGAGGCACAAAAACAACATTTTGAGGAGGACCTTGTAATAAGGATTGTTGCAGCAGAGGAGGAGACAAGGCTCAATCTTTCTCAAATGTAGACATCTGAAGAACAAGAGGCTCCTAGATGAAAATTTTCTAGCTTCAAACAAATTATTCCCCCTCCAATACAAGAATCTACACAAGCTAGAGGCCCATTCATCCACCGCATTTCTAAATCCACTATCTAAACAAGAGCCACCCAAATGCAAGATTGCTAGCTTAAGGAGTGATCCTCCCAAGGTTGCCATTTCAAGATGCAAGGATCCTCAACATACATATCAAACACCTCCACAACTTTTTTTTGTGATCCTTCATATGATTATCATCCATTCTTCATGGATTTTGAGGAGGTGGTTGCACCTTCACTCATATCAGGGACAGTTCTGGAGCAGCTACCAATGGAGGAGGAATTAGTGCTACAACAAGAGGTGAGGGAGGAAACAAAGCCAAAGCTGCCCCATGTAGAGAAAGTAAAATCTAGTGCTTATGAGCCATCGCATACTCCAAAGGGAGAAACATTGCTACAACAAATATAGACCCAAAGGAGGTAGTATGATGCAAATATTACACGGTTGTTGGAGACCCAACAAAGACAATATGAAGAGAGCCTTACAAGAGAGTTGGATGCACAAAAGAAAAATGTGAGGAAGAAATTTTGGAGCAAGCGCTAATAAATTAGAAGCTGATGAAGATGTTGTGTGCTACTACGGAAACATTAAAAAAAATAGAACTAGCTCTTTCTTCCACATTACAAGAGCTTACACAATTGTGGGAGCCAAAAGAGCAGGAGGAACACATACTACCAGCTGTACCATCAGAGCCACATTCAAACCAATAGGATACCACAATTGCATAGAACTACAATAGCAAGGTCAAGGCTGATTGCTTAGACCCAATTCCATCAAGAGGGTGCCCCATAAGACATCTAGATCTGCAAGAAATTTGCAAGTTTCCCTGGGTCATGCTTGTTTCAGAGCATGAGGGTGAAGATCACAAGAAGGAGCAAGTTTGTCTTTCTCAAATAGAGAAGGTCCCAGTGCTAGAGAGCTTCATTGCTCTCAACATTGGGAGGGTATTCCAACAAGCTGTGATGTGTTTTTTATTCTTACTGTCTGACCTAGTTGCCCAAGTGCATGAAATGAACAATCAATTTTTTAGGAAGGGAAACTACTTCAACAAGCCAATTAATGGCTTCATTTAAATTTTGATGTAAATTCTTGTACATGGTAGGCTAAATTTTATTTCCTTTCTAAGAAGTGCACTAGCACAAGCTATTTCCCTCGTGGAGACATAATTTTTTTAAAATGTTTTCCTAGGTTGCAGAGTTGTAGATTTCATGTTGTGACAGAGATAAAGTTTCACTGTGTTTTCAATGTTGGTGACTCCATGCCCAATGGATTTGCTGAAGGCCACTAATCATATGCTTAGCAGGAAACCGTCACCAGAAACGTTGATCATTTTTCTCACCATATGATCCTTAGATCATTATTTCCTCACAGGGTTCCAATTGAGCAAACAACATAACTAAATTCTATGGGATGCTTCAGATCAAGCATATCTATGTAACATCTCTCATGTTCCACCGATATGGTCTTGCAGTGCTTCAACAGGACCAGGAACTGTATTTTGGCATGGAAGATCCGTTGTTTCCCTGACATCCCAAAGAGATTGTTCATTAGGATTCAAGGCCGGATATCGACACAATAGGTTGGGATCTTGTTGATGTTTGTTATGAGTGTAGCTATTACTATAAGAAGAGAGGAAAAGTTGGCGTCCAATGAGATGTCATCAGTGGAAGTCTTGTTGATGTCGGTTTCATCAGGGCATTGAAGGTAATCAAATTAAGCGTCCTGACAGTGTGTGTTATGCCGATGGATGTCATCAGGGTAAGTCGCCCCGATGAGTTTCTTCATCGGTCATCGGAAGGGACAAAGACTTGTGGTCTGACTCATGATGGATGTCATCTCGGTAAGTCACATTGATGAGTTTCTTCATTGGAAATCAAAGGGGAGGAAATCCTGTGACCCAAAAATATATGCTATGTCGATGGTTTCCATCAGCAAAGGTTTTGCCGATGATGTTTTCGAAGGGCAGCTTGACTTTGGCATCGACAGGGATCTTGTCGATACGATCACCACTGAGTTCCATCAAGGGAAAATATCCATGGTCTTGTCGAAGATATTTTTGAATGCTGATAGATCTAGCATGCCATCAACAGAGCTTCATAACTGTTTCCCCAATGGTCAAAAATTTTCAGCCACCGTTCAATACACTCAGTAAGGGAGTTTGGTCGGGGGAGCTTTCCCTGATGATTAAAGGCGGTCATTTTTGGCGCTAAAGGAGCACAACATTTTGTTGAGGTATGTAGCTCTTGATGATAAATAAAAACAAGACATTTATGTTTCTTAGCTACACCCATTGACCTGTATATTGTTTCTACTCTCAAGCGGTGCCATTACTCCAATTGGGTCTCAATCTGATCCTTTCCAACCGCTTCATGACCATTATACATTTCTAGATAACTCTCGAAATCAGATTATACATGCCATCAGAGGAGAGGGAATGAATACTTTTGAGTCCATATTAATTTATGGGGGTCTATTTTGGTTGTGGTGAACGTTCTTTTGTTGTAGGGGATTCATTTCGACCCTCTTTCTGTCACTTTTGGGTGTTCTACTTGCATATGGAGATACGATTTCTTTTGATATGATATGTTCTTTCTGTAACTCGACCCAAGTAGGGGTTTAAACTTTATGAGAGGTCTGGGTTATGACTGAACCCTATAAAGGAAAAGTTTGTACATTCTCCAAGGATCTCTTTTTCTAGTAATTTTTATAGAGTTCTCTTCTGTAAACATTTTTTCCCTCATCTAATAAAAGTTACTGTTGTTTACCTATTTTCGACTCAAATAGTATGTGTAGTCTTTCTGCCTTATTTATTTGGATGTATTTCATCATTTTCAACATGATATGATTATGTTAATCTTAGTTTGTTAATCTTGTTAAGCAAATATTTGTATTCCTTGTTTGATTGTATGGGTTCTTAACTTTCATTTTGTGCTAAGGATAAAAAAATATAGAGTGGTGTGATTTTGTGAATTCTATTGAAGTTAAGTGCAGTCATTGGATTTAGCAGATCAAAAACTCAGTTCGGTGCATCACCACATTTCCCTTTCAATATCTCCTTCTCCCTTTTCCCTCAAAGTAGTAGTTTTAGGTGCATCCTAATTGTAAAGGAAGCCAAAATTCTATGAAGATTCACTCTCGCTTGTCAAGTATCACACTTGGAGGTTGTTTCCACATTTCACAAGGTTTCCTAGGTCACTAATCACCATCTAGGCAAGGGTGCAAGCTTTTGTGACAATAGTAACCATCAGCCGGTACATTGATCCTCTCAAGATGAGAGGCAAAGAAAAGATCACCATTGCTTGCTACAAATTTAGAAAACAGAGTAATGTCCAGATTGGCCAGTCCTTCACGAAACAAAGTTAGAGCTTGAGAAACTTTCTTCTTCTTGGCCACAACTTGAGCATCAAAAAATCCAGCAATAAAACATTTTTTACAGTCTATTTACATTTGCATCATAGCCATTAAAACAACATGTTTATACTCATCACACAACAATGCATCCACCATCCTTGAAGCCTGGTAACATGCTCTAAAGGATTCAACTAGTATAGTAAGGAATATTTCCAATAAGACTCCGTTGTGGTAGTGATTGGATAAAATTGGCCCAATGACCTACTTGATCACAGACAATAGGGATTCATCTTGGTGCTTGAACAATATTCTCAGATGATTATCAATATTGTTCTCCCTACAACTGCAATATATACCAAAGTGAACTTGTCCTTCCATGCTTCTCCCATAATAATCTCACAATAAACTACTGCTATTCGATATAAACTCTGTATTCCCTGCTCCTTTTATAGACAAAACCCTCTCTTGTCTCCTCTCTAATCAAGGAAACTTGAATCTCATCCTTCCCAAAAACACAGGGAACAAATCTTAGCATAATTTATTAACTATCCACGCGTAATAGAAATATATGTATTATAAATTCTATCTTAGGATGAAAATGGATTTGAATCTATTCAGTTCAGATAACTATGCTCTGCATTTCCAGAGCACGGTCTAGATATGTGGAGGGGAACCCACTGTAGTATATGGGATATTTCTTGATTTTTTAGAGATTAGTATTGTTTCCCTTCCCCAAATAGTCAATTTTGTCATTCTTGAACCAAATCCCTCACGTTCTATGTATGGTATTACTTCTTTGTTTTCCTCGATTATCTTCACCAGTTTAGGCCATACTTAGGATTATCACTGACCACTTCTTTGTTAGTTTTATCTATTCTTGCTATAACCTGAATGTGTAATTTTTTTTTATTTTTATTGGACCTTAATGTGTAAATTTGACTCTCTTTGTATTGGAACTTCGCCAATTCGCCAATAGTGAAACATACATCCTGCAAAATAGCGATGTCTTCGCTATTTCACAACAAACAAAATTTGCACTTTGCGAAATAGTGAAATGAATGTGATAGGTACATGTGGTTTGAATTTTTTTATTATAATTTTATCCATTACTTAGCCAACTAATAGGTACATGTGGATTGAAATACAAATGGATCCAATGGTGAATATGGAATATGTAATTGTCACAGGTGAAGAAAATCTCATTGTTGGCACATTATTTGTCAAAAATGTTGTACACTTGCTGACATCTATCATGAAATTGTGGATGATGAACTCATTGAATATCCATTCGATCTTATCAATGTCCTTGGGAATCCTTTAAATATAAAGAAAGAACAAAAAAGAAAACCTACAACACAACTTATAGGTATTGAGAGGAAACATGACACAGTGGATGTTGGAATGCTGGAGTCAAATATGGTGGAAAGTAGACCAAAACATCAAAATAATAGAGATTATGGAGAAAGGTATGCATAAATAATCAAACGTTGGAGATGGATCTGAGTTAGTGGAACAAAGCATAGTTGTTGATCCTAATGTATTGGCATCTTGCAATTAGAGAGTGAATAGTTTAATGGAAGAATTTATGGAGGAGAAACTTACTATCAAAGTATGTTTGGAAAAGGGAGAACCTAAAATAAAGATCCATTATGAAATTTGTGGCATTGATTATGAAACATGGGAAGTATCCATGGAAACACAAACAATTCATAACTTCAGAAATAATCATATGAAAATAATGTCCCATCAACATCACATTTTAAGGGAGGAAAATGGTGAAGATAATTCAAGTAGCATAGAAAAGCAGAGAACAATGATTAGCGATGGATTTGAGATTGATCAAACAATTATACTTCTAGATTATTTCAACAAGACACATGAGCCTAATTTGTTCAAGGTGGTGGATTCAACACTTGCAGGCTATGAGGATAAGAAAAAAAGTAAGAGTGGAATGTACATGATGCAATAAATGGTTTTGTTTGCTGCTAGCAAGTGGTAATATTGTTAGTTCTCTAAATGAACACATGAAATCAAAGAAGTACATCACTATTGTAGAAGCCCGACTTCACATGATATAATTTCTTTAAGGAGTGACACATCCGGGGGACCAAAGAAGCCTACCAATGACAAGGCCCAACAAAGTTTGAAAAGGTTCTTGGCCCCATCATCACCATTTGTACTACATAGGGGTTCTACAAGTGCATATCCTTCTAGTTTAGGTATGTCAACTAGAGGAGTTTACATGTATTTTGAATATGATTTGTTGGAATGTGTACATTATTTGTTTTATCATCTTATTTAAGTTCATTCATCACCATTGATGTTGCAATGTTGGGGGTTTGGTATTCACATATAAAGAGAAATGAGGAGAGATTAGACACAAAGGCCCTAATGTATGATCAAAGAGATGGAAAATTATGGGCCATAGAGAAGCATACCAAGATGATGCTATGTTATTAGGGTAATGAATATCCTATTGATGGCACATATTGACATATTCATTGTAAGAGGATCTCGTTTGAATCATTGATATGAAACTTTTGTAGGATGATTTTAGAATGCGATGACTTTAGGATGCATTTATATCGTGAATCAAGGCGTGCCACTAAAATACATGGGAGGCAGGGAAAACTTTAAGAAACCTCCTTTTGGGAAAAGGTGTAAAATACTGGCGAATCCTCCATTATTTTGGGGGGGAAAATTTAATATTGTTGGCAAAATTTTTTAATTTGAACAGAAAAAATATTATTTGTACTGGCGATTTGTTTTTCAATTATATGAAAATTCTATAAAATCTTGGCGAATCTTTCATTATTGAAAAAATTTGCGGTGACAAGCACACATACCGAGAAACCATTATTATTCGATGGGGGTTTGGGGGAAACACCCCTAGCACCCTCCCTGTCGCGGTATAGGGCGGGGTCGAGGGGCAATGCCCCCGCAAGGGTTTTCGGGGGCAGCGCCCCCGAAAGCTTAAATGACTTTTATTATTTTATTAAGGTTTCGTGAGTTAATTTTATATCTTTTAACAGGAACCAACCCTAATTTTTATAACTGTTGGATGATCCCATATGGATGGTAGGAATTCTATTTCGGGCCAAGGTTTAAAAGGACACAAAGATTCCCCCAAAAGTCTCCGAAGTAGAGACACACGTCAAATCTATTTCGGGACAAAGTTTTCAAAGTCATAAAGTTTCATTGAAAGTCTCCAAAATAGAGACACATGTCATGTAACTTGTACCCTAACCTTAAATATCAACCACATATTGGCGAATATGGTTGTCAATTACGACAAGCTTTGGAAATTGTAGGTGAAATGTTTCAATTTATAGTGTCCAACAATTAATTTGATTGGCGATATTGTGATAGAAAAGGATAAAAATACATAAACCAATAGGCGATGGGCCTGGGCATTTGACCCAATATTTATAAAGTCTGGGCGACATGAACAACCTGATTTACACATTATATTCGTCAAATCTCAAGTCACGGACATGAGAGATTCGCCAAATGGTGAATATTCGCCACTAAAGTTTTCCCTGATGGGAGAGATACATGGAGAGGGATAAGACTAGCCTATTTGACTCAAAATGAACTTAGAATAACTGGTAGGGTTTCAAATGCTAGACAAAGATAAAAAATGTATTCTCTTTGGTGGGAAAAGACAAAGGTTGCTATACTATCTATCATAATGAGATCACTGAAGGAGAAGTTGTTTGGATTGACAGAAAGGAAGTATGTCTTTAGGTTTTACAAGGATGTGTGTGAGGCACATAGACAAGAAAAAATTCAAGGTAAAGATGTAGTTTGGGATTTTGTTAAGGATATTTTTCACAACCTGATGCATCCAAAGGGAGGGAGACGGTATAGTACATCCACTAAATCCCTTTATGAGATGACCAAGTTATGGGGAGGTCCTAGATTACATAGCTTTATTATCTTGAATACATATGGTCCTTCAATTTCTACAACTTTGAGGCAAGTTATAAAATCATTGACATACATCCCCAGGGAGCACGATTACATTTTTGAGGTAGTAGGAAAAGTGTATGCTTCTTATTTAACCAAACATGGTATAGATGGCCCAATTCCCGTGTACCTCATTGAAAAATGTTGTGAAAAAGTATGTTAGGAGGGTAGCAAAAAGTGATGCATTGGTTGGTTTTTGTGGTAATAAAGAAGAACATCGATGTGAATCACATTTCTTGGTGACAGTTGGTGAGGGAGCTGCATGTTATTATATCATAACATATTCTTTCAAGAACAATGTTATTGGCCATTATGCATGTGTTATTATTGTAAACTCTTTACATGAAAAGCTTCCTCATTTGGTTTTGGTTGCTCGTCCAACATGCAATATGTTCGATGCAAATTTTGTTCGTTGACAATGGGAAAAAATAGAATTTTTGTGGAAGAGGCAAATGGAAAATAATTTGGGACTTATTGTTGGTCATTCCTCAGATGGGTATAGTAGAAGAAGACAAATTATGTTGATGGAATATTATTCAACATAAGGTATTCTATATAAAATTCCTTGGGAAGGGTGGAGACTAAGTGGGTCATTCAATGATTTCGAAGTAACAAGATTGCATGACCAGGACTACATCCACAATGACAAAAGCTAGTGAATTCTTTATTTAGAGGTCGATGAGATTTTTTTTAGGAGAAGAGTTGATATGTTTTAATCATGTTAGGATGGTTTATAACACTTTTATAGTGGATGATCATTACGAGTTCTTCACCGAAGGGGTAATACACTATCACCTGTGTTCATATTGGGGGGTTTAAAATGGGCAAAAAAGGGGGCAATATTGCCTAAATAGGTGGGAGGGAGGTTTTTTTGGGGTGGGGGTGGAGGTTTATATAGGAAAAAAAATGTGGGGGGTATTGGAGGAGGTGACAAAAATAAAGTTTGGGAATTTTTTTTAAAAATAGGGGGATTCTTTAGCATGCCAAAAATACACATGCTATGATTCGGGTTCACTAAGTGAAGCCCATATGATGATCACAAGCTTAAACTTGAAGATATAGAGAGGATAGATCAACATAATTGGGGTTCATCACAACACATTGCTTCAATGCATGTTCATAGGTGTTTGAAAGAGATGAGAAGTACATCTAGTAGAAGGGTAGAGAGGAAACTAGGCACATAGATATATCTAATGATTATTGCTGACTACATTTAAATATTTATGTCTCTGAGTTTGAATCTTTGGGAAAGAGTGCGAAATGCTTCACAAGTTCATAATTTCTTCACATTATGGTTATTTTGGCTACAAAAAGAATAAATAATAATGTCAACAAAAATTTGATCAGCATAAAGGCATATCACAATGTCAAAAGTTCTTGCCAATTTGTAGTTTTTTTGTTGAGATTGTTTCAAGATCAATACTATCACTTGCCATGTGTTTTGCACCTAACTGGGTTGGATGTATGTGAGAAATTCTTTAACAAAGTTGGTGGGATGGTTGGAGCAAAAAGGGCCTATGATTCCACTGACTTACTTCATGTTGTTGGAACCTTTAATAGAGTTACAAAAGAAGAATCAAATCCCCAAGGGCTTCATTTTAATAAATCTCATAAGAAGTGAGAAAGTATCTAGAATAGATTGCACCAAGAAATGATACACAATGTTAACACATTATCAGAATATGATTGTATATCTACATATGATAAAATTATAGAAGCCCTCAAGATGAGATTGAAGGATGCACAAGACATTTTATCAACTCTTTGCATGTGACTAGAGAATCCCACACAATCTTCTTGGTGGGTTAAACCATGGATAGAGGACCAAAATTATGCAACATTTGAAGCTGTGGATGAAGTAGTTGATGACTATCCACCAACTCATTCCAACTCTATATTCCAATCTATGTCTTTAGTGGTACACAATCATGGTGAATTGCAAATAATGGAAAGTGAGTGGAGGCATGAGTTGGATGAAATTTTAGATTTTGTTGATAAAAATGTAAATAAAACTATAAAACTAGTGGTAGACCTTGATTGTAAGGATATGTTCAAATCTTGTTTGGTTAGTCAGTTGAATGGAAATTTGACGTTGTCCAAAGATAGGTTGACTAAAGTGAGGAGTGGGGTCTACTTTAGACACGATGAGAGGGCCCCAAAAAAGGGTGTTTCAATTAGCTTTGGTATTGGATCAGATTGCGGGGTACTGTTTGAGAGCAATTCAAAACCTCCCAAAGAACATACTACAAGAAAAGGTCTTTGTCAAATTACAAGACAAGGTGTTTCTTGTGGAACATGGTACAGTGGAAGGTTTCAAAGAATACAAAGGAAGTATGGTAATAGGGTGTTTGATTACCATAATGACATTGACCTTTTGGATAGGCTAGAAGGCATCAAGCTTCAATTCTGTTGGTACAATAGAATAAAGGGGAAACCCTTGTACAAGTATGATTTGACAAATCACGCTTTTGCAGAACTTGGATCTTTCATAGCAACAACAAACTTATCTTACAATGCTAATAACGATACATACAAATTAGAAGAAAGAGATAACAATTTTTTTTTCCAGATTTTGTTAAAAATTTGAACAAGGTGTATTTTAAAAATATTCTACTTCCATCTTTCTTATGTATTCCCATATGTTACATTGTTTTAAAATATTTTTTTTATCAAATCTAATATTGGTGTTATAATTTTTGGCATAAGGTGGAATGAATAGTCTGTAAGGTGAATTTTGGGGATAACTCAACCAATTTGTTTCTACCTACTTCTTTGTGTAAGTTACTTTCACCAACCATTCATATTTTGTAGTGAAATGAAGTTGGAGAAAACATAATATTTCTTCTAAATGAAATTTTGATGCAAATTTGGGTCGCACATGGCGATCCAAGTGTGCAGGTACATGGGTATGTCATTGATGATGTCAATGGGGTCGAAACAAAATCTAAAGGTGCTAGAAGGTCATCTATCTAACAACTTGGCACCTTGGAAGATGGATAGCTTTCCCTCAACACTATTTATGCTACTGCACAAATGTTAATGGTTCTTTCTATAAACTTTATACTTGCATGCATTTAAAATCAGGGTGATTCTCTCTATGAACTTGAATGAGACTTTATATTTGCATGTATATAAAATCAGGGCAATGCCGTCTATGAATTCAAAATTAGGGTAATTCCCATGACAAGTTGATTGTTGGTTTCAAATGATTCTTGATATTCAAATTGCTATGACAGTTAATAATTTTTTAGATATTCATTGTTTCATCGATGAGCCCCCTTTTCAATAAAAGTTAGACCTTATCTTATTTTGAATCATCTTTGCAAGTTTTGATTTCCATGTGTATTGTTTGTTCAATAGCTCTCTTTGAAGGATGAAGTTAAACGCTTTGTATAAAAAAAAGTGGTTGATGTATGTGATGTGGATGTCTAAGTAGAGTTTCATGTCGGTATGAGAGGTGTTGACACAATTATTTGATCTATATCTCGTAATGTCAATTTACTACAATTCATAAAAAATATTAGTCTAATTCAATCTAACTCTTACTTGAAAATGCCAATTAGACAATAATAATAAGGATAAGGAAGTCTGAAATGAATCTCTTTTATCAAATTGCTATGAAAATAAATAATTATTTCATAAGAAGATTTAAGACAACCTTCACTTGCTTGAAATGAAACTACAGAGAACTAATCATGAGCAAAATAATCTTCCACAACACAAAGTAGAAAAAATAATTGAGTCTTTGTATTAGCTTTGGAAAATTGGGTACATGTATTCAGAGTATTTGGATTGCTTTGTCTATATTACTTCTAACTATTTTTCCTCTTTCTGAAATACAATCTTGGTTTCTCCTTTATACAAAATGAGGAGAAGCAAACAAGCTTTAGACCGTTTACATCATATATTTTCATAACTATAACTAACATTATAATAATTACTTGATTAATACCACATTAAGACTACATGGAACATGTTTCAGAGAGCACAAAAATAAAAAGATGATTTGAAATAAACATTACAAATAAAATAAGATAATATATGACACCAAGGCCTCATTCATCGTGCAACTCCTCACCGGCCTGGTTTTCCTCTTCAGGTTCATACTCATTTTTCTGGGTCTTCATCTTTAGAGACCGTAGATATTCTTTTACCCATTTTGAAATATGAATGTGCACAGGCCAATTGAAATGTGGAACATTTGGCATGATAAGAAAATGATCTCTCCATCTTTTACCCACTATTGATCTAACTTCCACTACGAATTTGGAGAATCTAATATCGCGTACAATTACCCTGTCAAGGAACATATTGAAAATTTTGACACTAAAATATATATCTTCCTTCATATGAGAAATAATTTTTAGTACAATTTCTTCGTATTCAATCTTCCATTACTCAAGGCTTTTGACACGACCTTCTTTGTCCACAAATTCAAGAATTGACCAATGTTTGATTGTATTGAAGGACTTTTTTTCATTAATTATTTTCTCTTCTTGTTCTATGTATGTGATTTTGTTAGTAATTATATTGATCCTTCCTTAGTATCTTTTATTTCTCTAGGTGCATTTGGATATCTCTAAGTGACTTCACATAATCTGATAAGATCATAATTGGAGGATTTCCACCTCCTAGAAAGATCTTCCAATTTTAACTCATTTTTATGAAATATTTGTAACATATCCAACAAAAGTTGGTAGCCATCATAAAATTAAGTACATTTTTTGTTGGGATGATGTAGTTGAGGCGATGAGTTTATTTTTGTCATTGCTGGAAGCTCCACAACTCTAATAGATTTGGTGAAAGGTTGCAGATACTAATTGACAAGATGAATAGGTGAAGTAGTTTAAGCTAAGTGTTTTGACCGGTTAATATGGAGACAGTAACAAGAAGTGTTTTGAGTAGCAATAAAATTTGTGAGAAAATTGGGTGGTCTGGTTGTTACTGGAGTATCATTATAGTCAGACACGTTTAGATTTACGACCACAACAGTTAACTCAACATTTTGTGAAAGTTAGTAGTTTTGGTGTTGTGTTCAACATGAACCGGTTGAGTTACCAATTGGTTCCTAATGATCAAATGGTCAAGGTGGTTAAGTAATTATTGATGCTTTGTAATTAATAATTTTATTATGTTTTGGGATGACATGTTAGGTGAGATTGACGCTAATTTTCATGAGTTAGATCAATGTTTTGTGCCAACTTATGGATTGTTTTTAAAGTTTTAACCAACTTAAGAACACCAGGCAAGCTAAAGCATATGATTTAGGGTTAGTGATCATACATTTGGTTGTTGTGATTAGACATAGAGGAAGAGTATTACACCGAGAGTTTGGATATTGAACTGGATATGTCAGGCAAGTAGTGTCATTCCCAGATTAGTTGTTAAGTTCATTTCTCTAGGGTAACTTTAATAGGTTAGCAGGTTAAATCCCTTAACAAGGTGGAATTTAACAGGTCTTTCGTATAAATCCTTTAACATTTTGATTTTTGAGAAGAAGTTCTAAATCCTCTAGCAAGGTAGATCCTAACAGGTCTAATTGTACTTCTAACAAGGTACTAGTCACTTCTAACCGGGTGAGCCCCTAACAAGGTATTGTAAGCTCCTAGCATGTAAAATTTGTTTACTATAATTAAGAGATTGTGGGTGTCATCTACACCATAGTTTTATCCCTCTCATAAGGGTTTCCATGTGAAAATAGTGGTGTTACATGTTATGCTTTGTGGATGCTTAATTGTTTTTACTTCTACTGCATAGTTACTCTTGCATGTTTTGTTGTTTGCAAGTTGGTTAATAAAAATATCAAATTATTGGTTGAATTGGTTCATTACCCGTTTACACTAATTTACCCCCGCTCTCATTGATTCTATTTACTAACAATTGGTATAAGAGCTTAGTTCCCTTGGCGAAGCCTAACAATTTGGGTATGATCCTTAAGGAAGACATGTAATTTTATAGATGAAAACTTGCAGAGGCTGAGGATATGATTGAGAAACTTAAAGACCAGTTGAATATTTCTAGGGCTAAGATACAAGAGTTGGTTGAGAAATTTAGTGAAAGTAAAGATCTTATTGAACACCTATCTGAGCATAGTGGATTCGACTAATCTGAGGTAGAAGCTGTGACCTTGGGGAGTGAGAAGGTAGCTAAGGACAATAAGGACATGCATAAGGTGTTGGACAAACTAAAGCAAGAAAATAAGAACATGCAAAGGGAGTTGGAAAAATTATCAATGAGAATGGGTGAAGAGTTAGAATCAAGGAAAGATGTAGATGAGGGTAGGAAAGTTGCAGAGGATGCCCTAAAAGCCAAAGATGAGACCCTAATGGCTAAATTAGATGAGCTATTCAGGTTTGAACAAGAAATTGTTATTTTGCAGGAACACCTACATGATTCAAATGAGGAAAATACTAATGCCATAAGAGAAAATGAGAATCTAAGGAATGAGAATGAAAAGATGAAAGAATATTTGAAGAGTGATAATAATTTGTTGGACACGTTTGATAAGAGTTCTTCTAAGATTGATGAACAACTCTCTAGACAAAGGAGAAATGGTGAGAAATAAGGTTTGGGGTTTTCTAAATTTGAAACTGGTGAGTCGTATGGTATAAAGGAGATACATGCTAAAGGAGAGTCAATACCTAAGGTGAAAAACAACAAAGATGGTAAGAGGAATTACATACCGATATATTTAAATTGTCACAAAGGACATACTGCTAATTTTTGTAGGTTTAGACCTATTGGACCTAATAGACCTAATGCACCTATTTCTAGATTTGGAAACTCTTATGGAAGATCTGATGGTTACAATGCTAGATCTAATGTATTTCAAGGTAACTATTTTCATTTCAACAAGTATGGTCATAAGGCTAATGAGTGCAGGGATGGAATCAATAATTAAAGGCCTTATAACTACAATCGGTTGAGACATAATCAACAAGGAAACTGGTTGAATGTTACTTGTTCTGTTTGTCACAATTTTGGACACACAATAGTGAATTGTAAATTGAAAATTGGTAGAGGTAATGATGGACCATGGAGACACACAGGTATGGTGTGTTATTATTGTAATAAGATTGGACATCTTGCTAGGTCTCGCAGAGCAAAGAAGAACAACATTGAAGGTCTACAAGTGATTAGGCCTGATAATGATAAAGGGAAGAAGATTGCAGATGTTGATGGAATCAGAAAGAAAATGAAGCATACCTGGGTAAAGAAAAGTGAACTTATATCTTTTTAATTGACCGAGAGCTCCACAACATCAGGTAATGTGGAGAACTCATTATTAGACTAAGTCAAAACTATTGGCTTAGTGAGAGCTAATCAAGTAAGATCTATAACCTATCCCCTAAGTTGTGTGTGTGGTAGTATTTATTGGCATATTTAGATGCCTATTGATGTTATGAAGTAAGTTTTTTAAGAATCTTGCATTTCATATAATTCTATGTGACCGCATAATGGTTTTGTTTATAGATTAATGAAACTTTATGTTCTAACCATTAATATTTATTAAAGTCACTATTTGATCATTTGCATTTATTTCTTAGAAATAAGAAGTTATAAGAGTAAAAATGAAGTCCATTCGTCACTTTTCATTCTATGAGCTAAGGAGTGCACTTGTGAGCATTTCTTGAGCGATTCAAAGTTTTTGTGAAATGAAGGTTGTGATTTCATGCTTGAATTGAAGCGGTGTCTGTAGAACCCCTATCGACGAACAAGCAATATTTTTATGTGTTGCGAAGGATCTATTTTGTGTTGGTCATTGTTAGCATTATGTACATCCCTATTTTGGTTGATATTACTGGGGATTCGAGGCCGTATTCAAGTTACACCCTCTAAAGCTGGTAGAAAATGATCCCATTGGCACTTTGTCCTTGATACCTCATGGTGTGTTATTGATTGAGGATGTAAGATAGTTTTTCCACTGTAAGATTGAGGATCTTGGTCATAATTCTATCTTCAATGCATATACCAAGTTGTGTAATGACTCTAGTTTAAAGGATGAATACAAGCATTTGATATAGAAAGGTTTTACTTATGTTGTTGACCCTTACTGATGAGTTTGAATCTAAATTGATAAGATATGTACTTAATTGTTTTCATGATCATTTATTGTGGCTGGACAAACTGCATAATATTTCAAAGGAGATTATTCATGTGGTTACTGGGTTGTGCACGACCGATGATGTACCTATTTTGAGAATGATACTGGATGGTGAGTTCACTCACCTAAAAATGTCTAAACAAGACCAGTGTGCTATGATTATCAATGACATTGAAGATATTGAGGTGAAGTTTTCTTCGATGGTGATCGGTTACAAATTTTATCAATCAAGCCGATTAAATAGTGTGCCCAGTGATGGTATTCAAGCTACATATCGAATGGTGAAGGAGAATTCCAAATACAACCTATGTGAGGTCATGAGAAGTTAACTCTTTGTGAACATGGAGAGAATCAAGAAGGACAAGAAACAATCATTCAAGTATGGTTCCCTACTGGTATGTATATTTTTTTACTTACAAAATCATTTTCCTGGTATTGGTGGAATTCAGTGGTCGACCAATAGACATGTAGTAGTATAAATTAAGGAATGTATAAAGATGTTAGGAAATAAATTTAATAGTACTTTGTGGAGTTATTTCAAATATTTCCATAAATGTATGCATGAGAGAGACCACATCCCAACTGGTATTGTAGAAAAGTATAAAGATGACATATGTTTTGTTGTAGATACCAATACATGTATGATGCAAGCAGTACAACCAAGAACCTCTTGGGCTCTACCAATGGGTTATAAGGTAGATGGTGATATGGTATCGCTTCATGCTGATCAGTTACTATCTAAGCCAATTGATGTCACTACTCCTAGGTTTGGTACCTATGAAGAAACCTTCTTGAAAATTCACTCATAGTTGAAGGCACTTGTGATAGAGAGAAGAGTGAGGAAATATGTTTAAGATTTAACAAAGAAGAGTGGAATTACCAAGGATATGATGGAAAAGATCAGGAAGAAGTATGTGATTGAAGAGGGAGGTTTTGCTGTCGTTGTTGCAGAAGTAGAAGATGTAGAGGTTTAACTCCCACAACCAGTAAGGCAACATGAAGAACTACTAGAAGTTCCATGATGCAGAAGGAAAAGGAAAAGGAAAAATAAAAGGAGGAGACACCTGTGACAGGTCAAACAAATTACAAGAGGAAGAAGGGAAAATCATCTGGATATAAAGAGTCGAAAGACAAAATTAAAAAGAAGGCTACTGCTAAAGAAGAAGAGCCTAAAAATGATTCAGACAAAGAGATACTAGAGTTGAAGGCTAGTGGTAAGAAATATAAAGTGGTTGACATGAAAAATGAGAAGTCAGTTGATCCTAAGACTTTGAGAATTTTTACTGCAGATACCGTAGCTGAAGGTATAAAAAAATATGGTAGTGTGGGTGATGCAAACTGATGTTTTGAGAATTTTGATGATATAGATAAATAAAAGATAGAAGATGCTATTGTATTCAGTTTGCATAAGTTCTGTAGAGGACTTAGTGAATTACATAAAATGATATCTGAACCATTATATACGAAGATTGATTCTAGGTGGAGACATGCTCTGAAGCAAGACAAATAAATGATGTAGTAGAATTAATCCTATTGAAACATGAATTTCCTATTGAAGATGTAAACCTTATAATTGAAGCAATAAGACCTAGATTTAGAAAAATAAATAGAGTATGAAGAATATTAGTTGGTGAATCTTAGGTAGTCCATAATGAGACATTTGTCATCATGAAGGAGAAAATGAAAGAACATGAATCAGTAAAAGCTACTCAAGAGGAGGTGAAAACAGATGAATTTGTCTCTACTGAACAAGTAATAGAAAACATTATAGGAAATCTACCTTATAATACACCACAAAAAGATCCTACTAATAAAGTTGCAGATGTGCAAGGTAAAGGTGAAACAAAAAAGGATAAAGATGTAGAGGTGGTGATACATATTTTAATTGATAAAGTTGGACAGGGTGGTGATGCTGAAAAGAAATATGAAGCTGATGTTGCAACAAACTCAATGAAAAGGAAATTAGACCTAAGTGGAAGTTCAAGTTACAAGAATAAAATCAAGGAGATGGATATCCCTGAGGAAGAAACTAAAGATGATATTAAAGAAGAGGATGTTGAGGCCATTCAAGGACCTATTAATGTTACAAAGATGAGTCCTAGTGAATTCATGAGAATATCAGACATACTAAATAAAAAAGATAAAAGGTAAAAACTTAGACAAGAACAAAAACAAGAAAAAGTACTTCAGTTAGCTAGAGATATTGAGGACATATAAATGATTGAATGTTTGAAGATGTTAAGTTGATCACCGAAATGCAGAAAGATAATGCAAGACATTAAATCAATTAATGGATTGTATTGTCATTGATGTCAACTTGATATAATATGATTGGTCATATACAAAGTGTCAAAGACTTTAGAGAATTAGAGAGATAAAGATTATGCTTTCAGTAATGCATAAAATATCAACATTCACTAAGTGACTACAAACACTGACGGTTAGTGGAACCCGATGGACAGAGAAACCTGAGAGAAAAGTCACAGTGATGCCCGAGCAAGAAAACTGACAAGTATTACTGACGAGCAAAATCAAAAGCATAACTGACGAGAAGAACTTCACAGTGATTCTCGACGGACAAACAACCCCGATGGACAGAAAACACCAATAGAGATGCCTGAGGAGAATTGAAGTGCTGACCGAAGCTATCCAAGAGTTAAACACCGAAATTAACTGAAGTTTAGAAACAACAAAATACTTAGCTGGAAGAGCTAAATATAAACTTAACTAGTTATTGACATTATTTTCATCGACAAGTTAAAGCCAGAGATAAGTAAAATATTTAAAGCTATTTTATCCATTTGTCAAGGAGAAATCTATGGGATAAAACTTATGTAAAGCTTTAAAGCAATATTGGCTAAGATTGTGGATCACGCCAAGAACAAGAAAATCAAGAAGTGAGAAATAGTGATATCATGTCTATAAAGAGACAATCTAATTCATTATGAATTAGGGGAGTGAATAGAGGAAAAGGATGCTGAAGAGAAACTGATGAAGAACAACCTCATACAGTCCTGATCAATCAAGCTGAGGAAAGAGCTAAAGATTTCTGCAGACACCGAGAAATAGAGAAGCATGAAATCACCAAGCAGAAATAAGTGGAGAAAAGGTATTGAAAAGATACATTGATCAGAAAGGTATTATGAGCTTACAATAGATCTAAAAATTTGCAAGTCTAAGTTGTATGTGTGAACAGATAATTTACTGTTTCAGTTTAACCATTGGATCATAAAGTCTCTTAACTGAGTAGGACTTAACAATCCTTTCTATATTGAGATACATCCCAAGGAGTATCAAAAAGTTTGATCATGAAGATAACATGAGATGCAAGATACCATTTGACAAACTACACTGGGTTTGGTCATAGAAGGTAGCATAGAGATGCCCGATATCAAGTGACAAACTATTCTATTTAAATCCTTTAACAAGGTCACACCTAACAGTGTGTTTGTAGCCTTTAAAATGGTTGGCTCTTCACCGAGGTCACTTCAGAAGAGTGAAAATTTTGGGTTACCGGGTCCCAAGTGTTTTTTTCCCTTAATAGGGTTTCCACGTTAAAAATCCATGTGTCAATGTGTTTACGAGTCATTACTTTAGTATTTTTCATTACACATAACTAATTTTGGATTGATCGGTATACACTAAGCAATTTACTATTTTTCAGTAAATGAAAGACTGCTAATTGGTAAACAGTAAAAATAAGGTTTAACAGTGAACTCCAAGCAGTAGTTATTTGTTAAGATTGTTTGAAGACATTCATCTTGTAGGACTAAAGATAAATAGAGGTTTAATATTGTGGTACTAATTTTTTGGGTTGATTTATTGGAATATTTCTGAGGCCACTGATTCACCCCCCCTCTTAGTTATTCTAACAATTGGTATCAGAGCTTGTGTGCTTAGAAAGGGAGTTTAAAAACTCAAGCAAAAGATCACAAGATGAACAAACAAGATGTCCCCAAGATGAATAAAAACAAATTTGCATCATGGAAAAGAAGAATAAGACTCCACCTATCATGTATTGGTAATGATTTTACTCAACACCTAGATACTGAATATGTGTTGCCTACATAAACTCACACACTTAGCAATTGAGAGAAAAGATTGAGAATAATTGCATAATGATAGAATTTGCTTCCTCACTCTCTGATGTTGAGTTTGAAGATGTCAAAACCTGCACCTCTGCAAAGAAAATGTGGGATAAATTGAAGCTGATACATGCAGGAGATGCTAATGTACTAAGAGCCAAGGAAGAAAGCCTAAGAGGGAGGTTTGATGACCTAAGGATGAAAGAAGGAGAAAATATCACTCAGTATAGCTGCAGAATCAAAGAGGTAGTCAATACTATAAAAGGAGTTGGAGGTGTACTTGAAGAAGAGACAGTGTTAAGTAAAATCCTAAGAACCTCACTACCTGTTTATGCTATTAGAGTATCTTCTATACAAGAAATGAGAGCAGTTGCAAACAATAATGTTACTCTAGATAGTCTGATTGGTAGACTGATGTCATTTGAGATGAATAACTTTGATAATAGTGTCTTACCATCTATAGAGTCTGCATTCAAATCTTCTTTGAAAATAAGTAAGTCAAGTCATAGACACACTATTAGAAATGATAGTGAAAGTGATAATGAGGATCAATGACTTGATGAGATTGAAGCACTAATAAAAAGAAGATTGCAGAGAGGCATGTTAGTAATAACTGAGAGGGGCGAGGGTTGAATCAGTGGCCTCAAAAATTAATCCTTAAGTCAACCCTTCAAACTTATAACCAAAAATTATGTCTCAAGTTATCTTTTGTCCTACAAGATGAATGCCTTGAAATAATTTAATCAATTTACTACTTGTCAGATTTCTTTGCTAATCTCTCTTATGTATGATTACCGATAAGCAGTTAACTATTTACCAAAACACAGTAAATATGCAGAGTATACTGATAAATCCAAAAATGCATATGTGAAATGTAAAACAATAAAGTTATAAACCATAAACACATAACACAAGGATTTTAATGTGGAAACCCTGTTAAGGGAAAAACCATTGGGACCGATATGATGACATGTAACTGATTGAATGTTTGACAATGTTAAGTTGAAGATAATGCAAGGCATTAAATCAGTTAATGGTTTGTATTGTCATTGGTGTCAACTTGATATCATCTGTATGGTCATGTACATAATGCCAAAGAATTCATAGAATCAATGGAACAGAGATTATGCTTTCAACAATGCATAAAAGTCAAGTATTCACTAAGTGACAGACAACAGCGACGGAGTGCACACCATCGGTAAAGGCAAAGAAAAAAAGTCACAGTGATACCTAATGAGCAGAAGATAGTGTTTCCCAATGAAGCAAAATCACAGGATGCCCGACGAGCTGAAAATAGAGGTGCCCCATGAGAAAAATCCAATGATGCCCAACGGATGGAGATCCCGAAGCTAACTGGAGTCACACCGATGGAACTGGCAATTGTCATTGACAGCTAACTGCTGAGTTGACCGACAGAGCAGAGAGTTCAGAAAATGACAAAATATCTAGCTGGCAGAGCTTAAGGATAGACTTAACTGGTTGTTTTATTTGTTTTATTCGACCAGAGTTAAGTAATTGATTTAAAGAAGATTTATATAGTTGGAAAGAAGATAACCACGAGATAAATCTTGAGTTAAAGTTGTAAATCAGATTGGATGGATTTTTTTTCACGTCAAGAATCAAGAATTAAGAAATATCATGTCTATATAAGAGACAAGAATAATTTATTTCTTCAAGCAATCACATACACGGAAAGGGGAGTGAATAGAAAGAGGATGCTGAAGAGAAACTGATGAAGGATAAATTCATACAGTCCTGATCAATCAAGCTGAAGAAGAGATAAAAAATTATGTAGACACCGACGAATAGTGAAGCACAACATCACAGAGAAGAAAGCATAGAGCACAAAGAATTGAATTGATACATTGATCAGAGAGGTAATTTACTTAAATAGATCGGAAAATCTGCAATTCAAGTTGCATTAGAAACATGTCATAATGTTTCAATTTAACCATTGAAGCATCAAGTCTCTTAACAGAGTAGGACTTAACCATCTTCTATAATTGAGGTATATCCTAACAAATTACCAAAAAGTTTATCATGAAGATAGCATTGAGTGCCCGATACAAACACATAGTCTAAGAAGGAGGCTGATGCAGTTAGGTAGCACCAGATATGCCAGATACCTATTGTGCCCATAGAGGTTGATCAATATTGGTAGCATGTACATGCCAGATATCAAGTGATAGACTCATATTAAAATCCTCTAACAAGGTCACACCTAACAGTGTGTTTGTAACCTTTAACAGGGTTGGCTCCTAACAGGGCTCACTTTAGAAGAGTGAAAATTTGGGGTACCGATCCCAGTGGTTTTTCCCTTAACATGGTTTCCACGTTAAAATCCATGTGTTATGTGTGTATGGTTATTACTTTACTATTTTACATTTTCACACAGGCATTTCTGGATTGATTGGTATACTCTGCATATTTACTGAGTATCGGTAAATAGTTTTACTGCTTATCGGTTATCAAGGAGAATAAGGACAGACAAGGTAAACAGACAGACATTTAATTATTATAAGTATTTCATGGGATGCATCTTGTAGGGACTTAATAATCTGAGGTGTATTGATTGGTGGTTAAAGTTTAAAGGATAATTTTTGAAGCCACTGAGTCACTCCCCCCTCTCAGTTATTACTAACACGGTACACCAAATTTTCACTCTTCTGAAGCGAGCCTGTTAAGATCCAACCCTGTTAAAGGTTAAAAACACAATGTTAGGTGTGACCTTGTTAGAGGATTTAGAAATAGTTTGTCAAATAGTATCTGACATCTAATGCTATCATCCTTGATCAAACACTCACTTGGCCTTTCAATAGGTATCGGGCATATCCAATGCTACTTTTGTGATCAAAATTTTTGATACTCCTTGGGATGTATCTCAATTGAAAAATAATTTTAAGCCCTGCTCGATTAAGAGTCTTATATGCTTCAATGGTTAAACTGAAACATTAATGATCTGTTCATACATACAACTCAATTGCATATTTTTAGATCTATTGTAGGTCCATTACTTCACTGATCAATATATACCTTTTCTCCACACTTTTTCTACTCTGTGATGCTTGTCTCACTGTTCGTCAGTGTCTGTAGAATCTAGCTCTTCCTTTAGCTAGTTGATCAGGAATGAAATGAAGACTTTCTTCTCCTTCAAATTTTCTTTAGCATCTTTCCTCTTCTCTTATTCACCCCACACACACACTTCATAATGAATTGAGTTTGTCTCTTATAGACATGATTTTCTCTTTTCTTGGCTTTCTTGATCTTGGCATGTTCAACAATCTTTGCCAATAGATTTAAAGCAAATCTCTAGTCTAATCTCGTAGAGATATTCTTGCAAACTGGACAAAGCAGATTTAAATCAATTACTTATCTCCGGCTTTATCTGGATGATTAAAATAATGATAAGTATCTGTTAACTCTATATTTAGCTTCTTGATAGCTAAGCATTTTTTCATTTTATGAACTCTCTATTCTGTCGGTCAATCCTTCAGTTAGTCATCGGTGAAAACTGACTATTCTATCAGTGTGACTTCAATTTTCATTGGGATATCCATCCTTGTCTTTTCCGTCGGGCAACACTGAAATTCTGTCCGTCGGGTTACTCTGTGTTTTGCTCGTTAGGCAACACTGTAAATCTGCTCATCGGTAATGCTATGCATTTCCTTGTCGGGAAACACTGCGACTTTGTTCTTTTATTATGACTGTTAGGTTCACTTCGTCAGTGTATGTAGTCACTTAGTGAATACTTGACTTATATGCATTACTGATAGCATAGCCTTTGATTCATCGGTTCTTTGAAGTATTTGGCAGTATTACAATGACCATACATATTATATCAAGTTGACATCAATGAAAATACAATACATTAATTGTTTTAATGCCTTGCATGATCATCAAATTAACATCTTCAAGCATTCAATTAGTTACATGTCATCAATCTCTCCCTTTGGCATTGATGGCAACATACTACATTATCATACTATACTATTGCTAATACAATATGAAATATAGAGTTTCATCAAGATTTCCTAATGTAACTATTACAAATGTCTGGCTATCGATAAGCTCAAATAGATTTGATTTGATTCTTGCAGCTTTCTTTCTTTCTCCAATCCCTTCAATGGATAGATGTAGAATATTTCTTTCTCTGATGTGATGTGTTCTCCTTCTGTGTCAAATTATCTCCCTTTGACTGTTCTCCTTTCTTTTGATGTTTTCTCTCCCTTTCTATTTGCTCTCCCTTTCTGGTTACTTCTCTTTGATGGATATGAGTATCGGTATGATAATGAGATATTTCTCTCCCTTTGACATTAATGCCAAAACATCTTATCTTGTCAAACAAGCTTTTGATAGTTATGTCAAGTGGATCCTTTCTATCCATAATATATTCCTTGAATTTCCCAATCCATCAGTAATAAATCTATTGCTCGGAGTAGATAAATACCTTGTTGTATATAGATTTATCTTTGATGTCCATCTCTTTACTTGCATCAACATGAATGATATTCTAATAATATGTAGGATGATGTAGCCTTCTAGTAAGCTTACTGACCAGTAGACAAGGGTCTGACCCCTAGTCTCTTTCTCAAGTACTCAAATGCATCCTTGGACAGTGGCTTGCTGAAGATATCGACTAGTTGTCCTTTTGATTACACATACTCAAGTATCACCTCCTTTTCCTAAACTTGTTCTCTCAAATAATGATACTTGATGACAATATGCTTTGTTTTACCATGCATGACTGAATTCTTGGAAATTTTTATTGCACTTGTATTGTCACAATAGATAACTACTGGCTCCAAAATTTTCATATGCATACCTTCCAGTAACTGTTTGATCCATGCAATATTTGAGCAGTTTGCAGTAGCAACAACATAGTCTGCCTCTGCAGTACATTTTGAGATGCATCCTTATTTCTTGCTGATCCATGTGACAAGTCTATCACCCATGAAGAATTCTCTTCCAGTTGTACTCTTCTGGTCATTAATATTTCCAGCCCAATTAGCGTTGGTAAAGACCTTAAGTTCAAATTTGCCTTCTCTTCTATACCATAAGCCATATTCCTCGATATTCTTTAGATATCTTAGAATTCTTTTCACAACAGTCATATGTGATTATCTGGGATTAGCAAAAAAATCTAGCAACTATTCCTACTGTAGGTGCAATATCTAGTCTAGTATGTACAACATACATGAGTTTTCCAATCATTGATTTGTACAAAGTCTGATTTACCTCTGATGACTTGTCCTCCTTTTTCAGCTTACATCTAGTTTCCATCGGTGTTCCAACTGGTTGGGATTCTTCCATCTTGAATATTTTTCAGTACTTCTTTGATGTACTTGGATTGTGTAATGAAAATACCTTCATCTTGTTGCATGATCTGTAGACCAAGAAAGAACTTGATCTCTCCAAACATAGACATCTCAAACTCTTTGCTCATCTTATTTGCAAATGATTTGCATAGCATATCATTTCCTCCAAATATGATGTCATCAACAAATATCTCAACAATCAAAATGTTAGCATCAATATCTTCCTTCAAGTAAAGATTACTATTTTCACTAGTCCTTATAAATCCAATACTTATAAGATAGGAATGAAGAATTTCATACTAGGCTTAGGGTGTTTGTTTCAATCCATATAGGGCTTTGTGAAGTCTACATACCATGTCCCTCTTTTTTGGATCAACAAACCCCTCTAGTTGTTCAATGTATACCTATTCTTCAAGTATTCCATTCAGGAATGTAGACTTGACATCCATTAGATATACCTTGAATCCTTTATATGAAACATAAGCAAGTAATATTCTTACTCCTTCTAGCCTAGCAATGAGTGCAAAGGTTTCTCCATAGTCAATTCCTTCTTCTTGTGCATAACCCTTGCATACTAGTCTTGCCTTATTTCTTGTGACTTATCCATTCTCATTCAGCTTATTCCTGAATATCCATTTTGTACCGATGAAAATCTTGTCATCTTGTCTTGGTACAAGTGTCCATGTCTTGTTCTTCTCTATCTGTTCAATCTCCTCATTCATAGCACTTATCCATTCATCATTATCTAGTGCAACATTGACAGATTTGGGCTCATTATCACAAATAAGACATCTTGTATTTAGAGACTTGCTTCTGGTTCTCATACCAGCCTTCTTGTCTCCAATGATCTAGTTCTGTGGATGGTCCTTGCTAACATATATTGAAATTATAGGTTCATCTCTTTTTCTATCAACTTGATCATCATTTTGTTCTTCATTCTGTTCTCCATCAAGTTGTGCATCATCTTGAGCAATATTCTGATTGTCGGTATTTGCAGCCCGATGCTCGAGTGCAATGATCTGTTGCTTGAGAGCTCTGCATTGTTGGTTGGGTAGAGTTTTAGGTTCCTCATTTTAAGTGAACCTATTGTAGTCCTCTATTTCTTTAGTTCTTTCCTTTTCATTTTTCTCTGCAAATTCATCTATCTTTACATTTGCACTTTCAACAATTTTTTTAGAGGCTTTGTTTAGACATTTATAAGTGTTTCTCTTGGTAGAATACCCTAGAAATATTACTTCATCACTCTTGGAGTCAATTTTTCCATTTCTATCATCTTTTAAGATATAACATTGACTGCCAAATTTTTTGAAATAACTTATATTGGGTGTGTATCCATACCATAGATCATAAGGTGTCTTTTTGATATCTTTCTTCAATTGTACTCCATTCAATGTGTAAACAACAGTACTGATAGATTCCCTCCAGAAGATTTGGGTGATGCCTTTCTCTATCATCAATGTCCTTGCACAATAAACTATGGATTTGTTCCTTCTTTCAGCAATTCCATTCTGCTGTGGTGTTCTCGGTATAGAGACCTGTCTTTTGATTCCATGCTAATTACAAAAGTTAGTGAATTAATCTGAAATAAATTCCCCTCCTCTATCTGATCTTAAGCATTTTAACTCCTTACCACTTTGCTTCTCAACCATTTCTTTGTACCATTTAAACATCTTAAATGCTTCTAATTCATCTTTTAGAAACATGACTATCATCATTCTAGAGTAATCATCAACAAAGAGATTAAAACACCTATCTCTATAATAGCTCTTTGTCCTCATAGGTCCACATAAATCAATATGGACTAATTCTAGAATTGCATCAGATGTATGGGTTTTGCTTTTAAAACTAGACTTTGTCATTTTACCTTTTTGACAGTTCTTACACATGATGTTGTCGGGCTTGGTCATCGTCAATAAGCCTCTGACTTTTCTCTTTTTTCTAATCTTTATCATGTTGTAAAAATTCACATGAAACAATATTTTGTGCCACATCCATATGTCTTCATTTGTAGCAATCAAACAAGTGGATTTAGTATCATTCAGATAGAATAAGTTACCTTTTTGTCTGCTCATCGGTACTAATCAGATTTCCTAATTTATTGAATATCTTTGCCTTCTTATTTTCAAATGCTATTTTGTGACCTGAATTATTCAATTGAGAAACACTCAATAGATTATAATTCAATCCATTTACCCAATAAACATTTTCACATTTTATCTGGTTATTCAACATTATTGTTCCTTTACCTTTAACTGGACAAGGTGTGTCATTACCCATTCTTACTGAACCACCTTTATAGTATTCAAAAGTCTCAAACTTTTTCTTATCATCGATCATATGGTGAGTGCAGCCACTATCTATGATCCAAACATAATTTTTTTCTAACCTTAGATATGAGAGATGTTTCTACATACCTTTCTTCATCATCATCTGAATCATCCTTTACAGCTACAAACACCATCTCGATGTCTTCATCAGATTCGGTGTCAGTATCATCATATTTGCATTTTTATAGGTAACTGGCCTTCTTTCCTTTGTCCTTATAGTCTCGGGTATGTCTTCTTTCTGATTGTTGGTAGCTTCCGTAATCACCTCTATCAAACTTTTTTTCAAATGATCTATCATTACTTCTATCATCTTTTCTTTTGTTAGTACATCTTGCAACAAAGTGTCCACTCTCTTTGCAATTAAAAAAAACATGTGGTAATTTACCTTTGTATTTACCTTTGTCTCTCTGCATTCTTCTGGCCATAAGTGCTTCAATTTCATCAAGATCATCTTCTTCACTTTCACTATTACTATCTTTTCTCATAGTGTTTTTATGACTTGATTTACTTATTCTCATAAAAGTTTTGAATGCAGACTATATATTTGGTAAGACACTATTATCAAAGTTATTCATCTCAAGTGAAATCAGTCTTCCAATCAAACTATCTAGAGTAACATTGCTATTTTCTACTTCTCTCATTTCTTGAATGGCAGATACTCTAATAGTATAAGTAGGCAGTAATGTTCTTATAATTTTACTTACCACTGTATCTTCTTCTAGTATACTTCTGACTCCTCGGATAGCATTGACTAACTCTTTGATTCTTGTGCTGTACTGAGTGATGTTTTCACTTTCTTTCATTTTGAGATCATCAAACTTTCCTATAAGGCTTTCTGCCTTGGCTCTCAAAACATTTTTGTCACCACCATGCACAAGCTTCAATTTGTCTCACATCTGCTTTGTAGTTTTGCAGGTTTTGACATCTTCAAATTCAGCATCGGAGAGTGAGGAAGCAAGTTCTATCATCATGCCGTTGTGTTCATGCTTCTCTCTCATTTTTTCAACCATTGGTGCTCCTGTGGGAAACATATATTCAGTATCTAAGTATTGAGTAACATCATTACCAATACCTGATAAGTGGAGTCTTATTCTGCTTTGCCATGAAGCAAAATTATCTTTGTTCAACTTGGGCACATCTCGTCTGTTCATCTTGTGATATTTAGCTTAGGTCTTTAAACCTTCTTTCTAAGCACACAATCTCTGATACCAATTATTAGTAATAACTGAGAGGGGGGGGGGGGGGAATCAGTGGCCTAAAAAATTAATCCTTNAGCTTAGGTCTTTAAACCTTCTTTCTAAGCACACAATCTCTGATACCAATTATTAGTAATAACTGAGAGGGGGGGGGGGGTGAATCAGTGGCCTAAAAAATTAATCCTTAAGTCAACCCTTCAAACTTATAACCACAAATTATGTCTCAAGTTATCTTCTATCCTACAAGATGAATGCATTGAAACACTTTAATCAATTTACTACTTGTCAGATTGCTTTGCTAATCTCTCTTCTATATGATTATCGATAAGCTGTTAACTATTTACTGAAACACAGTAAATATGTAGAGTATACCGATAAATCCAAAATTGCATATGTGAAATGTAAAACAATAAAGTGATAAACCATAAACACATAACACAAAGATTTTAATGTGGAAACCCTGTTAAGGGAAAAACCACTGGGACCGGTACCCCAAATTTTCACTCTTCTGAAGTGAGCTTTGTTAAGAGACAACCCTATTAAAGGTTACAAACACACTGTTAGGTGTGACATTGTTAGAGAATTTAGAAATAGTTTGTCAACTAGTATCTGGCATCTAATGCTACCATCCTTGATCAAACACTCACTTGGACTGTCAATAGGTATCGGGCATATCCAATGCTACTTTTTTGATCAAACTTTTTGATACTCCTTGGGATGTATCTCAATTGAAAAAGACTTTGAAGTCCTGCTTGGTTAAGAGGCTTATATGCTTCAATGGTTAAACTGAAACACCAATGATCTGTTCATACATACAACTCAATTTCATATTTTCAGATCTATTGTAGGTCCATTACTTCACTGATCAATATAATCAAATATATACCTTTGCTCCACACTTGCTCTGCTCTATGATGCTTGTCTCACTATTCATCGGTGTCTACAAAATCTAGCTCTTCCTTTATCTTGTTGATCAGGACTGAAATGAAGACTTTCTTCTCCTTCAAATTTTCTTTATCATCTTTCCTCTTCTCTTGTTCACCCCACACACACACTTTGTAATGAATTGAGTTTGTCTCTTATAGACATGATTTCCTCTTTTCTTGGCTTTCTTGATCTTGGCGTGTTCAACAATCTTTGCCAACATATTTAAAGCAAATCTCCAATCTGATCTCGTAGAGATCTTCTTGCTAACTGGACAAAGAAGCTTTAAATCAATTACTTATCTCCGGCTTTATCTGGATGATTAAAACAATGATAAGTATTTGTTAACTCTATATTTAGCTTCTTGACAGCTAAGCATTTTTTCATTTTCTAAACTCTCTATTTTTTCGGTCAATCCTTCAGTTAGTCATCAGTGAAAATTGACTATTCTATCGGTGTGGCTTCAGTTGTCATCGGGATCTCTATTCTTGTCTTTTCCGTCAGGCAACACTGAAATTCTGTCTGTTGGGTTACTCTATGTTTTTCTCGTCGGGAAACACTGTAACTCTGCTCATCAGTAATGCTATGCAGTTCCTTGTCGGGAAACACTGTGACTTTGTTCTTTTACTCTGACCTTCAGGTGCACTCCGTCAGTGTATGTAGTCACTTAGTGAATACTTGACTTATATGCATTACTGATAGCATAGCCTTTGATTCATCAGTTCTTTGAAGTCTTTGGCAGTATTACAATGACCATACAGATTATATCAAGTTGACATCAATGAAAATACAATACATTAACTATTTTAATGCCTTGCATGATCATCAACTTAACATATTCAAGCATTCAATCAGTTACATGTCATCAAGGCAAAGGTACATACAAAGGTAAATTACCACTTTTATGTTTTAATTGTAAAGAGGTTGGACACTTTGCTACACGATGTCCTAACCAAAGAAAAGATGAAAGAAGTAATGACAAAATATATGAAAAGAAGTTTGACTGAGGTGATAACAAAGATTACCGAAGCAACCAACAATCTGACAGAAGAGATACCCAAGACTACAAGGAGAAAGGAAAGAAAGCTTGTTACTTAGCTGAGAACATAACTGATGATACTGACACCAAATCTAAAGAAGACATTGAGATGGTATTTATAGCCATGAAGGATGATTCAGTAGAGGAAGAAGAAAGGTATGTAGAGACTGCACTCATATCTAAGGTTAGTAAGAATGATGTCTGGATTATAGATAGTGGCTGCACTCACCACATGACCGGTGATAAACAAAAGTTTGAAACTTTTTTCTATTGCATATAAAGTATAAACTGTATGTACAAAAAACCATCGATAGAGAGTTTTCAGAGCATAACATAAAGTCTCAGTACTAATGAGAACTACATACACTGGATATTACATGTAAAATTAGGATATATTGCAAAAAAACAAAACTGAAACTTATAGAGAAACATCTCCTTCTTCTTCCTCAGCATCGTTGGAGTCAGGGGAGACTGATTTGTAGCCCAAGATTTCATATGTTCTGCCTCCTCCTTGGTCACTCCTTTCCTCTGCAGGGATCACTGGATTGTTCACTGGAGTGTTCATCTATCCTGATTGTTTTAGTTGCTGGATAAATTCCACAAGAGCGATCTCAAACTCATCAATGTCCCTTATTGTGGTGTATCCATGGGCTATCTCCTTCTCAATTGTGGTCTTTCCTTCTCTCAGCACCTGAAGGAATTTTCTCTCCTTCATCTTTATGACTACTATTACCTGCATAGAAATATCAGAGTATATGAGTCTCCTATGAGACTCAGTAAGGTTCCTATCCAAACTTGCAAGCACATCATTATTTCGAGCCTTCTAGATATGCCATAAAATAACAGAAGATAATAGAGACTAGAATGTGTTACAAAATTTGCTACTATTAATGGTACCTGATATAATATTTAGAGCATCGAAGTTCGTATTGTACACTAGACCAAACATGTTCCAAACCTCTGAGGCAAAGAAGCAATCAAAGAAGACATGAGCTACAAATTCTTGCTATTTGCAGACCAGACAAATATTTGGTTCCCCCCCAGGTTTCTTGAATGATAGTTTATGAAGAAAATTTTTCCACAAGAACAAAGAGATCTTTGGTTCCACAGGTCTGGTCCATTGGAGTTTAAATAATTTGTTCCAGTTAGTGTCTAGGACCCTCAGTCCCCATTTGAGGTTAGCATGGGAGAAGATATCAGTATTGGCAGTCAAGAGTTGGTAGATGTACCTGGTCTTACCACGGTGGAGGGGAGTGTTATCTGTCCACTGGAGTTGGAAAGTGCAGGAGGACTCATTACAACATCCCCTTATGGGGCCTAAAGGTAGTAGTGCAGTAGAGAGAACAAAGAAGGTTCCACGCTGGGTCGAATTGGAATTCCAGTGCCTCCCAAAGGGGTAGAGTGCCCTGCTAGAGTAGGTCAGAGAATGTTACAATTCGTCTCTCCGCCCATTTCCTTGCTGAACATCCTTGCAACAGTGCCAGTGCTTTTTCCCCATGCTTCAAATCCCACCATATAGATTTGAGTCCACAAATATTCCCATTTTGTTCCATAGGCCCCTTAGAGTACAAAAAATTCTTAACAAATTTCCAAGCCTTCCAAATGCTTCTGAATACACTGGATCCTTGCATAGCCACATTGGCATCAATGGTTAGGATGTTGGTGAGACATAGATTTTTCCACCCTCTAGCCTTGTTAATGTGTGCCTTCTGCAAGTTGTTTCTCACCAATACTTTCCATGGTTCAGTTCCCTCAACTACTTTAAAAATCCATTTGACTTCTAGGGAAATGCCCTGTGATCTCAGATATTTGAGGCTGAGTCCTCCCCAAGACCTATCCCTAGAGTAACATTCCCAAGAGACCGCATGCATCCTCTTATTGCCCCTTCCATTTGACCAGAGAAAATATCTGATAACTTTTTGTATAGAGTTAAACTGATGCTGGTTGAAGAGCCACATAGAGGAGTAGTATATAGGTTAGGAGGAAAGAATCTTTTGACAAACTTGAAACCTTCCCAAAAATGATAGAAGGTTGCTATCCCATTTACAAAGTTTTCTATTTGTCTTTTCACTGATCCATTCCCACATGTGGTTGATATTAGGAGACACAACAAAGGGGATACCCAAATATCTGACCACATGGTTAGGGCCTCCCCATTGGAATTCAAATCTCCCCCCCCAATTTGGGGGGTCCTGCTCCCATCCAAGCATAATAGACTTGGGTAGTGAGACTTGGCTTCCTGAGGCTTTGCATAATATGTCTAGTTTTGTCTTTAGAAAGCCCATATTATCCTCATCAAGGTGAAGCAAAATGGAAGTGTCATCAGCAAATTGGATATTAGAGACTTCATGTTTTTTTGGGAGGAGAATTCCTTTCACTCTAGGGGAGAGGGAGTTGTCTTTGAGGAGGTAGTGGAGAGAGTCTGAAGTGATGAAAAATAGGGATAGGGCAAGGGGAGATCCTTTCCTAATAGATCTAGAGAGGCCAAAGAATTCAGATATGATTCCATTTACTTCTACTGCGGTCATAGCACCGTATAGGAGTATCGAAACCATCCTACAGAAGAAGTTAGGGAAACCTAGAGCCTCCAACATCATGATGATGAATTTCTATTCAATCCTATTGTAGGCTTTTTCATAGTCTATGAGGAGCATGGAACAATCTTGGTCAGACACCTTCGCCCATTCTAGGGCCTCTAAGAATGTAATTAGGTTCTCTAGGATGTACCTCCCCTTGACAAACCCAATTTGGGTGAAGTTCACAACTGAGGGGAGGAGGCTCTCTAACCTTAGGGCCAAGGTTTTGGCCAGAATTTTGTAAACAACATTGAGGAGTGTAATCGGTCTCTACTTCTTGATCAAAATTCTTTCTCCCTCTTTAGGTATGAGCTTGATGAGTCCCGCATTCAGGGTGGGGCCAAGAGTGCCTGCTTTAATGGCTTCATTGTAGGCTCTAAGTAGCTTGGGGCCAATCCAGTCTAAATTGGCCTTGTAGAATTCAATAGGTAGACCATCTGGCCTTGGAGATTTATCATTGGCCATCTTTCTGATGGAGCCAAGGATCTCCTCTACTAAAAGTTCCATGTTCAACTTGGCTGCCTCTTCTTCTGCTACCTTCTTAGGAATGAGTCCCCTGATCATGTTCATAGAAGACTCATCGGAGTTGTTTGAGTCTTTTGAAGAAAAAAAAGTCCTGTAGAACCTGGAGAAGGTATTGAAAATCTCTTGTTACGAGGTGATGACAGTGTCCTAGTTTATAATACAAGTAATCCTATCTCTGCCCTCCTTCTTTAAAGTATGGAAGAAAAACTTAGAACCTTTATCCCCTAGGTTCATCCAGTTAATTCTGGCTCTAATTCTTGCTCCTCTGGTCTTCTCCAGTTGGAGCCTCCTAAGGGAATTTCTACAATTAATAACATTGCTAAGAAGAATTGAGGAAGAGGGGGATTCTTGAATATGTGCCTCAGCCTTTTGCAGAGACTCAACCAGTTAGAGTTCCCTAAGTCTAGAGTCTTTGGCCTTCTTTGTACCAATTTCCTTAAGAATGTTCTGCCAAGAGACAATGGTTTGGGTCCACCTTTCTATATCAGTGTCATGATGGGATACTTGTTCATTGTACCATGCTATGATCTTAACTGTAACCTGTACCTCCTCATCTTCCAAAAGGGATGTGTTAAGTACAAAATCTCTTTTCTTGGGAACTTCAACTCTTTGGTCCTTGATGATATGAATAGAGGTGAGAATGGGGTGGTGGTCGGAGAGGGTGTAGGGGATCACCTTTACACAATTGTCCTCTCTCAGGGGGGAGCATCTAAAGAGATGCTTGTTGAGGTAGACCCTATCCAACCTGGAATAGATTCTCCTCTCACCTCTCTGGAAATTGGACCATGTGTACCAGATCCCTCTAGAGTCTCCTTTGCTGCCAGCCAGGGGATCAAATAAGTTAAGCTTGTTGATCATCCTGGTCTAGAAGAGAGGCTCGTTACCTTTCCACTCGAATTTGAGCCCACCCAACTTGTCTTGAGCCCTCTCCACCATGTTAAAGTCTCCTGCAAGGATCCATGGGATAGGGTCCAACTCTGCAAGCCACCTCCACAACTCAATCCTACCCTGATGTTCATTGGGGGCATATATCAAGCACACTCCAAACTCTGAACCCTCTGCCTTGAATTTGATCTAGACTACCCTGTTGCAGGGAGAGATACCCAAATCTAGGACAACATTCCTCCAATTGGGTCCAAACAGAATAGAGACCCCCCTTCCCTTTAGGGTGCTTGGTGGAGAAGGCACATGCATCCTTCCAAATACATTTGAGGGCAATATCAAGCTTAAAACCTATGGCCTTAACTTATTGTAACATCAGAATATCTACATTATTATGGGTATTGAGGAGCATTTTAACCATATATTTCCTATCAGAGGCCTCTAGCCCTCTGACATTCCAAGAAACACATTTGAAATTCATGAATAACCTTACTTATCAGTATCCATGGGTTTCCTAAATCCTTTGAAGAATTTAGGGATATCCACTCTAGGAGCCTTAGGAATCTTAGGGTTCATACTAGATAGGGGAGGCCTGCCCCTTTTCTTCATTATAATGATGTTTTCACCAGTTTATGCCCCAGTAGTGCTCAAATCATCTGACTTTCTTCCCTTGGGTGGTTCAACAGTAAATACAAAAGAGTCAGACATATTAATACCTTGCAGAATTTCACCAGAGTTTGCTATTTCCCCTTCCTCTAACTCAAGGTCCTTCCTCTAAGCTGGGTCCACTTCTGCACTGCCTACAGGGAGAGAAGATTTCACCATATTACTATTCCTTCTGGCAACATAAATCCACCAAACAGGTGGTGGAGGAAGGGGAGGGGGTGCAGGAATAACTAAAACCAAAAATGCATTAAGCTTCTCCTTGACCTCGAAAGAGGTGGGAGGAGGAGTCCCTCCCATTCCACCACCCTGATCAGGAATTGAGGCCTCTGCTACTGGGGTAGAGGGAATAGCTGAACCTCGAGGATTCCCTACTCTACCTATAAGAGGGGCAGATGATGCATCCATCTCAGAGGAAGCCCCTTGACCTAGGAGAAGGATGGAATACACTTTCCATCTAGGCTAAGAGGGGCAGATGATGCATCCATCTCAGAGGAAGCCCCTTGACCTAGGAGAAGGATGGAATACACTTTCCATCTAGGCTAAGAGGACCATTTATTTTTCAATTCTCTGTCTCTGATTTTGCTAATGGTGAGTTGTTGGGCATTTTTTTTCCTGTGCTTCCATTTCTGTTTGGATCCAATTAGCCCAAAATCTAGATTTTCAATTTTGGGGAGGTCTTCAAGGGGTTTCTGAATAACATACTCCAACAAGGGAGGATCAGGCCGAGCATCAAATTGGCCTTTGAGTTTTTCCAGGGTGGCACTGAGGGTGACAGTGTCTTTCTTCCATTCTATTCAGGGTGAAATGTGGATAAGGGGAGGAGGGTTAGGGTTAACACTACAGTCCGCCAACTATGAGGCGGGGTTGACATTAGTTTTGGAGATAGTTTTAGGGTTAGGAGTCATTTTAGAATGTGTAGGATTCCTCTTCTTCAAAATGGGGCAGTCTTTCTTCATGTGTCCTTCTTTCCTACATATAAAACACACATTCACACCACCCAGGAAGGTCACCGGGCAAAAAATAGGGGAGGGGTCTAGATCAAACTGGAGGGGTTCAGGGAGTTCAATTCTGGGTTTGACAGACAGGAGGACCCAAACATCAGTGTTAGGTATTAGGACATTGGAATGATCTATCCTAATCACCGTGTCGATTGGTTCCAATGTGAGAGGAAGAAGAATCAGAAGGAATGAAGGGAGATTGAAAATGACCAGCTACCTAGGGATAGACAGAGCCAACACTTCATCCTGGGATGCTTCTAGAGACTAGGGAATGACCCTAAACTTGTAGGGCCCAACTCTCCAGAACTGATTTTCGGCAATGGCTTTCTGCAACTTAGGGTTGTAGAGGAATAAAATAAAAATACCTTTCTGTAGCATACAACAATAGGAGAAATGGTATCCCAACTTTTGACCCCAAGTTTTTTGAAACCAATCATTAAGAAAGTTCCTAGACAAGATTTTGGTAACATCCAATGCAGCAAAAAAAATAGCACAGTCTTTAAGCCTAGACTTCTCCTGATTAATGGCGACAACCATTTGAAGATTCGGTCTAATAATTAACTTGGGAGGGACATAACCCTTACATCCATCTCTTTCTTTTTTGTCTGCTCCTTGGGCTTCTCCCACGAGAAAGGCAGCTCCTTTTGGAAGGCTTTGTTCATTTTGGATGACTTGTTTGAAGGATTTCATCCTCAGCGGGGTGGGCTGCTTCTCTCCATGTTTGGGAAGTTGGGTGCTATCTTCAAGGGCACCAGGTGAGGATGAGGGTTGAGAGTGAGAATCAGCCAAGAGACTACCAATAGAGTGGGAATGGCTCAAGCCATCCTTCATGGGTGTTTTATTACTCTGAACCGATTTGGGAGTAAATGCTCCAGGCAAAGTAGATGCCATTAAAGGTAGACCACTGAGCCCCGCGTGTGAGAAAATCTGGAAGGAAAATGTAAATTAGGATTAGAGCGAGGGCACGCCAAGTTGCAGAGCCAAAAAAATGTCCAATACATTTATCCTAATCAAATTTTGAAACTTTTGAATACTACAATGGTGGATCAGTAAGAATGGGTAATGACACACCTTGTCTTGTTGAAGGTAAATGAACCATAATGTTGAACAACTTGATCAAATGTGAAAATGCTTACTAGGTAAAAGGACTAAATTATAATCTATTGAGTATTTCACAACTGAATAATACAGGTCACCGAGTAGCATTTGAGAATAAAAAGGCAAAGATCTTCAATGAATCAAGAAGGTTGATCAGAACTAGTGAACAAACAAAAGGTAACCTTTTCTATCTTGATGACATTAAAACCACTTGTTTAATTGATAGAAACAAATACATATGGTTGTGGAATAAAAGATTATGTCATGTGAATTTTGGCAACATGATAAAGATAAGAAATAAAAGAAGAGTAATACAGGTCACTGAGTAGCATTTGAGAATAAAAAGGCAAAGATATTCAATGAATTAGGAAGGTTCACCGAGTAGCATTTGAGAATAAAAAGGCAAAGATCTTAAATGAATCAGGAAGGTTGATTAGAACTAGTGAACAGACAAAAGGTAACCTTTTCTATCTTGATGACATTAAAACCACTTGTTTAATGGCTAGAAACGAAGACATATAGTTGTGGAATAAAATATTATGTCATGTGAATTTTGACAACATGATAAAGATAAGAAATAAAAGAAGAGTAAGAGGCTTACCGAGCATGTCAAAGCCCAAACATATCATGTGTAAGAATTTTAAAAAAGGTAAGATGACAAAGTCTAGTTTCAAGAATAAAGCCCATACATCTAATGCAATTATAGAATTATTCCATACTGATCTATTTGGACCCATGAGGACAAAGAGTTACTATGGAAATAGGTATTTCATTCTCTTTGTAGATGATTATTCTAGAATGATGAAAGTTATGTTCTTAAAAGATAAATCAGAAGCATTCAAGATGTTTAAATGGTATAAGGCTATGGTATAATGGTAAGGAATTGAAATACTTAAGATCAGATAGAGGAGGGGAATTTATTTCAGATGAATTCACTAATTTCTGTAATGAGCATGGAATTAAAAGACAGGTTTCTGCACCAAGAACACCACAACAAAATGAGATTGCTAAAAGGAAAAATAGATCAATTTTTGATTGTGCAAGAACACTGATGATTGAGAAAAGCATCACTCAAATTTTATGGAGGGAAGCTGTCAACACTGTTGTCTACACATTGAACAAAGTACAATTGAAGAAGGACACAAAGAATACACCCTATGAGCTTTGGTATGGTTACACACCCAATGTAAGTTACTTTAGAATTTTTGGTAGTCAATGTTATATTTTGAAAGATGAAAGAAATGGAAAGCTTGAATCCAAAAGTGATGAAGGTATCTTTCTAGGGTATTCCACCAAAAGCAAGGCTTATAAATGTCTTAACAAGTCCTCTAACAAGATCATTGAAATTGAAAATGTAAGAATAGATGAATTTGCAGAGAAGAATGATAAGGAAAGAAGAAAAGAACTAGAAGACTACACTAGGTTTGTTTACACTGAAGAACCTGACACTCTACCTGAGAAATAATGTATCACTCTCGAGAAATAGAACATTGCACCCGAGCATTAGGCTACAATTACTGAAAATCAGGAAAATAATCAAGATGATGTACCGAGCGATGGAGATCATAATGAAGGTCAAGATGATGATCATAATGATGACCAATGAGCTAAACCAAAACTTGCCAAGTATGTCAGAAGACATCATCCACAGAATCATATCACAGGAGACAAGAGGGCTGGAATGAGAACAAGAAGTAAGTCACTAAACACTAGATGTTTACTTTGTGATTTTAAGTCTAAATCTATTAATACTGCACTTGAAAATGAGGAATGGGTCAGTTCTATGAATGAAGGGATAGAACAATTTGAGAAGAACAGTACATGGACACTAGTACCAAGACCAGATGACAAGAATGTTATCGGTACCAAATGGATATTCAGAAACAAGCTAAATAAGAATGGAGAAGTCACAAGAAACAAAACAAGATTAGTATGCAAGGGGTATGCACAAGAAGAAGGTATTGATTATGGAGAAAAATTTGCACTTGTTTCTAGACTAGAAGGTGTAAGAATTATTCTTGCTTATGCTACATTCAAAGGATTCAAGGAATACCAAATGGATGTCAAATCTGCATTCCTAAATGGAATACTAGAAGAAGAGGTATACATTGAACAACCAGAAGGGTTTGTTGATCCAGACAAGAGAAACATGGTATGTATACTACATAAAGCCTTGTATAGATTGGAACAAGAACCTAGAGCCTGGTATGAAAGACTTCACTCCTATCTCATTAGCATTGAATTTGTAAGAACAAGTGAAAATAACAATTTGTACTTAAAAGAAGATACCGATGGTAATATTTTGATTACCAAAATATTTGTTGATGATATCATTTTTGGGGGAAATGAAATGTTATGCAAATCCTTTGCTAATGAAATGAGAAAAGAGTTTGAAATGTCTATGTTTGGGGAGATCAAATTCTTTCTTGGTCTACAGATTCTTCAACAAGATGCAGGTATATATATCACTCAGTCCAAATACATCAAGGAAGTGTTGAAGATATTCAAAATGGAAGATTCCAAAATAGTTGGGACACCTATGGAAACCAGATGTAAGCTGACAAAGGAATTCAAATCAAATGAGGTAAATCAGACCTTGTATAGATCAATGATTTTCAAACTAATGTATGTTGTTCATACTAGACCAAATATAGCACATGTAGTTGGAATAGTTGCAAGATTATTTTCTAATCCCAAAGAATCACATGTGAGTGTTGTCAAGAGAATTTTGAGATATCTAAAGAACACCGAGGACTATGGCTTATGGTATAAAAGAGAAGGAAAATTTGAGCTACAAGTATATACAAATGTTGATTGGGCTGGAAACATAGACAACCGAAAGAGAACAATTGGAGGAGCATTCTTCATGGGTGACAAACTTGTCACATGGATTAGTAAGAAGCAAGGATGCATCTCACAGTCTACTGCATAAGCAGAATATGTGGCTGTTGCTGCAAACAACTCTAATATTGCATGGATCAAACAATTACTGGAAGGTATGAAATGAAGATTCTTAAACCAGTGGTTATCTATTGTGATAATTCCAGTACAATAAACTTATCAAAGAATCCAGTCATGCATGCTAAGACTAAGCATATTTCTATCAAGTATCATTACTTAAGAGAAAAAGTGCAAGCAAAAGAAGTGATACTAGAATATGTTCAATCTAAGGAACAATTAGATGTCATATTTACCAAGCCATTACTGAAAGATACATTTGAGTAGTTGAGACAGAGACTAGGGGTCCAAACCTTGTCTATCGGCCAGTAAGATGACTAAGGAACTGCATCAGCCTACACACTATCAAAAGATCATTCATGTTGATGCAAGCACAGAGATGGACTGCAAAGATATATCTATACACAAAAAGGTACATATCTACACCAAACACCAGAGTCACTATATTGCTGATTGATAGGGAAATTCAAGGAGTATATTATAAAAAGGTGAAAGGATATACCTTTGGCATGATAATTTTTTTTTTACTTTGGCATTGCTGTCAAAGAGAGAGACTATATCATTATCAGGGAAATATATTCGAAGGGAGAGATTATCTAATTATCCAAAGAGAGAGAATATCCAAAGGGAGAGATTACATATGAAATATCCATCAAAGGGAGAGAAGTAACATGAGGGAGAGAATACATACTAAGGGAGAGATTGCTGTCAAAGGAAAAATAGATGATCAAGGAGAGGAACAATCAAGGCAGAGCACATATCAGAAATAGAAGTCAAAAGCGGATACATCTATCCAACAAAGGGATTAAAGATTAAAGAACACACTCTGCAAGAAACAAATATAAGCTATATGAGCTTACCAAGAGCCATACATTTGTATTAGTTATAGAACACAAAGATTTGGGTGAGATGGATGAATTACACTTGATATATTTCATATTGTATTAGTAATAATATAGTGTGCTAATGTAGTGTGTTTCCATCAATACCAAAGGGAGATATTGATGACATATAAATGATTGAATGTTTGAATATGTTAAGTTGATCACCAAAATGTAAAAAGATAATGCAAGACATTAAATCAGTTAATGGATTGTATTGTCATTGATGTCAACTTGATATAATCTGATCGATCATATACAAAGTGTCAAAGACTTAAAAGAATCAGAGAGATAAAGATTATGCTTTTAGTAATATATAAAAGATCAACATTCACTAAGTGACTACAAACACCGATGATTAGTGGAACCCGACGGACAAAGAAACCTGAGAGCAAAGTCACAGTGATGCCTGAGAAAGAAAACTGACAAGCATTACCGACGAGAAGAATCACAAGCATAATCAATGAGTAGAACTTCATAGTGATGTCCAATGGATAGACAACCCTGACGAATAGACAACACTGATAGAGATGCCCAAGGAGAACTGAAGTGTTGACCGAAGATATCTAAGAGTTAAACACTGAAATTAATTGAAGTTCAGTAATGACAAATTACTTAGCTGTCAGAGCTAAAGATAGACTTAACTGGTTGTTGACATTTTTTTCATCGACAAGTTAAAGCTAGAGATAAGTAAAAGATTTAAATCTATTTTATCCAGTTGTCAAGGAGAAATCTATGAGATAAAACTTATGTAAAGCTTTAAAGAAAGATTGGCTAAGATTGTAGATCACGCCAAGAACAAGAAAATAAAGAAGTGAGAAACAGTGATATCATGTCTATAAAGAGACAATCTAATTCATTATGAATTAGGGGAGTGAATAGAGAAAAATGATGCTGAAGAGAAACTGGTGAAGAACAACTTCATACAGTCCTGATCAATCAAGCTGAGGAAAGAGCTAAAGATTTCTACGGACATCGATCAACAAAGAAGCATGACATCACTGAGCAAAAAGAAGTGGAGAAAAAGTATTGAAAAGATACATTGATCAGAAAGGTATTATGAGATTACAATAGATCTAAAAATCTGCAAGTCTAAGTTGTATGTGTGAACAGATCATTTACTATTTCAGTTTAACCATTGGATCATAAATCTCTTAACTGAGCATGACTTAACAATCCTTTCTATATTGAGATACATCCCAAGGAGTATCAAAAAGTTTGATCATGAAGATAACATGAGATGCCAGATACCATTTGACAAACTACACTAGGTTTGGTCATACAAGGTAGCATAGAGATGCCTGATATCAAGTGACAAACTATTCTATTTAAATCCTCTAACAAGGTCACACCTGTAACCACCTGAATTTGGTCTATTCCAACTATAGACCCTATTTTCCCTAAGTGTGATCATACCCCCAATTATGTCCAAACGACCCTGTTACTGCTTGGCATAATTCTTTTGAAATAAAAATTAATGTCCTAGGTGATTTTTATCACTAAATTATATTAACTATTATAGCCAATTAAATCAAACCAAATTCAAAAATGGCTATAGTATTTAATTATAAAGGAGTTAAGTAAACCCCTAAATCAATTGTCCACTTGCAAATAACAAATTCCCCTAGCCTATTTAATTTAATTAAAATGGCTATAGTCCCCTTAATTATTAAAAAGCAATACAATGCTTAAATAATTAAATCTTATATTTTAAATGAATTAAATAAGTTTAATTCATTTCATTTATATTCCCTTAAACCCCAACCTAACCTATCTCAACCACTTCTACCCTGGGTTCTAACCCATCTCAACCTATTCCTCCCATGCTAATCTAAACCTCATTCTAATTCTAATCCTAACCCACCTCCTAATGTTGTCACATTCCATTAAGGAATCATTAACAACTCAACCCACTTGAGAAATTCAACTTTCTCAAGCATGACTTCTCTAAGGACCAAATTTCCAAGTTGAGTCTTACACCCTCCCATGCCTCTTAAATCAATTTCATTAATAACCCTTAATGGATATTCCCTCTTGCCCATCCCTCATTAATGCCCAAGGCATTAATGGCTCTTACACCTCATTAATTACCTTAGGGGTTCCATTAATGAACCTTGTCTCCCCTCTCTCTCTCTCCCATTCCTCTATAAATTGAAGGGATTTAGAGCTCATAATAAGCCTAAACAGTTTTGAATTGTAGTGTTGTTATGCCAAGATTTTGAAGGAATCTCAAAGCATTGTTATGCCACCCTTTCCTTCGTAGCTTCATGCACACTCCATTAGTCACTTTCTTCATGGTTATAATGCTCATTTTAGACTAATATGCACGCTTAAATAGTTATTTTTAAACTAAATATTTCATGCTAGGTTGTTTATGTCACTGTATTTAGCATAATCTGAGGGCTTTTATGTTATTTGCTACACTCATCCTAGTTAGAAAGCAATAGGTCGATGTTAGGGTTTTATATGCTCTTTAACCCTTGTTTCTCACTAACATAATGACTTATTGAAGTGTTGTGTCACAGACAACAGGTGCACAAATATACACACACATTTCTGGCGCCCATCATGGGGCATGATTTCCAACTTGGCCTCATTTTATATCACTTTTTCACTAATTTGCATGCCCAGAATTCTGTTACAGGGTCATTTTTGGTCATTCAGGATCGCATCCGGGATACGCGCTCACACCACAACAAACGAGGCTCGCATCCAGGATTTCCCAGATCATTTTTTATTTAGGATCACATTTGTTTAGCATTAAATCACATCTGGTAAGGAAGGTCGCATTCAGTTTTGTATCATTTTCTATCTTTCTGGATCGCATCTGGTGAAAATTTTAGTGAGCTACTTTGCCTAACCACTAAAATTTGTGTGTTTGACTTCTTTGATCTTTTGAATAGCTTAACAATTGTTTGCAGGTTGACATTGATGGTTTTTTGTGGGAGTTGCTACATAATAAACTAACTCAGTTTTTTAGGTTGCCCAACCCCCATCTTGACCTCTATTTTACTCGCTTTAAAAACTAAGGAACATTTTCCAATTTATCACTAAACTGACTAGAGGACTATGCTCTTTTCCTTTTTAAAAGAAAATCAGAAACTCATACATCAGTTTATGGGTTGAATGGAATTTGGAGTTAATTGAACAAGCAATCAAATCGTATAATTCTTTTAGGATTAGTAAATGAACAACACAAATCACTAAATCTTGTGGATCAAAGAACAAGTTCAACCGTTTAATTCATTTTTGGGACATAGAAATTGAACAAAGAAAACTCATTGAATATTGTGGCTAAATGAACAAATCAAATCTACTTTCAAGCATAGTATTTTCATTAAAATAGGAACATCTAAATCAGGCACAACATTGCTTGAGGGAAAGAACCACTTTGCTTGATTCAATTTTGGAAGAAAATGGCTTAGATTAGGAGAGTATGCTCTTCTTCTTCGGAAGAATCAGAAATCTAGACATCCAAAGCTCGCCAATCCTTGGTACACATTTAAACAGTAGAGGGCCTGCCGATTGAGGAAAAAATCTCCCGGGAATGACCCAAGTGAGGAAAGGTTTTATGCCAACCCTTCCAACTCACTATAAACACTAGTACATTTGAGGTCAAATTCTGACGGCCATTTGTTGGATTTGCAATGCTCATTTGTCAAAATTTTGACACCTGAGTCCATTGGCATTTTTGCCTTGGAAATTACGATAGAAGACATAGCTGTCGGTTTACCGACACCATGTCATGTCAAAAACTTGCACATGACAACGGCTTCGTTATGACATTTCCTGCGGTTCATCCATCGGAATTCCGATAACAAGACCTATCGGAAATATACAGTCTCTGTGGGAATGAACTGTCAAAAAAATATTTCTGACATTAGTACTGTTGGAATAGTGACAGTTTGCACCAACTTCTGACAGATCTACCTATCGGTGATATGGCTTTAATGTCGAAGGGTCTGTCAAAACTTTTCTATTTATGACACTTAAATTGTCGGAAGAGCGACAATTGTGCAACATTTCTCCTACAGGTTTCCTTGTCGAATGTATAGCATTACTGTCGCAATAAATGTCGTAAATTATTTTTCTCTGACATTTTGTCTGTCAAAAGCATAGCACTGCTGTCGGAATTAATTATAAATTGTCAAAAAACTGACGGATAGGCACATTAAAGTTAACACAGCTCAAGAGACCATCATAGGTTGTCTCTTTCTTCGGTCTATATTATTGACAAAATGTTTTACCTTTCATTAGCTCATCAAATCCAGGGATTTGAAAGAATTTAATAGAATATTTTCATGACAACGTATATTATTTAAGTTGATGTTGCATGAATTTATCTACTTCGCACACTTGTAGACTATGAGGACGATGATAAAGAAGCATGGCCATCTTCATAGTATACAAGTGCGTGAAGTAGATAAATTCGTGCAATGTCAACTTAAATAATATATGTTGTCATGAAAATATTCTATTAAATTCTTTCAAATACCTAGGTTTGATGAGCTAATGAAAGGTAAAACATTCTGTCAATAATATAGACCTAAGAAAGAGACAACCTATGGTGGTCTCTTGAGCTGTGTTATCTTTAGTCCTAGCTACTGTCCTAGCTACTTGTCGATCGTCGAGAATAATCACCGCCTTGCATTTATGTACACTGCACAAATTGATCACAGTCTCGCAAAAACATTT
>MU224533.1:2980091-2997768 GCA_018584345.1 Thuja plicata
CAATACATTTGATGCCCTAAGCTATCAATACAAATGGCACCTAGCTAGAAGCTCACGGGCTGTCCATTTGATAACCACAGTCAACATTTAAAAAAAATGGATATCCTTGAGCACAAGCACCAATAACATCAAATAATGGAGTTAAAGAATGGGCTAGGGCATGACACCAGTAGAATACGGTCATTTCAGTGATAGCAATATACAATGGCATCATTAAACACATATGCCAGTAATATCAACAAACATGAATCCAAACATTTGAATACAGTGAATCGTTATCCTTGAGCACAAGCACCAATAACATCAAATAATAGAGATAAAGCACTGGCTAGGGCACGACACTAGTAGAATGTGGTCATTTTAGAGAGCAACTCCCTCAACAATAAAATTAAATGCATTTGAATATGATGCCAGAGGCTCGAAAGATGAAGAAATCACATACCTTCTCCTGCGCTCAGCTGTCACTCCTTTTCTCCCGCTCTCCAATCGAAATGAAAATGATGAGGCTGTTTCACTTTTTTTTTTAATGTATACCCCGAATCTGTCGGAGTTTCGATGGTCAATTAAACACCCATCGGAATACCGACATCATCGGGGCCTATTACAAAAAAAAAACCAAATTCATAAGAAAAAGTTACCCGTCGGAAACTTCTGTCAAAATTTGGCCCCAAATGTAGTAGTGAAATAGTTTCTTCCTCATAGGCTAAAGCCTCGGAAGATAGAGCCGGTTTTGTTCATGGAATTTTGACATCATTCCTTGATCATGCTTGGATATATGTAGAGCGGATCCACTTGAATCTTGCTTGCAAGACTACATATATTCAGGTACTCATAGGGCTATACGCCTGAATTTTTCCTTGTGTAATTCTATGGGGGACAATTTCGAATGGATTACCCAATAATCTACAACAACTTCAACTGAAAGAATTTTTGATTCATCCCTGAAAGGGTGATAATTTTTGTGCAAGGCAAACATTAATTGCCCCAAGACACTCATCATATTGTGCCCTCACTTGCATTTGGAGTCGACTAATACAACATCATGACTGGAGCTATTGCGTGCTTGGTGATGGCTATATTTTGATTAGCATTTGAGTGTGTACTTGAGTCAATGAGCAAAGATTTTCATCCTCCACCTAGAGAATAGGAAAAAGATGAGTGTTTGTTTCACCCTTCTAACAATGCAAATCTGTTTGACATGCTTGAAAGATCACTAAAAAGATAAATTCCTTCAAACAAGAAACAATATTCAAACCTTTAGATACATGTGTTCTTCACTGGCAAGTCTCCAAACATGATCATAAATCAGAAAAATTGCATGAACTCCCAAAATGCAAATTTCAAAAACTGGCAAAAACTGGCAAAAACTGACAAAAACTGACAAAGACATCATAAGATCCCATCCTGGATTTCCCAAATCACATATGGTATTTGGGATCGCATCCTGTATGCTAGCTCGCATTTGGTCAGTACATAGTCGCATCTAGGATTTAGGCTCACATCTGGTGTCATCAGAGGCTCACATCTGGGAGCTCGCATCTAGAACAGAGGGTACTTGTAGAAGTTTTTCTTAGAAAGTATCAATTGATTAGGATACCCTTTTGGCTCTTTAGCTAGTTCCTATTGTCTTTTCTGGTCTCCCTATTGAAATTTCAAAACTCTTTCGAGACGTCTACCTTGCATGCTTAGTCAGTCTTTTATGATCAGTTCAATACGTGTGGTCTACCCGCTTTCTACCAAAAACTTGGTTCCCAGCTCACTATCAGGGCATTCTAACCCTCTAATGCTGGAATCATTTACATCCACCAACAACAAATAGTTACTTTTACCTAGACATGCCCACTTGAATGATCTGAAACTCTCACTTGTACTATTGAGAAACATTGACAAAAGTTGAGAAACAACTTCATGGTTAACACAAGATGCAACAAGTACTCGTCTAAAGGATCGAAAGTGCCTCCTAAAACACTACACTTTCAAGGAGAAACTTTTCGTAGTTCCCTACTCGATCTAGACTCCTCACAAATGGATAGTGACACTCGCAGATGGTGTGAGGCTTTTGAGGAGTATAACAATGGAAAACACCAAAAGCCTGAAGATACAAACAAGGAGGAAGGACCCAAATTTGAACATGGCCCATTTGGATTAGACAGTGAAGGAGAGATCCCCGAAGATGAGTACGAAAAACTCAAACAAAGTAAGAGGTTCCACAAGATATTGGAATGGATAATTGATGACGATAAAGAGAAATATTTCCTCCATCTAGCATCCACAGGTGTCAAATTACCTAAGGATTATGATGTGGAAAATCTCAAAGAAAAGGAGGTACCAAAACCTATATATATTCTCACCAAACAACTCAATTTGATGCAAACAAAGCTCACAAACCTCAAACAGGAGAAAGAGAATCCCAAAACAAAATACTCTTTAGACGCCATTTGTCCATTCCCTTTTGACAAGAGTATCACTATGGTCCCATTTCCTCCCAACGTGGCAAGAGCAAAGTATGACAAGTACACAAGAGAAACTGACCCACATGACCATGTGAGGGAATTCTATTCTCTAAGCATAGAATACATGCACGAACCTACATATCTCATGCGACTATTTCCAGGAAGCCTAGGGGGAAATACCATGGAGTGATTCTCAAAACTAAACCCTAAGGTCAAGACATTTGAGGAGTTGATCCAACAATTCATCCAACATTAATCCTAAAACATCCAACATGATGTGACTATGATGGATCTATGTAATACCAAACATCGAATTGATGAATCATTTACACACTTCCTACAAAGATGGAGGAAGATTTCTGCATGATATTCAAGGGCCATTCCTAAATTAGAGAAGATGGAGATCTTCATTAATAATCTGGTGCCTGAATTGAACTACGATTTGCAAATGCAAGGCTCTCCAAGCTTTGATATAATGATTAAAAATGCCCTCCGTATTGAGGAAGTCATGGTCAAAAGGGGAGAGATCATCCTTCAAAATGAAAACAAGACCAACAACTCTAACTCCAAGCCTAAATGGTGGAGGCAAAACAATAATGTTGTTAATGATGGAGTGGTTGACGCCTCTAACATTAATCCTAAACCCGAGGTATTCAATCTAACTAATAGCATGAAAGCAAGCAAGGATGCTAAGGTAACAACTCCCGTACCCAAAGAAAACAATGATAATAGCAAGGGTCAGACATGAACATCAAAACCCCAAAGAACATTCACTCCTTTGGGAGAGCCTCTTGAGACTGTTCTAAAAACACTATTGGATAAAAAAGTTCTTACAATCCCAGATTCCAAACCGTGGGAACCAATGGTCAAACCCAGGTGGTGGGATGATAATTCCTACTGTGTCTTCCACAAAAACAAGGGACACAAGACTAATAATTTCTTCAAGCTTAAACATGTCATCCAAGACCTCATAGAAGGAGGTAAGATCAAAGTAGATGGACACACTACCAATAAGGATCATACAACATTCAACAAACCCTTTCATAATTACGATCAAGGAGAAACATCTAAAGGGAAGAGTAATGAGGTAAACTACACCTATTCCAAAAATGACAATGTGATAAATATGCAAGACATTAAAACTGAATCCATCAATGTGGTCACAATCAAAGGTGTCTCTTTCCACTCAAATGCTGTAACATGGAGCCAAGCACAGGTCACAATCAAAGGACCTCCAAAACCAACATCAACATCCAAGGTTCCTATTGTAACTATTCCTAAAAAAACATCAAAACACGTGGTTACTATTCTTGGAGCAAAATATGACTTGGTAGACCGATTGCAACGAACCTCTGCCAAAATTTCCATGTTTGAGTTGCTCAAAATATCCACCATACATAGGGAAATACTAGAATAGGCTCTACATGCTACTAACATCCCAAAGGATATTGATATAGAAAAATTCCAAGCAATGGTCAATGACATCTCAACGCCACACTACCTCTCCTTTTCTAAAGAGGATGATAAGTCATTGACCCATCCACATAATCAACCCCTCCATATTGAAGTCCTTATTCCTAAATCCCATGTTAGACGTGTGTTGATAGATGAAGGAACATGATTGAATATCTGTACACATGATCTAATCAAGAGACTGGGTCTCAGAACAAATAATTGACTCTAGAAGCAAAATAACTATCAAAGCTTATGACGAGGAAGAAAGATCCTCCAGGGGTCTTATTGTTCTACCTATCAGAGTCAAACCAATTGAGTAGAATGTCACATGTCACATACTAGATCTACCCCTTGCCTACACTATCTTGTTAGGGAGACCATGGATTCATGAGATGCAAGTTGTGCCATCTACTTACCACCAGTTCATAAAGTTCCCACATAATGGGATGGAAGTAACGATTCCTACAGAGGCTAACTACACTTGTAATAATATAAAAGTAGGTAGCATGATCCCACACAACAAAGAGGCTATGGATCTGATGATGAGGTCACTGACTCTCATGACTATGAATGGGAAGAGCTATATGTCGCCATTGAAGATATTGGAATAGATACAATTCACATGTTTGTGGCCCCCTCAGCTCCTCGTAAACAGTCTGACACTCCTCCCAATGACACTGATAATCCTGAAGTAGAAGAAGAGTTCCTTCCCCCGATCATTGATGAAGAAACTGGTGAATACATAAGTCTAGAGGAATTTCATAGGCTACAAGCAAGAAGCCTCCTTTTACAGAGATATGATGATGAGATTTCTAATGACGAGCCACTAGAGTTTGGTCCGCATATGACTAACAATGACCCTTTTAACGATGATCTCACTCTTATTGATCTAAATATTGAAGCAATTAACTTAACAGATCATGTCATGTCGGTTAATAGTCTTGATGCTAGCGTGATGTTGTCCTTCCTAGAGTTTGACTCCCTAACATTGGTACTTCCAGAACTAATTGATTGGATTGAAACATATCCTAATCCTATCCTTGAATTTCCCAATGACCACATCCTAGCTTGTTATCTCAATTCTTGTGAACCTTACCCTTCTTCCACCAATGCAAGGAGTGAGAGCATGTCACAGGAGGATGTCAGGTTTCTTAGTCAAAAACCAAAAAAGAAAAAGAAAAAGCAGATTGATGGTGAAAACCATTATGTGGCAATATCAAATCCCAAAATAGTAAAGAAAAAAGATGTATCCAATGGTGAAAACCTCTCCGAGGCACCCAAGGATGAGACTCTTGATATCCTCCCCAAACACTTTCAGGAAAGTTCTTTAGTACTGATTGAACCAACACAACCAGTAAATTTGGGCACTGTTGAAAATCCTCAAATAGTCCACCTTGCACAAACCTTTTTAGAAGAGGAGAAGACACAGTTCACAGATTTCTTGAAAGAAAAAAATATTAAATTTGCATGGTCTTATACTGATATGCCAGGGCTAGATCCTAATCTAATCATGCACCACTTATCTATAGCTCTCGAGATCAAGCCCGTGAAACAAAAACTTAGAAAGATGCATCCTCATGTTGCATTATTGGTAAAAACATAGCTAGAAAAGTTGTTAAAATTTGGATTTATTCGAGTCATTGCCTATGCAGGATGGATCTCCAATGTGGTCCCCGTGTCTAAATTTGATAAATCTATCAGGATATCTACAGACTTCAGAGACTTGAACAAAGCATGTCCGAAGGATTTCCCTCTACCTAAAATTGACATGATCATAGACCTTACAACAGGCTTCTAGATGTATTCATTAATGGATGGATTCTCGGGCTATAATAAAATCAAAATTGCCCTTGAGGATCAAGAGAAAACTACATTTACATGTGTATGGGGCACCTTTTGCTGGAACATCATGCCATTCGGGTTAAAGAATGTCAGCGCAACATATCAAAGAGCCATGACAACTATATTCCATGACATTATGCACAAGAACATGGAGGACTACGTAGATGACACATTGGCTAAATCCAAAGAAAGAGGTACTCACATTGCTAACCTAAGAAAGATATTGGATCGAAACTCAGGCTCAACCCAAAGAAATGTGCCTTTGGGGTCCAATGAGGAAAGCTCCTAGGATTCATTGTTTCAGCGAAAGGAATTGAGGTAGACCCTGCTAAAGTTAAAGCTATAATAGAGATGGCTCCTCCATGTAACATCAGTCAAATGAGGACGCTACAAGGAAGAATTTAGTCCATTAGGAGATTCATGTCCCAACTTGTAGATAGGGCACAACCCTTTACTAAGTTACTACATAAAGGGGTTACCTTAAAATGGGATGAACACTGTGAAGTGAAATTCAGAGAATTGAAGGGATACCTGGCTACTCCTCCTATTCTTATGGCACCTATTCATGGAAATCCCCTACTCCTATACATTTCAGCTACAACTACATCCCTAGGAGTATTGCTAGCACAAGAAGATGAAACAAAGAAAGAAAGAGCTATCTACTACATTAGTAGAACACTGGTCGCCTATGAGCTCAATTATAGCATTATTGAAAAAGCATGCTTAGCAGTTGTCTTCGCATCACAAAAATTAAGGCACTACATGCTCTCTCATATAGTAAAGCTCATTTCTAAGATTGATCCTCTAAAGTATCTTTTGAGTAGAACAGCGTTAACAAGACGTTTGGCAAAATGGGCCCTGATTCTAAGTGAGTTTGGCATTGAATATATAGAACGACGAGCTATCAAAGGATAGGTCCTTGCAGATAAATTGGTTGATTCAACACTCCAAGATGATGAACCTTTACTAATTGAATTCCCTGATGAAACAATCATGCATCTGACTGAATATCCATGGAAGATGTACTTTGACAGTTCATTCACTCAACAAGGCTCTAGAGCAAGGGTCCTATTCCTAACTCCTCAAGGTTACAAGATTCCAAAATCTTACAAATTGATTTTTCCTTGCACCAACAATATTTTAGAATATGAAGCATTGGTAAATGACCTTAAGCTAGCTATGGAGTGGAAGATTGTAGAGTTACACGTATATGGTAACTCCCAACTGATTATCCATTAGGTCAATGGGGAATATCAAACGAAAGATGAGAAGTTGATGCCCTACAAGCAACTAGTTGATGACCTGAAGAAATACTTTGTATTCATCACATTCCAGTAGATACCAAGATTAGAAAACAAAGCTGCAGACACTATGGATACCTTAGCATCCATGCTACAACTGGAAGAACATCAATTCCACTATGACTTCTTGGTGGAAGAACTATCCTATCCTTCCTTTGATACTCCTGAATACCAGGTAATATGTGCTTTGAATACCCCAGACCAATCTCAGTATGCCAATATCATTGCTTACCTTTCTGACCAAACCATCCCTAACAATCTATCTAGAAATGAGAAAAGATCCCTGATTAGGACAACATCGTGTTACGTCTTCATTACTAACAACCTATATCGACACGGTCTCGACGATACACTTCTTAGGTGTTTAGAACTTGAAGAGTCTGATCTAGCATTAAAAGAAATCCACGAAGGTGTATGTGGATCACATTTGAACGAATTTTCATTAGCAAAGAAACTGCTCAGAGTAAGCTATTACTAGCCTACCATGGAGAGATATGATATTTAGTTTTCAAAAGCATGTCATAAATGCCAGACACATGGAAATCTTATCCATGCTCTTGCCAGAGAACTTATACCTTTCATAACACATTGGCCATTTCAGCAATGGGCCTTTGACTTGGTTGGAAAAATATATCCCAACTCTTCAAATGGACACAAGTTCATCATTACAGCCACTGATTATTTCACAAAGTGGGTCGAGGTCGTGCCGCTAATCAAAGCCACTAGCAAACAGGTGGCTATGTTCATTCTGAACTACATTATTTGTAGATATGGGATACCCTCTTCAATTGTAATAGACAATGGGGGCCAATTTAAAAATCAAGACATTGATGACCTTTGTGAACAGTTCCATATCACTCAACATTGCTCCTGAATCTATTATCCTCAAGGTAATGGGCAAGCTGAGGAATCTAACAAGAATATTCTCAAGATTCTACATAGAATTGTGAGTAAGTCTGGCAGAGACTGACATCTACAACTGAATCTAGCACTATGGGCCTACAGAACAAGCATCAGAACACCAACTGGAGCCACACCATTTGCTATAGTCTATGGCGCTGAAGCAGTACTACCTATTGAGGTAGAAATCCCATCTTTGAAGATATATTTACAAGGTTTGGTTACTGATGAGCAGTATCACATAGATAGGGTAAATTATTTAGACCTACTAGATGAGTGTAGACAACAAGCATTCGATCACCTCAAAGTGTATCAAGCACGTATGTCCAAAGGTTACAATAAGAAGGTCAAACCATGCAAATTTGAAGTAGGATATCTCATCCTCAAAGAGAATCCTAAGAACCAGCCTAACAAAGAGCAGAAAGGAAAATTTGAACCTAACTGGCTGGGACCTTATGTTGTCACTGCTACTTTTGGGACTGGAGCTTATCAACTAGCTACACCTGAGGGAGATGTTCTTCCAGATCCTATTAACACTCTACATTTGAAGTGATTCTACGCTTGATGTTTGGCTAGCAGAGCTTGTACAACAAAAAGTTTTTACAAAATACCAAAAACATTCAGAAAATTGATCGTGAAGAAATCCAAAAAAATAGTGGAAAAAGATCCTACAAAAAGGGTATCCTTGGTGAAAACCTGGCAAAAAGGCGCCTTCATACTACAAAAACATTCAAAAAAGTAAAAATAGCAAAAAAATTGAAAAAGAGAAAAGTGCCTTGATGAGCACGTGGTAAAACATGCATCTTGGTAGCAAAAAGAAAAGAAATGATCTTTCCAAGTGGTGAAAACCTGGCAATCAGGCGTCACTTTTATTCTGCACTCCATCTATCAAAAGCATTGCTAATACTAGGCCTTCATAACTTTACCTATGCTCAAACGCTGACTTCATTTCCTAAATGGCTATCTTATCCTCGCTTGGGATTTGTCTATATTTATGTCTTAGGAATAGGTCATTCTGCACTGGGGGCATCTTTGTTAGTATGGTAGGTTGCGATTGCTAAGTTGCTCTAGGATGGTTTGCCTCACGAATGAAATGTTTCTTTATACATGCAAAAAAATGTCACTTTCCAAAAACAAGGGTGTCTTTTCAAACATCACATATTTAGACATGACATTTACAATAACAACATTCCTACAGGGCTATATTGGATCGCAAACATGAACAGGTTATCCTATCAATGCACAGACATGGAACACCATATCGCTTACATTCTAATTTTTCTGATTGATGAATCTCTACTGTGTTTGGCATATGAATGAACAAGTACTACTTAAACACATAGTTTTCTATTGGTTTGATTATGATTCTTTTATGTCCTAATGATCTTTTCAACTAGGGGCATCTAAGTAGTTGTAGATTTTATTTGATTGATTCACAATTGATGATTTATTATGTCTTCTTAGTTACTCAACAACATTTGCGCAAAGACAAAGAGTCACAAGGATAGGGGGCATAATGTTTTCTTGATTTTCTATGTATGGTGATTGTTTCAAAATTATCCTATAAATTTCACCTAACTTAGATGTTTATGGTCAGAGCTTCCACTATGGGTGGATAGCCGCATATATCTCGATCTTCATTATGTATAAACTACGGTGAGTTTGAAACAATTTCCTTGTCTATTTTCTGATCCAGATTCTCACTAAGGTATACGAATCATAATGTACCCAAGGATATGAATTTTCAAGGTCATTGCGGGTCCAATATCCTGCCTTAATCAAAATCTGGTATATTAAAAGGAAGGTGACTATTTTGTTATCCTGGCTTCTATGCCTTGATGCCTAAGTGTATTTCTGACATTTCAATAAAACATAGTATTCATACTTTCATAATATCAGTGGGTATTAGTGATGGTTGTACTATCAGGTGGTATCTATTCCGAAAGAGTGCCCAATGATGATAAAAAGCTATACATTTGCATACAAGTGACAGTCCTAAGAGTCTGCATATCATTACATTTTTGACAAATTGCATGGGATATAAACAAGAAAGGAGAAACATTAAAAACATTTTGAGCTCTAAATTAATTCAATTTTCTTCTTCTAAATCAAGTTAATTACATCATCCATATTACTAATATATCTATCGTTGGCCATCCATAGCATACATTTTGCATTCATAAAAAGAAGCCAATCATTTAAAACATAAGTATCATTTAAAACATATTTATATCAGTAATCAAATCAAATCATAAAATGATGTCATTATCTAAATCTAACTCATCAAGAGACCAAGATATCATCACATGTGCAAATAAAATCTATCAAAGCAAAAATAACTCATGAAACATATTAGAATCAGGAAGCTTCATCAGATATATATATATATATATATATCACCACATGGTACAGATCAAAATATGGAACAAACTACATAAAGAGTATCAGTAAGACATAATGAATCAGATATACATGTATGAATGTCATATACAAAAGAGGATCTCAAAAGGATCCAGATATACAATGTGAGCCCAGATATACAAAAATATGACAAAATAATCAGCTCTGGCTCCCCCCCTCTCCTTGATCTGGTGGAGGAGGAGGAGGAGGTAAAAATGGAGGAGGAGGAGGAGGAGGCATCACCCCCTCAGACTGCTGGGCTAATCATGAAAAAGATACTACTCTCTACCCCTCTGGCACTGCTGCATGGTGAAGAGAATAATAATAGGTAGCCCTCTGTCCCTAATGAGTAGCCATCCGGGCCTGTACATCTCGCTCTTCACAGAGTCTCTCCCTCTACCTATCCCTATCTGTAAGAAAGGCATCTAATATAGCAAGTCTCAAATCTGCTACTGTACCCTAGCCTCTGCTTCCGTCACTGTAGCCTCTAAAGCTATAATCTGAGCTCTTAGATGCTCTCTCTCCTACTCACATTGAGACAGCCGATCCCCATCCTTGCCTAAATCCTGCCCTAAGGCCCTGTCCTGTGGTCTATCTGGCTGTCTCTGTGGCTACTATCTTTGATGCCTACGCTGTAAGTAATGGAATAGGATCTATCTGAGGAGAAAAAAACCTAAAGCGGGTATGCTGACCCTCGCCACTCCCACTAGCAACCTCTATGTGGCCACCCATTCCACCACCACCCCTATCATCTCCATCATTGTCATCATCAGGAGGAGGACGCCTGCCATCTCTACCATCTCTACCACCGTCCCGACCTCTATGTCTACCAGGGACCCTGTCTCTCTGTGATCCTCTCCTCCCTCTGGTAGGATGATCATCAGGATCATAGTCTAATGGCTCCTCTATGCAAGGAATGATCTCCTCAGGTATAGTGAAACAAGGAAATGGGTACTGGAGCATCTCCAAAGCATATCCATCAGAAACACCTGCATCAACTACGTCTAGGTGGAGATCCAATTCTACTCCCACCATATCCCAAATCTCCTAGTGTGCTGTCTCATATCTCAACTGAGCACCCCATAATGCTGTCTCATCCTGGATCCGTGCATACACAGTGATATCCTGTATCCTGCCCTGATGACGGCCATACTGTCTCAGCACCTGGGTATGGATGAACCTCTCTACCACATATCTGGTCTTCCCTATGAGATATCGACTCTAAAATAGATAAGGTACATGTCGTGCATCCGAGGTCCACTCCTCACAATCTAAATATGGTTGCCAAACAACCTCAGTCATATCGTCGAAGAGTCGATGCCAGTACTTAATCTTGCCTAGATGGGGCTGCTAAATAAGACCTACATACATGTATACATAGGGCTGCTCAGGTGCTCTCTGTCTATCTACAATTGGCCACGTAACAGGGATGTGCTCCCAGGCCCAGATCTGAAGAATAAGAATGCCAACCATCATGCTTCGAGTCTAATGGTATACTATCTCGTGAAGCTCTTGATACATATGGGCTAGAATACAATTTCCCCATGCAAATATCCACCTATAGGTGACCATCTTCTTTAACATGTCTACCCAGCCAACCATGAATCCATGCTGACCTCTATTTGGCATCAGGATGCCACCTATCAGTCCTGCTAGGTATACAGATAAATGATCGACCATATAATCCCATGACAAATATTTGTGGTCAATAGTGTCATCTTGGAAGTATCGACGTGCATCACCAATTGCTACATCAGCCGTTGACTTGAAACGCACCTCAACATCAATCATCGGGACCCGCAGTATCTGCCATACGTCCTCCAGAGTCACAGTAATCTCCACGATCGGTAAGTGAAAGGTGTTATGCTCTGAGTGCCATCTCTCAGCAAGAGTAGTCAACAACCATCATTTTACCCCTATCTTGAGTAAACCTATCAAAGAGCGTAATCCACATCGGATCATGGTAGTCTACTCATCATCTAAAAGTAGTCCAGGCAATGCAAGCACACGACCCAGGTAGGTGCCACGAAATGCGACTACCTAAAACTGGGTCTATTTTGAAAAAAACAATGATACACCAGTCTCCTATCTACAACAAAGATGAAGATTCCTAAACAGATAAGTAATTCAAGGTTTGTGGCACGCAAACCGGTCTAAAAGATTAAAATTCTAAGTCTCATAACTAGATGCGATTCTGAATCAGCAGGGTGCGATCTCCTTTCCTGGATACGATCCTGGAAATACAAGATGCAACACAGACCACAGGATGCAATCCTTAAAATACAGGATTCAACCCTAAATACCGAATATGACCTTTTAGGGACAAGGTATGATATAGAAGCAAAATTCAACAAAAATATAGACAAAAATAATGCAACTAGATGCAATCCAGATTATCCTAGATGCGATGCAGGAATCCAGAAAAACTGGATGCGAGATGGGAAAAACCAGATGCGACATGGGTTTTACAGGTTGCGATCCAGAATACTGGATGTGATTCTAAATTCATTTGGCTATAAAACCCACAAAAATGCATGAAATTAGATTTTGTGAAATTCACAAGATAGTTTTAAGAGCACTTACCGGAGGTGGGTAGTCGGCCGGACCCTGATGTCGATGGCTCATCTCAAAATGATTCTTCCTCATAGGGACTACCATCTTCTCTGCAAAGCTCTCTGAATTACTATGGAGGAAAGTGAAAATGAATAGTAAAATGGTAAATTTTGAGGCCTATATTGGTATTTTGAGCCATTTAGGAGTTCCAAAACTCCTCCCAGACAACTACAACTACATTTTTGTTCTCTTTTTGATCAATCAGGAACCAAATCGAAGGTGTCTAGGAGGTTTTCAGCATCACAATACCATTTTTATGACAGTTTCACAAACTACAAATTTGCTTCATTTGTTCCACAAAACTGTCAATACTGCACATTTTATCATAAATCTTGGTCTAACATCATTTTATCAATCTTATCACTCACATTTTCATGTAATTAGTTCGGTACTTGTGTGTTTATTTTTAAATACACCTTCTTTTTCCACTTCTTCTACTCCATTCTTTCTTTCCCTAACCGCTTCTTGCAAGTGATGCGTTCTTTCAATTGAGGGATTTATTCTTTTCCTTCGATTTCGTTCCTGAGGGGGCATGATCACACTATCATCAATTAAATTTTTGCTCAAAACAACATTAAAATGACTTCGTTATCAAACAAACTAGGGGCATAACAGTTTCCTTGACTAAAGTCAGAACTGTTGGATAGAAAGCTTTGGTTCTCATAAGCTAGATATCTTGTGTTTCCTCATTTTTAAAAGATTCTTATTAAGCTCCTGGCAGCTTCTTACTGACTTTTGAACGACAACCAAGTTCAGAATTAGTATTGTCAATCGTTGGACGACAACCAAGTTTAGAATTGATATCTTTAAGATCTTTTATTGATCTTTGGATGACAACCAAGTTCAAAATCAATTCTATCAGTTTGGTTCGATCAAGTGCGAGATTGATCTCATCAACATTTCATTTGACAACCAAGAACATAATTCTCAATCTTTCTAAAGTCAAAAATTAAAAACTTTCTTTGAATCAATGCGCTACTCGCACATCAATTCAAAGAGGGGCAAATGTAACCACCTGAATTTGGTCTGTTCTGACTATAGACCCTATTTTCCCTAAGTGTGATCATACCCCCAATTATGTCCAAATGACCCTGTTACTGCTTGGCATAATTCTTTTGAAATCAAAATTAATGTCCTAGGTGATTTTTATCACTAAATTATATTAACTACTATAGCCAATTAAATCAAACAAAATTCAAATATGGCTATAGTATTTAATTATAAAGGAGTTAAGTAAACCCCTAAATCAATTGTCCACTTGCAAATAACTCATTCCCCTATCCTATTTAATTTAATTAAATGGCTATAGTCCCCTTAATTATTAAAAAGCAATAAAAAGCTTAAATGCTTAAATCCTATATTTTAAATGAATTAAATAAGTTTAATTCATTTCATTTATATTCCCTTAAACCCCAACCTAACCTATCTCAACCAATTTTACCCTGGGTTCTAACCCATCTCAACCTATTCATCCCATGCTAATCTAATCCTCATTCTAATTCTAATCCTAACCCACCTCCTAATGTTGTCACATTTCATTAAGGAATGATTAACAACTCAACCCACTTGAGAAAGTCAACTTTCTCAAGCATCACTTCTCTAAGGACCAACTTGCCAAGTTGAGTTTTACACCCTCCCATGCCTCTTAAATCAATTTCATTAATAACCCTTAATGGATATTCCCTCTTGCCCATCCCTCATTAATTCCCAAGGCATTAATGGCTCTTACACCTCATTAATTACCTTAGGGGCTCCATTAATGAGCCTTGTCTCCCCTCTCTCTCTCCCATTCCTCTATAAATTGAAGGGATTTAGAGCTCATAATAAGCCTAATTTTTTTTGAATTGTAGTGTTGTTATGCCAAGATTTTGAAGGAATGTCAAAGCATTGTTATGCTACCCTTTCCTTCGTAGCTTCATGCACACTCCATTAGTCACTTTCTTCATGGTTATAATGCTCATTTTAGACTAATATGCATGCTTAAATAGTTAAATAGTTGTTTTTAAACTAAATCTTTCATGCTAGGTTGTTTATGTCACTGGTATTTAACATAATCTGAGGGCTTTTATGTTATTTGCTACACTCATCCTAATTAGAAAGCAATAGGTCGATGTTAGGGTTTTATATGCTCATTAACCCTTGTTTCTCACTAACAAAATGACTTATTGAAGTGTTGTGTTGCAGACAACAGGTGCACAAATATACACACACAACACCTAATAGTGTGTTTCTAACCTTTAACAAGGTTGGCTCTTCACCAAGCTAACTTCAGAAGAGTAAAATTTTGGGTTACTGTTCCCAAGTGGTTTTTCCCTTAACAGGGTTTCCACATTAAAAATCCATGTGTCAATGTGTTTATGAGTCATTACTTTAGTGTTTTGCATTACACATAACTAATTCTAGATTGATCGGTATACACTAAGCAATTTACTATTTTTTGGTAAATGAAAGACTGCTAATCAGTAAACAGTAAGAATAAGGTTTAACAGTGAACTCCAAGTAGTAGTTATTTGTTAAGATTGCTTCAAGGCATTCATCTTGCAGGACTGAAGATAACTAGAGGCTTAATATTGTGGTACTAAGTTTTTGGGTTGATTTATTGGAATATTTTTAGGCCCCTAATTCACCCCCCCTCTTAGTTATTCTAACATATATTCTATCAGATCTTGTACCGAAAGTTGACTATGACCCCAATGCTACACTGATTGAACAAATTGATACTTTGATCAGTTCTATTACTGAGCAAGTTACTATTTTGGAGGAAGTTGCTATGAATATAGTTGAGTTGCATTATGAGAAAAATAAGAATGATAAGTTGATGGAAACCATTGCATCAGACAAAGGAAAAATTACAGTTCAATTTAATCAGATAAAGGAAACTATGAAGGAAGTTGGACAATTACTTGCCAAAGTTTCTAACTTTTCATTGTTTACACAAGATTTGGAGCTAAAGAGGAATGAAGCTCAACAAGAGATTAAACCTTTAATTTCTAATTTTGATCCTATTGCACATTCAACTACAACCTATGGATCACAAGTGAAGGTGATAAATCACAAGCTAAAAACATTGCGAGGAGAACAAGACAAAAGGATCACTACATTACTAGAGCTACAGTCTTATTTGATTCTTATAGTAAATATCATGTGACAAAAAGTTAAACATGCAGAGGGAACACTTGGGTTACCTGATATGAGTACACTTGAAGCTATGGAGGATTTAGATTCTATTCTACAATGACATATTCATGTCATGGGGCATTTGCAGAAGTCATGGGAGAATTATTTGGATTCATCCAAGGAAAACTTTAAAGATGTCTTTGAGAGGATGTGATCGGTAAGTTTTTATTTATTTTTTGAAGTGTAGTTTTGGTACCTTGGTCATTTTTGTCAAAGGGGGAGTGATCGGTATAGTATAGCGAAAATAAAATTGGGAGTGATTGGAATATAGTGATTACACAATGTTTTGAGGTATAGCAGACATTTATAGCTTTGTATATGTTTTTGGTGATCTATCAGAAGGATTTTTAAAGTTTATAGAGAGTCAACATTTTCACTATATCTTTCCATCAATGCCAAAGGGAGAGATTTTTGGCATTATGATGGATTTTTCACTTGAGGTAATGAGTTTAGTTTTTTCATTGATGGCAGCTCCATGACTCTATTAGATTTGGTAATTAGGTTGCAAATACAAATCGACAAGATGAATAGGTGAAGCAATTTATGCTAAGTGTTCTGATTGGTTAACATTGAGACAGTAACAAGAATTTTTTTGTGTAGCGATTGAATTTGCGAGAATATTGGGTGGTGTAGTTGTTACTGGAGCATCATTATGGTTAGACAAGTTCAGATTTATGACCCTGACAGTTAACTCAACATTTTGTGGAAGTTAGTATTCTTGGTGTTGTGTTCAACATGAACCAGTTGAGTTACCTATTGGTTCCTGATGACCATATGGTCAAGGCGGTTAAGTAATTATTAATATTTTGTAATTAATGATGACATATTTTTCCATTAGTATACAAGGGAAAACATTTTTTGTGTTAGTAATAACTGAGAGGGGGGGGGGAGGTGAATCAGTGGCCTCAAAAATCTATCCTTTAATCAATAACCACCAATCAATAAATCTTAGATTATTAAGTCCCTATAAGATGCATGCCATGAAATACTAATAATGATTTAATTGTCTGTCGGTTTTCCTTTTCTGACCTTATTCTCCTTGATTACTGATAAGCAGTAAAAACTATTTATCGACACTCAGTAAATATGCAGAGTATACCGATCAATCTAGAAATGCATATGTGAAATGTAAAATAGTAAAGCAATAAACCATACACACATAACACATGGATTTTAAGGTGGAAACCCTGTTAAGGGAAAAAACCACTGGGGCCGGTACCCCAAATTTTCACTCTTCTGAAGTGAGCCTTGTTAGGAGCCAACCTTGTTAAAGGTTACAAACACACTGTTAGGTGTGACCTTGTTAGATGATTTTATACATAGATGTTGTCACTTAGTATCGGGCATCTATTTTCTACCATCCTTGAATCAGCCTCCTTCTTAGACTGTCAATAGGCTTTAGGAAAATATTGCTACCATCCTTGAATCAACCTTCTTCTTAGACTGTCAATAGGTATCTGGCAAGTCCAATGCTACTTTCATGAATCAACCTTTTTGGCACTCCTTGGGATGTACCTCAATATATAGAAGACTGTT
>MU224533.1:2997818-3008832 GCA_018584345.1 Thuja plicata
CACTCCTTGGGATGTACCTCAATATATAGAAGACTGTTAAGTCCTACTCTATTAAGAGACTTGATGCTTCAATGGTTAAACTAAAACACAATGACCTGTTTCTAATGCAACTTGAATTGCAGATTTTCAGATCTATTTAAGTACATTACCTCTTTGATCAATGTATACATTCAATTCTTTGTGCTCGACACTTTCTGCTCTGTGATGTTGTGCTTCACTATTCATCGATGTCTGTAGAATTCTTTAGCTCTCCTTCAACTTGATTGATCAAGACTAAATGAAGTTATTCTTCATCAGTTTCTCTTTTGCATCCTCTTATTATTCATCCCCTTCATGTGATGCAGAAATGAATTAAGCTTGTCTCTTATATAGACATGATATTCACCATTTCTTGATTCTTGGCGTGAAAAGCAATCCAGCCAATCTGATTTAAAGCATAACTCCTGATTTATCTCGTAGTTATCTTTTTGCCAACTGTACAAATCTTCTTTAAATCAATCACTTAACTCTGGTTGAATAAAACAATGAAAAAAACCTGTTAAGTATCTTTAGCTCTTGCCAGCTAGATATTTTGTCATTTTTTGAACTCTCTGTTCTGTCGATCAACTTTGCAATTAGTTGTTGGTGACAACTGCTAGTTCCATCGGTGTGACTCCAGTCAGCTTCGGGATCTTTGTCTGTAAGGAATCATTGTGTTTTACTCATCGGGCAACTCTGTTCTCAGCTCATTGGGCAACACTGTCTTCTTCTCATCGGGTATCACTGTGACTTTGGTTCTTTGCCTTTACCGATGGCATGCACTCCGTCGGTGTTATCTGTCACTTAATGAATATTTGACTTTTATGCATTGCTGAAAGCATAATATTTGTTCCATTGATTCTCTAAAGTCTTTGGCATTATATACATGACCATACAGATGATATCAAGTTGACATCAATGAAAATAAAAACCATTAACTGATTTAATGTCTTACATTATCTTCAACTTAACATTATCAAACATTCAATTAGTTATATGTCATCATTTTGAACCATCGGTAAATTCAACACCGAAAGATAGGTTTATAGTACAACCTGACAGACAAATTCATGAGGGAACCCAACAACAAAGTTTATAGTGTAACCCGACAAAGCAGGTTACAATGCAAACTGATGACACATTTTATAAGTGCAACCCAAAAATGTTGAAATGGAAACCGACAGAGTAACCCGACAAGAAGGTAAAAGAGGAACCCGATAGATAGTCTACAGACCAACCCGACAGGCAGACTAAAGAGCATACCTGAGCACCACTCTACCAAGAGACATTTTTATTCTGAGAAATGTGGATCTTACTTACACGTCAGATAAAACACTTAAGTTTTAGATTTAGATTAAAGCTTAGATTTAAATCCATTTTTTGAGGGACAAGCAATGTATTTGTGATTGTTTTAATCAGTCTACTAGTTGAAAACATGAAAACTAGGAGATCAAGGTCAAGTTGTAAACCTTTGATCATAGAGTTAACATTGTAAAGCATGAACCTCATTTAGGTCAAATTCAATGTATAAACAGATGTGTAATCAATCAGAATAGAGGATGTGATGATGATTGTAGCTATAGACACTTCTGTGGATCAGAGACAAAGTTTTATGCAAAGGAACAACAAAAGATGAAATTAGTTACCAAGAACAAGATCCAAGGCTATCAAGCAGAACAAAGGTATTATTCAGCCACTATAGGTGATACATCATATTGTAATCTTTAATGGATCTATAATCAGAAATTCTAGATTGTATACACTTAGGTCAATAAGTATTTTTGACTACATTGTAACAAGTGTAAAAAATAGAAGAAATCCTTTGAGAAGGTGGATTTAATAATCCTTTGTAAACCTCTTAACCGAGTGCACACTAAACAATGTTGCTAAAGTTCTTAACAGAGTAGACCTTAACCAGTCTAAACATGTTGCTCCTAACAGGGTAAGATCATCAGAAGTGATCAAAATTGTAAGCCTTAACCAACCCATTTCATTCTACAGATAGTGAAGTTTTATGGGTTTCATCCCCACCGTAGTTTTTACCTTCTAACAGGGGTTTTCTTCATTACCAAATCTTGTGTCATGTGTCATTACATTTCATGAATGTTTCTATGAATGTTTACATGCAAATTAAGTTTATGAACTAATATAACATGCATAAGATAATAATAGCACATATGCTTGGTAATGCAAGGAATTGATTACTAAAGGATTAAGGTTAATTGACTAAAAATTTTTAAGGGTACTGATTCACCCCTACCCTCACAGTATACACCATTCCATTATTCCAACAATTGGTATCGGAGCTAGACCTATTATTTGGAAAATTTTAAATCACTTGAGATAAAAGATCATACAATGGAAAGGTATAAGTTAGACAAGATGATTGAGAATCAGAAGTTAGAGATACAGATCTTCTATGAACAATATAAAGAATCTAGAGTGAAGATGAGAGAGATACTGAATGAAAGAAAGGTAATGTCATCTCACTGTAATAAAAAAAAACTATCATGAAGAAGAGATACCTGATTATTTGAGTCATTAGGATCTACATCTTGCAATACATCAGACACATACAATCAATCAACATCTGTCTGGACAAGTGAAATATTTGCAAATCAGTCAAGAGACATAGATGGTAAGATTGATTGAGGTTATTAATAATGCTACACAAGCTGAGAAAAAAAGAACATTAGCTATTGATGATAGGAGGAAGATCACTGAAAAGCTACAATAAAAAGAGTCATAAATACAAAGACTTACTGAACATCATCATGAGATCACCAATCAAATTATTCTTATGAGTTAGGAGGCAAACCGAATGAACATAGAACTCAATGGAAAATTAGAAGCTATTGGTGAGATAAAAGAATAAAATGAAAGGATGAAGCATGAAGTAATAATTTAGAAACAACACAATGACATGATCAAGAGAGCTGAAGAAAGCACAAAAAGAATGTATGATTTTCTGGATGGACAAAGAAGAGTCAACAACAAAACCAGGTTAGGATATATTGAGCATGGAGAATCACCATACCAAGCTGATCCAAAAGATGTCTACACAAATCCAAGACCAAGGAGGTAGTCATGCAATCACTGTGGAAAACCAGGCCACACATCAAATGTTTGCAGAATAAAAATTAAAGGTATTCCTAAATCCACATCTTCATTCATAGGAAATTTCTATAAATGTAACAAGAAAGGACATAAAATATATGAATTTAAATTTGAGGTGAAACAACCACAGAAGGAAACCTACATGGAAAAATATTTTCCTACTTGAAAAATGCATGGGAACACATCTCTTGAATGTAGGAAGAAGAAAAAGAAAGCACAGAAGCCTAAAGAACAAGAAAATGCTTATCAACCAAAAAATATTGTCCTACTTGCAATTTGAGGTGAAACAACCATAGAAGGAAACCTACATGGAAAAATATTGTCCTACTTGCAAAATGCATGGGAAAACATCTCTTGAATGCAGGAAGAAGAAAAAGAAAGCACAAAAGCCTAAAGAACAAGAAAATGCTTATCAACATAAAACATATGAATTTAAATCTGAGGTGAAACAATCACAGAAGGAAACCTACATGGAAAAATATTGTCCTACTTGCAAAATTCATGGGAACACATCTCTTGAATGCAGGAAGAAGAAAAAGAAAGCACAGAAGCCTAAAGAACAAGAAAATGCTTATCAACCGAAAAGAGTTGGTAACTCATATGTTTGGGATTACAACACATGGACAAACTACACATGTGGTAGATATGGACACATAGAAGCAAACTACATGAGAAAATAGATGAGAAAGTCTAAAAGTTGGACTAAACCCAGAATGGAAAGCTTACACTATCATAAAGTTGGTCATCTAAGCAAGGACTGCAGAGACTGAGTAACAGAGACATGCACTTTTCCCAATGGCAACACTATTGAAGACATTAGGAAGATGAGAAACAAAATGTGGAGGAAAGCTACAAACACTGATGATGCTGGACCAAGCAACACAATTGGTGACACCTCATCTAATGGATCTGGTGACATCACCACCACCACCTAAGCTAAACAAGTAAGTATAGAACTGCATTATACCAAGTTATATCTTATATCAGTTCCATTATACATAGATAAAATGCCAAACTAGCATTAATAAAGATGCACTATGGTATTATTTGTTATGAATTTGTGAATACAATCTCATCGGTCAATACATATCAAGAATCATTGGTGTACATATGAAATCCAAGTTAAAAATTTAACCCAAGCACCATCGGTAATCATGTAAAAAGACAACCTGTCTTTGCCACTTACTGATCACCGTCGGTAAATGTGTGAAAATTTAAGTGAGTTGTCACTTACCTCGAGCTGAAAGTTTGTGTGATACCTGAGAGACTCCATCTTTGAACATCGAGAAGTGGGTAAAGCATTAATTGCACCTCTTAGGGAATCATTTATAAAAGGACAATGAAGACCTCATTTCATTCACCAACATTTGAGAGAAAAGAGAAGAGCGACCAAAGGAGAAAAGATTGCAGAGAGATTCACGAGCACCTTCACAGCTTCTATGATAGATTCCAATATTCAATAGCTACAACATAACAAGTGAGTAACTAGAATTATTGAGATCACAATTTGTTTTATGGGAAAAGCCCTAAATTTGCAAAATCATGGCAACCACATCCCGTGTAACCAAGATCAAGAACACAGGAGAAGAAGGTTAATCTGATCAAGAATGCCACTTGTGAATAACCTAAATACAGGTTCTATCCAGAGGTTGCTTCGCAACCAGACGACGCTGGAGCATTCTCAAGCATACCACCTAGGGATTTTCTCATCAAGGATGTTCGAGCATACATACATTGCAAGATCGCCGAGATAGGAGATCTTGAGGTTGAGAGAGCTTAAAAGAATCTTTGCACAAATGAAACCATTAAGGATGAGCATAAACACATTAAGGTGAAAGGGATCACAAATACCCTAATGTTCCTGAAGGAGTTTAAAATTGAGTGGATCCAGATAGTGCTAAGTAGAGTACACGACCGAAAGATGTGGTTGGATGAGCCAAAACAAATCACTAGGGATGTGATACATGCGGTGACCAGTTATCCTATAACTGATAAGGCCAAGGCACTTAAACAACCTCCTTGCCCCAATATTGAGAAGATGACAGGTGTAGAATGGGATAACAGAGGATTGAAGGTAAATTCCATCAAAGATCCCGAAATGAAATTTTGTGCATGTGTGCTGGGATACAAGATATTCCAAGCTAGCAGGATGAACAATATTACATGTGGAGCAGTTGACATTTCCTACAAGATTGTAAAGAAGGGTCTATAGTTGGATCTATCCAAGCTTCTACTGAAGTAGTTAGATGAGAAATTGAGGAAAATCAGGTCTACAAAGTCCAATTCATGTAAGTTCGGATCAATTCTAATGTGCATGTTTTCTACTTTCAAGACTTCTTTCCATCTATCAATAATTTCCACTGGGATACTACCCAACTAGTGACAATTCAAATAAGTGAATTCATTAAGTCACTAAGTGACAAATTTACATCTGTCATGGATGAATATTTCATTGGATTCAAGGATAGAATGTAGAAGAGAATGAGGATACCAGAACAAATGGTAGAAAAATATAAGACTGATATTTGTTTTATGGTGGACATTGATACCACCTTGATCAAACTAGCTATACAGAGGACAACATGGTTAGCACCACTTTACTATGAGATCAACATAGATCAAGCCACAAATGTTATTAAAGCATTGTTAAATGAACCATTGGACAAGTCAAAACCAAGGTTTGGAACCTATGAAGAGGCTAAGGAAAGAATAAAGACTGGCTTAGTTATGAAGAAAATTGACAGAAAGAAGACCAAAATGGTCAAGACACTTGAAAAGAAGTTATCGGTCAATGAAGAAGAAACAAAATAACAAGACACCGAGGGATAGTCACCCATCGGTTAAGGAGAAAAAATGAGTGACTCCAAATCAACAGTCTGATGCACCACCCCCTAAGAATCCAAGAATTACTACTGCATCTCAGACAAGGAGTCAGACAACAAAAGATGCAACTTCATCACCAATCAAGAAAGGACAAGTGAGGAATAACAAGAGGAAGCCTCAAAATGGACAAACTTCAGAACCAAAGCGGAGAAAAAGATTAATCCAAACAAAGGAATATATTGAGGACATTGAACAAGATGAAAAACCGATAAAGAACAAACTTTCTACTATAATTGATGAGATTACTGAATCAATCATCATTTCAAGTTCAATAACTGAGCCTAAGATTATAAAATGGCTAACTCTGAATCCCGAGGATCATAACAAGATAGAAGAAGCCATCATCACAACAATGTGTAAATTCAAATATGTTCCTATACAGTTTGAAAATAAGATGCCACAAGAACTTCTAGAAAGGCTATTGACAAGTTTGCATTAAAATCTGAAAAAAAGATAAGGGAAAGGTCCCTAGTTTTTATTATGCCACCCGAGTCCAAAATGGAAGAAATTGAAGAAATGATGAAGTTACATTCAAATAAGTTCTCACAAAAATTGAGAGCCTACAAATTATTATAGGGAAACCTAATTGAGCTTGACAGAGAAAGTGAGGATACTTTGAGGAAAATAGTCAATGTACCTGAAAAGGAAAAAATCCTCGAGAGAGTATTATAACTCATTGACAAGCCTCACAATGAAGAAAAAGAGGCTACACCAATCCCTGAGCACATTCTTATAAATGATGCAGGGGATGTCACTTAAATTGAATTGAACATAGAAACAAGTAAAGAAATAGATGACATTCCTCAAATCTTATAGTCTTTAGGAGACACAATCGATGTCACAATCCAAGATGTGACAATAATAGATATAACTAAAGATCCTACCGAAGAAGAAAAGGAAGACAAGGATATCACTATTACCTCCGAGCAGCCCACATAATAGGACACAAAAATGGATGCTGCACAAATCAATATACTGGGACAAATACCATTATTGATACAAGCTATCAATATAATGATAGAAACAAGAGATACAACACTGGAGCATGATGCATGCATGCCCAAGGATAAGGGTGAAGAGGAACAAAAAACACAACTGATGAGTAGAATTTAATAGATGGAGAACATAAATAAACAGATAGAGAGAAGAAAGATAAAGGTGAAGAAGAGAAGCAAGGTGATGCCACTCACAAGGATACCAAAAGAGAAGTTAAAGATAAAGAAAAGGTTGATGTGGAGATGTCTACACCAAACCAATAGGTAGACACTGAGCAACAGGTAAAAGGCACTACACCCCCAAAGCCTTAATCAAGCACATAAGACCAAGCAAAGGAACTTGTTATGGTACTGCATACAGGTGCCTCCACTACACTTTCAAAGAAAAAGAAGAATAATAATAAGAATCCAGTCACCCTGGATGAAATCATTGAAATACTAGACTGTGATCCGAGGACATTGGATCATGAATCACTTAAAAAGTATGCAGAACTTTGTAAAAGAAAAGCTATCCAAAATAAGCTTAAAAAGGAGACAAAGGATACACAGGTACTAGAGACAACCAAGGAGATACTTCAATAGATTGTACCTGATACAAACATTGATAAAAATTCTTCTATCATTGATCAATTAGCTGTTCTTACCGAAGTCATCACATCACAGAATGTGGATGCAGAGAAGGCAATAAAAGAACGTGCAGGACAAAAATAATGATACAAATTGACAAAGAAAATCAACCAAGAAGTGGAAGAGAACAACGTAAAGCTATCTGAACTAGTAAATGAATTAGAACCAATTATTTTAGAATCTATAACCTTAGTTCATACCTTATACACAATAGAGCAATTTACTAAGGAGAATAGTGAGAAGATTGTACAAATAGATGTAGATCTAAATGCTAGTGCACAAGGTCTTACAACTACTGACAATGAAATCAAGTTGCATTATGAAAATATTATGTAAGATAAAAGGTTGAGACTTGAAATTTTAGAGGAAGAAACAAAGTTCAGAGATGAGGTAACCGAGCTCCAAGCTCTACTCCTACCGAATCTTACATTACTGCAACAGCATATGACTTCGGCAAGAAAATTGATTGCCACCCCAGAAATGTTTGTGATAGAAAGTATCTATGATATGCATGCAAGGATTACATTGGAGCACATGGCCATGGAACACCTTAAGGAAAAGTGGGAGAAAATGATGGAAGACATAGAGAACTCCCATTCCCCCATTTTTGACAAGTTGTAGGTATTTACACCTTTGTCCTTATTATAAAAAAATGGGGAAATAAATATGTGACAAAGATAAGAGATAAGGTAAAAGGGGAAAATAATGAAAAGGGGAAATAGTATAAAGGCAAGTGTATATATACATGTACATATACTATACTAGTATGCACATAGGGGAGTCATACTGACAAGGTGATTACATGGTGTACATACTAAACATTTTAGTTTTGCACATATCAGTTTTTGATACTAATGTCAAAGGGGGATATTGATGACATATTTTTCCATTAGTATACAAGGGAAAATGGTTTTTGAACCATCGCTAACTTCAACACTGAAAGACAGGTTTATAGTACAACCTGACAGATAACTTCACAAGGGAACCCAAAAACAAAGTTTATAGTGTAACCTGACAGAGAAAGTTACAATGTAAACTGACAACACAGTTTACAAGTACAACCCGAGAATGTTGAAATGGAACTTGGTAGAGTAACTCAACAGAGGAGCCCAATAAGAAGATAATAGAGGAACCTGACAGACAATTTATAGAGAAACCCGACAGGAAAACTAAAGAGCATACCTGAGCACCAGTCTACCGAGAGACAATTTTATTCCAGGAAGTGTAGATCTGACTTACACGTCAGATAAAACACTTAATTTTTATATTTAGATTAAAACTTAGCTTTACATCCTTTTTTTGAGGGACAAGCAATGTAATTGTAATTGTTTTAATTAGTCTAACTTATTGAAAACATGCAAACTATAAGATCAAGGTCAAGTTGTAAAACTTTAATCATAGAGTTAACATTGTAAAGTGTGAAACTCATTTAGGTCAAATTCAATGTCTAAATAGATGTGTAATCAATCAGAATAGAGGATGTGATGAACAATGTATTTGCAGACACTTCTATGGATCAGAGACAAAGTTTTATGCAGAGGGACAAAAAAAGATGAAATCAGTTACCAAGAAAAAGATCCAAGGCTACCGAGCAGAACATAGGTATTAATTAATCACTGTAGGTGATACATCATATTGTAATATTTAATGGATCTTTAATCAAAACTTCTAGATTGCATACACTCAAGTCAATAAGTATTTTTGACTACATTCTAACAAGTGTGGCAAAAAGAAGAAATCCTTTGAGAAGGTGGATTTAACAATCCTTTGTAAACCTCTTAACCGAGTGCACACTAAATAGTGTTGCTAAAGATCTTAACAGTGTAGAACTTAACTAGTCTAAACATGTTACTCCTAATAGGGTAAGATCATCAGAAGTGATCAAAATTGTAAGCCTCAACCGACCCCTTCCATTCTGTAGATAGTGAAGTTTTGTGGGTTTCATCCCCACCGTAGTTTTTACCTTCTAATAGGGTTTTCTATGTTACCAAATATTGTGTCATGTTTCATTACATTTCATGAATGTTTCTATGAATGTTTACATGCAAATTAAGTTTATGAACTGATATAACATGCATAAGATAAGAATAACACATATGGTTGGCAATGCAAGGAATTGATTACTAAAGGATTAAGGTTAATTGACAAAAAAAATTGAAGGGTACTGATCCACCCCTCCCCTCTCAGTACACAACATTCCATTATTCCAAAAATTAATACTTAAATGACGTTTTGGACCGACATGTTAGGTATGATTGGTGCTGGTTTTCATGAGTTAGGACAATGTTTTGTGCCGACTTGTGGATTATTTTTAAAGTTTTAACCAAATTAAGAACAAAATTATAAAGGCAAGATAAATAATATGATTTAGGGTTATAGATTGTGTGTTTGGTGGTTGCGATCAGAGACAGAGGAAGATTACTGTACCAAGAGTTCAGAGAATGAAGTAGATATGTTAGGAAAGCAGTGTCATTCCCAGATCAGTTGTTGAGTTCATTTCTCAAGGCTAACTTTAATAGGTTAGCAGGTTAAATCTCTTAATAGGGTGGACTTTAACAAGTCTTTTGTATAGAGGATGGAGAGCTGCGGAGTGGAGAGGAGAGCGGGCGGGAGCCCAAATTCAAATTTGAAACTGGGCGGGAGCGGGACTGGTGCGAACGCTGTAGATGTTGTAGGGCACAGTAAGCCAGAGGATGTTGTTGACAACATGAAGCAAGGGAAGGATCCCAATGCTGGACTCACATCTAGGGACTAGGGGGCCTAGCTTAGAAATGTTAGGAGACAGGAAAAAGTGCAGCAAAAAGTGGGCCTCCCTCTTTGGGGTCAAGCCTAGTAAGTCCTCTTTACCACCGGTCAAGAATATATCAAGTCCTTCATAGGGTAGTTTTGCTTTGGATATCCCAGACCAGATTATTGAGATAAAAAGATAATAAGAGAGAGTATAAAGATAAAAAGGTGCCCCTCCAAACCCTAATTCAAAATTAGCGTTTGGGGCCTGAATAAAGATCGAAGAAACCCTACAATTCCCATTTTGTTTCTCTTACAACTCATTTCTGCTAATAATTTCTCTTGTTCTACTTTGTTTGTTGGGTGCTGGTCTGTTGAAGTAGGAATAGAGAATGTTCATCTTTAACTCATAAAGATGTAACAAATCGATTTCCTTTAATTGCGTTCTAAGAAAGTGGCAGCAATAGCTAACAGAGTTATATTCACAGTCAAATGTTTAACTGCTATGATGAGGAATCGAGTTTGTATGTTATATGAAGACCCGTCTTCTGAGCATGCATTAGATTTGTAATAAACTGTGGCTTTGGTTAAATAGTTTGGGCGTTTTGTTTTATTTTCTTTCTTATTATACATATTTATTAGTGATT
>MU224533.1:3022024-3040897 GCA_018584345.1 Thuja plicata
ATTAACGTCTTTACAATGTCTCATTAGTAAATCATGTAACATCCTTCAAAATATTGAAAGTCAAATCATGATCACGTCAAAAGATAGCAATTTTATGAAACCCTAACACATGCAACCCTACTTTTTTCTTTTTTTTCATTAATCATAATCGTTTAATGCCGTAAATTTATTAACCACTGATATGCACAACTACTTTAGAGAATACATTTAGTATTATTTATTCAAACCATAATCTTAATTAATTTAGTAAATCATTCTTAATCAAGTGCATACGAGGAGGGGTCTTACAATAAATCTCCTCAAGGGATCAAAAAGATATCTTTTCAAGTTAAGACTGCTAAATGGGGGGATGCTGAAGACATAGGTCATGCTCTGTCAGGTATCCAGAGTGATGCAAAAAGTTGTGGGGATAAGAAAAAATCTAAGAAGGATAAAGGAAAGAAAAATATATCAATGGAAACAAAGAGTAAAAAATTAGGAGATGTGGGAGGAATGTTGTCTTCACCAGGATGCCCTTCAAATCAAAAAGTTAGAGCCAAGGAGACTAAGAAGAATATTGCAGATGGAAGCCAGCCCACTATAATTGAGGTGGGATCCTTTACTAAGGTATGAAGCTCATTTCTTGGAGCATAAGGGGACTGAATAATCCCCATAAACAAGATATTGTTAGGAATATGATAAGAGATAATAGACCTGATATTTTCTTAATTCAGGAAACCAAAATGTTGAAAGAGAAAGTGGAAAAGCTTAGATTCTTTAAAAATGGCAATATTTGTGGGGGCGACTCAGAGGGTGCTTCTGGGGGTATTGCTACTGTCTAGAATTGTGATGTTATCAAAGGGGATATTATTTATCAGGGGAATAATGTTATGTGTATAAGATTTAAGCATCTAAAAGACAATACTTCTTGGGTTTTAACTAATATTTATGCCCCTAATTCCAAAAAGGGTAGATATGTTTTTTGGAATAAGATTTCCACCCTGAGAAACAATTTTATTAATGAGGAGTGGTTTGTTATGGGAGATTTCAATACTCCTTTAAAAGAAGATGAAAAACAAGGAGGAATCCTAATGAATTTAGATAGCAGACTTGATCTGATGGATTTTATTGACACCCATTCACTCCATGATATTGATTTGAAAGGTGTTAACTATAGTTGGACTAATAGAAGAAGTGGACAAGATCTTATCCAGGTACAACTTGACAGAGCCTTGATTACTAATGACTATTTTTCCTATTACTGCTTCTCTTTATCTGCCCATGTGAGGGTTGGATCAGATCATAACCCTACCACTTTCCTAGCAGACTTTATTTCCAAGAAAAAGAATTTTCCTTTCAGATTTGAGAAAATGTGGACTATGCACCCTCAACTTCAACATAAGATTCAAGACTGGTGGAGTATTAAAATCCATGGTACAACCATGTTTATCCTTGCTAAAAAACTTAAACATGTTAAGGATAACATTAAATACTAGAATAAAGATACTTTTGGTAACATTTTTTCTACAAAGGCCAATTTCAATATGGAACCGAAGGACATTCAAGACTACATTCAGAAGGAAGGGTATGTGAGGGTTACTAGAGAACAGGAGAATGAAAAGTTGGTTGAGCTCCATGATATTATTGCTAAGGAGGAAACCTTCTAGAGACAAAGACCCAGAAAGGTTTTCCTTAATGAAGGGGACACAAAAACCAAGTATTTTTTCATGTCTACTGTTAAGCACATACAGACTAACAAAATCTCTCATTTAAAAATCAATGGTGCTATATCGGAGGATGAAGAGGTTATTAGGATGGAAGATAAAAATTATTTTCAAAATATCCTAACAAAAAATAGAGATCTGAATAGGGATGATCAAAGAGATTTGCTGGGTGCATTCCCCATATGTTGAATGAGAATCAGAATTTGGTTCTTAATGCTATCCCCTCTAACACTGAAATCAAAAAGGTTGTCTTCTCCTTTGAAGGAGATAAAGCGTCGAGACTGAATGGATACCCTATGTTCTTCTTTCAGATGTATTGGCACATAATTGAAAGAGATGTGATGAATGTTGTCAAGGAATGTTTTGGGTCCAGAAATTTGTTGAAGGAGTTAAATGTTACTTTTTTTTCCTTAATCCCTAAAAAATAGGGAGCTGATAAAATAGATCAATTTCAGCCTATAAGCTTATGCAATTCGGCCTACAAGATCATCTCTAAAGTCTTGACCTCTAGGATTTTATCTATTATCCCCTCTCTAATATCTTGGCAACAAAATGGTTTTGTGCCGGGAAGACAAATTTTGGATTCTATAATTTGTATCCATGAGAATGTGCATTCTCTAGTTATGTCTAGAAAGGAAGGCCTCATCCTTAAACTGGATCTTTCTAAAGCCTATGATAGGGTGGATTGGGAGTTTCTTTTGAAAGTCTTGAGTGCTTTTTCTTTTAACCAGAAGATTATTGATCTTATCTTTTAGCTTGTGTCTTTAGCTACCTTCTCTATTTTGGTCAATGGGTCTCCCACCCCTTTCTTCAAATCTACTAGAGGGTTGAGGCAGGGGGATCCCCTTTCTTCTGTCCTTTTCATTATTATGGCAGAATGCTTGGGTAGGTTCATGGAAAACTATGTGAGGGATGGAGAAATCAAGGGATTATGTCCCTCTTCTGCTAACCAAGTGTACTCTCACCAATAGTTTGTTGATGATTTTGTTATTATGGGAGAGGCCTTGGTTAAAAATGCTACTTATATTAAGAAAGCTCTGAATAAATATGGGAATGCCTCTGGTCAAACTATTAATTGAGAAAAAATCTCAGTGTTCCTCTTTAATGTTCCAGAGAAGAGGAAGATCAGAATCTTGAGGATTCTGGGGTGTGATTTGGGGACCCTCTCTGGAACTTACCTTGGGCTGCCTCTCTTCTTAGAACCCCCTGACACTTTCTGGAGCTCTCTTGTTGATAGATATCACAATAAACTTGCAGGATGGAAAAGACTTATGTTGAGCCAAGCGGGAAAGATTCAGCTTCTTAGAGCTACCCTTCAAGGTCTTGCACTATATGCTTTAAGCATCTTTAAAATTCCCAAGAAGTTTGGGGATGCTATTGAAAAAATTCAAAAAAAAAATTTATGGACTGGTACGAAAAAAAAGAAGAGGATTGCTCTCTTAGCTTGGGAAAAAATTTGTAGACCTGCTTTTAAAGGGGGACTTGGCCTCCGAAGAATCATAAATCTCAACAATCATCTCTTGGCCAAATTAGTCTGGAGATATTACAATTCCAGGGGAGAATGGACCCTAATTTGTGATAATAAGTACAATAAGGACCACCCTAACTTTATTTATTTTCTTGATTATGACAGGATTTCTGGCGGATCTTTTATATGGAGGAATGCCATGAAAAATAGGGATATCATTAGAAAAGGAACAAGATGGAAAGTTGGAAATGACAGGAATGTTCTCTTCTAGGAAGATGAGTGGATTTTACAAGCTCCCCTTAAGGACTGTCCTAGATTACAGAACTTTGAAAACCTCTATAAGGAAATATTTGGAAGGAAAGTGGAGGATTATTGGGAAGGAGATCACTGGAAAGATTTGACTGTTATTGACATTTTGATGGGACAGCTTAACCAAATTCTAGAAACTACCACCCTGATAGAGGAGGAGGATAGAATTATCTAGAAGTATACTGCGAGTGGTATTTTTTCTACCTCTTCTGTGTATAATAAGGAGTTTGAAGATCTGATTGAGCCTTTTTGGGCTAAGGCCTGGATAAAGGATCTTACTCCTAAGATCAATGTTTTTTTCTGGATCCTTTTGCAAAATAAAGTCCTAACTATTGACAACCTTATGAGAAGAGGGATGAATATTGTGAATAGATGCTACCTTTGCAAGCAGAATGCAGAGAGTGTTGATCATTTGATTATTCATTGTCCTTTTGTTAGGGTGATATGGGATAAATTTCTTATTCTTTTTAATATAGAATGGGTTTTCCCTGAAAATTTGAAGGGTCTTTTTAATTCTTGGATTCATCATTCAAAAAATGATATTGTTAGTCAAGTTTGGAAATTTTCTCTTCCCTATATTTGTTGGGGAATCTGGAGAGAAAGGAATGACAGAGTTCTTAGGAATAAAGAGACTACTGCCAAATAGGTTTTTTACAAGATAAAGAGAGCTATTAAAGAAAATGCAGTTTTAAAGGATAGAATTATGGAACCATTCTTGGAGGAGGATATTGCCTTTCTTCAAAAATGGAAGATAAAAGGGAATTTTAGGAAGCAGGATAAAAAAATTACCAGAGCTAATGCTAGGTGGGATTTCCCACCTAGAGGGTGGATGAAAGTCAACTTTGATGGGGCCTCGAAAGGCAACCTAGGGGTGGTGGGATGTGGGATTGTCATTAGGGATGAGAACGGGATTTGTAAGGGTATCAAAGCTTTCCCTATTAGTTTTTAGACCAACCATCTTGCTGAGGCCACTGCTTCCCTTCATGCTCTCATCATGGCTAAGGAAAAAGGATGCAAGAAATTTTGGATTGAAGGTGACTCTCTCAACATTGTTAAATGCCTGAATTCTCTTACCCCTGCTTCGTGCTTAATTTACAATATTATGCAAAAGGCTAAAGCCTTAATTCATTATTTTGATAATTGTATGATGACACACAACTACTAGGAAACCAATGGGGTGGCTGATTGGGCTACCAACATGGCTTGTAAAATGGAGGGGGTGACTCAATGGGGAGGTGATGTTGACACGCCAGCTCAAGTGCAGTTAATGATGAATAATGACTGTTTGTGAAGTAATCAAAAAGTGATCATAAATGGTAAGTTTTAATTATTGGTTTATGGTGGAGGTGACTTGTCATCATTACCAACTAAGGAGAACGTACTTAGTGGTAATTATTAGTTCGAAGTGACATGTTTTTTGGGTGCACTTCTTTTTAATGAAAGAGAGGTGGGATATTTCAAACAGTATTTGCAAAGTCAACGACAGAGAAAATAATCTGAACCAGAGAGAAGATATGGGAGGTAACAAGAAGCATGTGGAACCTGCAAATTCTGATGAATGGCATGAAAGGGAATATGTGTGGAAAATTTTGGTGGAGGGAGGTTTGGTAGTTTTTTGGAGAGGATTCATGGGTGCAACTCCACTATCACAAGAATCTTCTCGAAGACCTAGAAAAATGGGAAGGTCATGGTCGGAAACCAGTATATGGAAGTCATGGAAGAGGTTATTATGGAGGTGAATGATATGGGGATGGAAGGGCTTAAATTTTATAGAGATAGGCTTATCTCAGACAAGGCGTGGGAGAAGTCTCCTAAGGAAGATAAGGAAAGAGCTTGGCTGATGAAAGTGGGAACCTCTTATCATGACCCCATGCGTATTTCCAGACACTGGAAATATGTTCCATTCATGCTCATTAGCTACATCACTCTGGATGGTAGATTCACTAGGGCCTATGGCCACCACTTCATGTATCTTAACCACTTTAGACACAAAATAAAGGTTAGCTTGTCTTTCTACCTTCTCAGCTCACTTGATTTCACCATTACTAGCATGCATATGAAACCTAAGGAGGATCACTCCTCACAATAGGGGCTTATGGTGTTATTTTATGAAGTTCTTAAGTCCAAGAAGGTGGAGAGACCTCTGGTTAAAAGGACACAAAAAGATGAGGAAGACACGGAAGGAGATGAGGAGGAAAGTATGTATGAAGAATAAATAGAGGATGAGGGAGAGGAGAAAAAAGGGTATAAAATCCCTAAGAAGGGAATAAAAAATGGGTCTTCTTCCTCGAAAAGCTTGAAAAAAACCCACATCAAAATCTCAGATACTGAGAAGGATACAGAGGATGAGAGCTCTGAGGACAGTGACAGAAAAAAGAAAAAGGGTAAAATTAACCCTAAGGCTAAGAAGATGACTCCGGTGGAGGAAACAAAGACTAAAAAGGAGACCGAGGATGATGATAAGGGGACTAAACCCAAAACTGGGGTTAAGAAAAGAAAGAGGGAAGATATCAAAACCCACAAAGGGAAAAAACCCAGCAAGCGGAAAATCATGCTTTCCTCGGATGAGGAGGAAGACAAGGAGAAGGATGAGGGTAAGGATGATACTAACCCCACTGAGAGAACGAAGAATAAAGATCAGAAGGAGGAAGAAATGGTGAAGGGCGATTCTGGGAAGGGCCTCAAAAATAAAAACATTGGGAAGGAGGAAACCATCACAATGACGACACAGGTAATACTTTTGAACCTGAGGATTTAGACCATGGTAAAGCGTGCATTACTGATTTTGATGGTCTAATTAGAAAAATGTTAGGAGATAATGTTGACCTAAAAAATCAAATTGAGGGTATGAGGGGGGAAATGAATATTTTAAAATGTGTTGGTATTGGGGAGAAATCTATGGCTGAGTGTCTGGGGGAAATGAAAGAGGCTGTTGGAAATTCATAAGCACAGGTTGATTTGGTGAACAGAGTTGACAATCTGGAAAAGAAGTTCAAGGATTTTGAGGACAGAGCTACTGAAGATGATAGTGTAAGGCAGATAAAGAACCTGAAAGCCAAGGTGGACAAGCTCGAGGACATAGTTCATAAGATTGGGGATCAATCTCTGAAGATTCTAAAAGATTATATAGGGCAGGCCAAGAGCTTAATGGAGAAGTTGGAGCAGGATAATGGTGATAAGGATAGCCATGCTATCAAGGATCTGGCTGGACCAGGAACCCGCACTAGGGCTAGCACCAAAAAGGTGAGCCCAAGGGAGGAAAAAGAGAAGGACAAAGGTGACCTCAAAAATATTATCAATCAGATGGAGGTTATGGTGATTCAGGCCCAGGATATGGTTGGTGGCATGTAGCATTCTTTTCCTGGGCCCTCCCCTTTTTTGTGTTGTCCCTGTTTATTATGTTTATCTTTGGGACTGTTGCTAGCTAGTCTGTCTGCTGGATTTTTTTGTCAGCCATCTTTTTTTGGTGCCTCAGCACAGTTGTTGTTGTACTTTCTCTAAATATTTGTATAACTCTGTTTAAAGGTTTCGGGTCCTTGTAAAACCTATTTTTACTTAATCAAAACATGTCTTTTGTATAAATCCTTTAATAGGGTGACTTCTAAGAAGTTCTAAATCCTCTAGCATGGTAGATCGTAATAGGTCTCATTGTAATTCTAACAAGGTAGTAGTCACTTCTAACTGGATGATCCCCTAATAGGGTATTGTAAGTTCCTAACAGGGAAACTCTTTTTACTAAAGTGAAGAGATTGTGGGTGTCATCCCCGCCATTTTTTTCTCCCTCTCACAATGGTTTCCACATGAAAAATAGTGGTGTTATGTGTTATGCTTTATGGATGCTTAAATTGTTTTACTTCTACTGCATTGTTACTATTACACGTTTTGTTGTTTTCAAGTTGGTTAAAAGCATTATCAGATTATTGGTTGAATTGGTTCATTACCTTTTTACACTAATTCAACCCCACCTCTCAGTGCTTCTATATACTAACATTTGATTATCACCAAGTCAAATCTATGAGTCAATACTTATTCCAAAGTACTGAATATCTACCTAGGAACTTCCTCTATAAGCATTTCATTTGTGCTTCTCAATTCCTTAATTTCATTTTTTATATTTTATCATCTTTTCTTTCCAATAATTGTTATCTTGTGTCATATCAATTGGTTTGGAAGGGGCATTCTTATGTAGCACAAGAGCTTTCGTCTAGTCATTATTTTCAATTCCCTCAATTATTTTAGTAAGGCAACCTTTCAATATACATTTCATTTATAACCTTATTTTTCTCTTCCTCCCTTATCTGAGCTTGTCCTAATTATTCATGCATATGTTTAACCTTGTCCTTATTGAACATTGCTTTGTGCATCAATTTGGTTATTGATACTAAGGGAGAGATGTTCTACATGGTTTTCACAACATCCACCACATCATGTGCCTTCACAATATCTGGTAATTTGGGTTTGTGTGGGCCCTTTAAGCTAATCCAAGTAGCCAGAACCTCAGTCTTAGGATTATACCTGGATCCACTTATTTTCTCATCAGTGTCAAATTTGGCCATAAATGTGGGGTCATCTTGTTTTTTAACCTGATCAAGTAGGAAGAAATGTTTAAGGGATAAAATTGGAACAATTAACATGTTGCACTTCTGAACCATTTCTCTGGCCTCATTCGGAGTACAATTTATTTCATCAATATTCATCTCTTTAAGAGTTTTGTTAACGATCTCCTCATGTTTGGATTCATCATCTCCCATCAAGTTTATCTATTTCTTTCTTCAAAGTCCATATTCATTTGAATTTATAAATCCTTAAATTCTTAAGTCTCAATAATAAAAAATTCTTCAATGAACCTGGTCGATATCATGGATGAAAGAGAGGTCATAAGTACACTAGAAGCTTCTTCAATATCTCCTCATTTTGAATTATCATAAGGTACAATAGGTACCACTTCATCTTCCTTCTGATTCTTGTCTAGAGGGGATCTAGGTGCATTTTGTGATTCTGATGAATCACGAATGATTAATTTCCAATACTTTTTTAGGGGAGAATACATTACCTCTAAAGGTGCATCACTAGTGGATTTCTCGTGCAATTTCTCAAAATATATTAGGCACAATTCCATCCTTACTACTTCATTAGTTTCATCACTATGGAAGTGAGGTTTTCCCTTTTTATTTATGTCTTCTTCTAATTTCCTCAATATATTCCATTTCTTCCACTTCTGTAGAACTTCAAGATTCATACAATTCTAGGCAGTGTCTACACTTATATCAATCTGATGCTTAATGGCTTTGATAAAAGAATTAATATAACCTTCAAGGTCATAGAACCTCTCATTTCCATATTCTAAATGATACCCCTCATTTAAATAGCTTTAGACTTGTGCAATAGAACCAAAACCAATGGTTAATCCTGTATATTTGACTATGGGGGCATAAAGGTTTCCTTCTTAAACCACATCAATTGCGAGATGAACTCTAGGAATGCAATCCTCTCTAGGACAAAAACTGACTATTTATGAGGAGCTTGTTTGCATCCATATACTCTAATAAGAGTGTGACCCCCTTTCAAAACCCAGTCAACAAAGTTATGGGTGTGACCCTTCTCAGGGTCATATTCCTATGGTCTTAAGACCCTTATTATCTTGAGAGGTATCCTCTCAACCTAAAGCCCAAAGGATTGGAATATCCAAAAAAATAATGAATCACGAAAAAAATATGTAATTACAATCTCTACTATTATTATCCTACACACGACACCAAAATTGAATGGGGAGCCTACTTCCTGATCATCAACAGTGGCTAGCTTCATACTATGTGTAAAGGAATTTTTGTTTTGGAATGATATTAGATGACATAACATAGATTAATTTTTGAAAGACCTTCTATTTTTCCAGTAGACCAATTCATTATGTGGAATCCTTTTAATTTCACTATATCAAACTCCAGAGTAACGTTGGGGTTATAAATTCTCATGGACATAATCATTAAATCAACTATCATAATGCTTCTATGATCATCGCCACATGGTTGATAATAGCCATGATATGTTTTTTGAAATAAATTCATAAATCCCAATGTAAATTAGAATGGTGCAGTCTCATTTATCATCATTCTCCTATTATCTTTGCCCCTCATTCTAAAATAGGCCACTTCTCTCAACCCAAATCTCTTTACCATTATTTTGTAATCAACCAGGTATTATTTCCTATCAATTTTGGTAAGGGATTTCTTGTTCAATCCGAAACATTTTGCAATGCATGACTTTGAAATAACTAGAATTGGATCCCCATTTATCTCTCCGACCGTTCTGGTTTCTTGTTTATAATGATGGGCTAGTATTTCAATAATTTTAACATTGAGAAATACATTAGGCACTATAACCTTAGCTAAGTCGAGCTTTTATGGGTTAGATCAAGGAACCCTTTCATCCTTATTCTTATAGAAATACTAGAAAAGAAACCTACCAGTATGTGGTATACGACCATCTCTACGCTCCCCCCATGCGTCTGAAATCATCATTTTAGTCTTGGTATCACTAGACCGAGGTAATGCGTCTAAAAGTGATTTTTTCATAGGAACCTTAGGTGACTCATCCTTTCCTACATCTTATTTTACTTTTATTTTAGGAATTTTGAAATTTTATTCAAGGCAGAAAGAGAAAAATTAAACTTATAGATCAATTATGTTTCGTAGGCTTCAAGCTTTCTATAACTGTTTGGCAAGCTCTGCACAAGCTTTGTTTCCACCTCAAAAGATCTTTGAAAGCTCAAATGTATTTGTGTTGATTAAATCTATGTACCTTATTTTTTAATTCCTAACTCATCAACATTTAGTTCACCTCACATTCTCACATGTGTCTTTGGTTAGTTCAACGAAGCGACAATCACCTCACCTTATAATTACTTCTTCACCAAATTGCAAGTGTTCTTTTTTGTCTTTGTGAAATGATGACATTCTCGCCATTTTGCAAGTGGTCATATTATCTTTTATGAAATAGAGATGGGTTCACCATTTTGCAACTCATTAGTTTAAGCCTTGCAAAATAGCGATGGGTTCGACATTTCACAACTCATTAGTTTAATCCTTGCAAAATAGAGATGGGTTTTCCATTTCGCAACTCATTAGTTTAAGCCTTGTGAAATAGTGATGGGCTTTCTATTTCGTAACTCATTAGTTTAAGCCTTGCAAAATAGCAATGGGTTCGCCCATTAAGGGGCAGAGTTGGGTTGATCCAGTACATTAAAGAAGATTGAAAATATTTTTTGGACATGTCCCAATAGAGGATACCTTGAAAGGGGATCCAGGGTCGAGAAGTATTGGTTGTGTGGCTAGGGATGAGAGAGAAAACATCTTGAGAATGGAATAAAAAATAATTAAGGATGGGATGAATAGTGTGGTGAAAGCATTAGCTTCTCTACAAGTTGTAAGGCTTGGTAGGAAAATAAGGATTCAAAAGTTACATCTTGAAGGTGATTCATTAATAATAGTAGGAGAAATAATGGTGGGTTCAATGCCAGAATGACATTTGCAGAAATACATTAATATTATTCAGGAAGAATTGTAAATTTTTGAAGAGTTTTAAATCACACATACCAAACGAGAAGGCAATGATGTGACAAACACATTGTTGAAATGGGCTTTAAGGCTAGCAATTAATGAAGTGCAAGGGGAAGATTTTGGAAATCTTAATCTTGCCATTAATGATCATTAATGATAGGAATGTGTGAAGATCATTTAAGAAGGAATGTGAGCAAAGATGACCCAATGTCGATCTTGCCATTATTGATCAATTGGGAAAATGTATGATGAAATGGCAGGAATGTGTGAGGAGACTTTAAGAAGGAATACTAGAGAAGAAGGCCCAATTTTCCATTAATGATCGATTGGGAAAATATGTGATGGGTGAGGATTTTTTAAGAAGGAATGCTAGTGAAGAAGGCTTGGTGTAGTTTTGATTGTTGTCTTGAATAGAGTAGTGGAAACACAATGGTGAACACATAGAGGATAATTTCACTTTTCTCATGACACGACAACAACAAAATTTTTTTCATGAGTTAAAGAGTAGAAGCCGCAAGAAATTTCTAAAAGCAAGTGCAAGAGGGTGGTGAAGGCAGTTTTAGAGGTTTTAGGAAAGGAATTTTTCACCAGCAAACATTGATATCACATCAATATGGATATCATGTGTATGATTCTCTCTTGGGGCATGGAATTGGTAAAAGATGAAGTGATAATCAAATGGGTGATGAGAAAGTTAGTGGAGGATGATATTTTGTTGGGTATTGGAATCCATTTTTGAATGGGCATTAATTGGTTTAGGTTTTGACATTTTGGAGACCATTGAGGACCCAGAGGAGACACAAAGGCATGGTATTGTTCTTTTTGTTCGTTGGCCAAGTTGGGTGAACAAAGATGCCTACAAAAAACAATGTTGGGGGCGTGGGAAAATATGAAATACATGTTAAGGGTAGAGGATGAAAGAATTCTCAGGGCCCTCAATACAGAAGCATAAAGACAGGAGCCGAGAAGGCACTGTGGTCGCAAGGAAAGGTGCAGACGTGGGAGGAGGAACAAGGTCATGGTCGCATGGCAAGGCACAGACGTGGAGGGTTAATTATTCATGGTAGATTTGTTTTGTGTCGAATGGTTTTTTTTAAATGGTCTGAATGCCCCTATTCAGGGAGTACATAATTGTAAATGTGGTTTTGTGGAGGTGTCTATATAAGCGGATATAGTATATAAAGATGATATACTGTGTAAAGTCATTTTTTTTGGTAAAACATGTAATGGTGGTCTATGAAGGGGGGTGATTGTCAATTTCGTAAAGAAATTCTTTGAAGTGTAAGCCGAATGGCATAAGACTGTAAGGGTGGTAGGAAGTTGATGAACGAATACAATAGTGGTTTTCTGGTAGGCAGGTTAGGGTTTCTCGTATACCGTGGTTTCAAAAAATATATTTTAAAAGATGTACTTACTTTATTACTATTAATAAAATATACAACATTTATCAATAAAATAAATAAATAGCGATGGGTTCGCTATTTTGCAGTCCCTTTTTCAGCTTTTGCAAAATAGAAAAATGCATGTGTTAAGGTGTTATGACATTTTAAGAAAATTTTCATGGACATAGATATAGATTCAAATACAGATACAATATAAAATATGAATATGGAAATTTTTTAATACCCCCAATATGGATACGACATTAATAAAAAAATACATACACATATATTTAACACATTTTTTAAAGTTATTAGAGGAGATTTTCATTACTTCAAAAGTAAAAATGCCACATAAATAATTATAAATTAATTTAACACTTTACAACATGCAAAAATAGTAAAGTTTCTTTAGAAGACAACCCAAAAAATGGGTTAGTGAAATAGAAAAACATTTCATTTGTCTTTCTCATTTCGTGTAGGTTTTGTTTATAACATTTAAAAAAAATAAAAATTGCATTAATGATTTTTTAAATATAAATAGAAATATAAAGAGGTATAAAAAATGCTAAAGAAAAAATTGATACATATAATATCTGGCCAAAAATATGGGGTGTTTTAATTCAGGTTGTGTATTGGGAGGGGGTGACAAGAAAGAACTATAGGGCAATATTTTTCAAAATAGGGGGATTCTTTAGTATGCCATGAACCCACGTGTTATAACCCAGGTTCACTAAGTGAAGCCCACGTGGCCAAAGGGGGACCTAAAATAAGTAATTGCTAGGTATTAGTCGAATTGGATGGAAAAAAAAATGTTCTGGCAGAATTTTGGCCATTTTTACCACATATTCCAGAAACCAATTGGCAATTTCCTTGAAATTTAAGAGTCTCGAGTGACCCTGCCGTATTTAAATGCGAGGATTTTAATTGCACTCAATCCATAGGTTGAAATTACTGAGAAATTTTTCCTCAATATTGAAGAGGAAACCCTATGTTGGGATATTTCATTATTGGGTAACCTAAATGCTTGTTTCCACTGTAAAAAAATTGGACATAACATAAAAGATTGCCCATTGTTAAAGAAACCAAATAATGAGGCATTTAAGGTCAATTCTAATTTGGATACTGATAAGGAGAAAACTCTTCAGGGGGACAAGGGTTCTCGTGACCCTCAACTGGCTAGAACAGACATTGAAAACATAAAAGAAAATAATGCTAGCAATGATAATATAAATAATATCCCAGATGTTATGATGAGAAATTATAATATTTTTTTGACTAACCCTCTATTTGAGGATGCACTAGAAATTACACCGGCTAATTCTAGTGAGAACGATATTTCCCAAGAGGTGGCTCAACATGAAACCCCTAATGGTGAAAGTTCTCAAAAGAGGCTTAATGCACAACAACTGGCTTTTGTTACCATTAATGGTAGAGCCAAAATGTATAAGAAAATTAATCATACTTTCATAAAAGATAGTGAACCACAAGAGGAAGATGACCCTAACATTGAGGTTAATGGAAAGGTATTGGCTACATTTAATAATGGAATAAATATGGTGGAGGCTAAATAGAGTGAATATTCCCCTCTGTATGTGGAAGACATACAATCCCTTTCACAATCAAATGGTGACAAAAACACACCTAATAAGGGTGGTGATTTTCCAGAATGCTTCAATAGATTATAAAAGAACCAAAAAAATATTTTTGTTATTAACAAATGAGTATAAACATACCAAGTTGCAATGTTAGGGGATTGGAAATGAGGGACAAGAAATATGTGGTTAGATACTAGTGTTATAAGATACAAGAAAAATATTTCATTTTCCTGCAAGAGATAAATGTGGTGATCTTTACTACCTCCACCACTCTCAATTTCATCTGGAGGCAAGCTAAATGCTTATCAATGAGCATGAGAGGGGGAAGGGAGGAGCTGAAATTTTGGTTGGGCATAGATGGATTGATCACATAGTAAAATTTGGGGTCTCCCCTTGTAATAGAGCATGTTGTGTCATTGTCAACTTTCAGAGCAAAGACTTTGGCATATGCAATATCTATGCACCTAATGACTATAGGGAGAGAGCCTCATTATGGGACTAGGTCTCCTCATCTCTCCCCAAGGCGCACTGAATTCTAACAGGTGATTCTAATATGGTTGAGTATCAAGAATATAATATTGGAGGTTCTAAATATGTGTGGAAGGGTAATGAGCAATTATTTTGGGCTAAATCCAAAAGAAGGTTGAATCTTATTGATGAACTTGAAAGAAAGAAAGAGTGATTGAAAGGTATCTGGTTCACATGGTGCAATACTCAAACTAGTCAACAAAGGATATATTGTAGTCTTGATAGGATAGATTATTATTCTTCTATTTTTACATTCTGTGGAGAAGCTTATAATAATGTGGTGAAAGTCAACATTGTGACCATGTATGATCAATCCCCTATTTGTGCCAATATTATGATTGAAACTCATCTTCCACCTAAACCGGGAGCTAAGGGTAATAATTTATTCAAAACTAATTCTTCCTTACTAAAATATGAGGATCCTATCTACCAAAGCATAACTAATCATGAAAACTAAGTTCAGGTTTACTAGGTAGGAACTACTCTACTCTCTTTGGTTGCAGGAACAAACATAGGAATTGTTTCCATGTGCCTGCATAAACAGACAAAGAACTGTACAACTATGAAAATAGTAAAAATGAAAAGGATCAATCACCTAGTGGGCCCCCTTGGGTGATTGAATCCAAGTTATTTAAAATACTATATACTCGGAATAATCATTGGTTTATTCATATACTTGACTTGATTACACATAGTATCTTGTTACTGGAAACTATGTTATTTATACTAAAACTTATAATTGACTAACTCTATCTTACTGACCACTTCCAATAGAGTAAGTGGATGCAGTTATTACATTTAAAGCATAAACAAGAAACTTCCTCAACAAGAAAGAAATAGTATTCTTCTTATCCGTGGGAGAGAATATAGGACAACTACTTCCTAGATTTTTTGTTCATTAAAACATCATTAACTGATTCAACCAACAAGTAGGCGAATCAGCTAGGTCTTCAAAGTTGTCCTTACTTCTCTCTTTATGTTTAATGAGATCCACTGAATTTTTGCTTGTTTGTTCCTCCTTGTTGACTTGTTCCTATAGTGAGGGGTTAGGAGCACAAAACATGTATATACATTCATTTACATATTGCATTCATTTATTAAATCTCAGATCTCATAAATATGCACACATCACATGACTACATGAAAATTAACTACTTCACTACAGACACCCGTTATGCTTCAATCACTCACAAAGGAATAATATAAAGATGACTAAGGTTCAAAACATTAAGTATTCTTCTAAAAGAAGATATATCCATAGCTACATGACCATCAAATACTATTAATATTCTTCAACTTCTTAGACCTATAATAGTAAAAGAGTCATAAAACACCATAAAACTTATAACTATTTTAAAGCAAATCAACAAAAACATAGATAAATTTGGTCATTATTTCATCCCATCAGACACTATGAAAACTATAAGGATGGCCACTTGTCTAGCAAAATTTTGCAATAATAATGCTAATTTTATTGAGAAATGGAATTTAATAACTGAGGTTATGGAGGAAAATGTTTCAGTTTGTAGGTGAAAAAAAGGTTATCGATAGAAACAAATTGGAGGAACTTCATGAGAAATTGAACAAATTGAAGGGTTTGCGATCCAGGATGATAGACAAGATACCTTGGTGGAGGAATAACTTGGGAAAAAAAAATGGAACTCAGGAAGATACATAATTTCAATAATAAAGGTCAGAGAGTGAGAGAAAGGGTGAATTGGGTAAAATAAGGGGATAAAGGCTCAAGTTATTTCTTCAACCTTATCAGACATAAATGGAAGAGAGAAATGATTGAGGAAATCAACCTCGGTAATGGATTGTCTTCTGACCCTGAGGAGATTAGTAAAGACTTCTTTGAATTTTATAGAAAGTTATTTACATCAGAGCATAAGAAGGAAAATTATAATAAAATGATCCAGAGTATTAGAATGATACCAAGGAAGATATCAAAACAAGATGCAAAATATTTATCAGAAGATATCTTTGTGTCTAAAATTGAGGAGACCATCAAGTTGTTGGACAATGGGAAATCCCCTGGCATGGATAGGATTCTAGTAGAATTATATAAGAAGAATATAGATTGGATTTCTGAAGAGCTCATACAGTTATACATTGCTCGGCCTATGTCATAGGTTCTCTTGGACACAAATATTAACAAGGGAGTGATAAAATTGTTACCAAAAGAAGGGGATAAGGAACAAGTTAAAAAATGGAGACCAATCACATTTTTTAATATATCTTACAAAAGGATTCATAAAAGGGAGGTATATCCTGGAGAACCTAATTACTAGTTGGGAAGCAATGCATTGGGCTAAAGAAAGTGGGAAAAATGATACTATGTTTTTTCTTTACTTTGAAAAATCATATGATAGAATTGAAAGGCCTTTTGTATTGGATATGTTGTGGGAATTTGGGTTTCCTCTTTACTTATATAAATGGATTGAGATCCTATTTAAATATTCCTCTACTGTGATTTATGTCAATGGTAAAATTTCTGAGCCCGTACATTTGCAAAGTTCGATTAGACAAGGGTGTCCCATTGCCACTTCCCCATTTTTTATAACAACTAATTCTTTATTCTATATAATTAGGAGCATGGAGTTGGTCCCCCTAGCTAGAGGAATTAGGTTACCCAATGATGAAACACTCTCTAATGCACAGTTTGCAAATGACACAACATTATTCCTTGAACTGAATGAGGAGAAATTTGATAATATCTTGGAGAGACTTCAATTCTTTTGTGCAGCCTCAAGAGACAAAGTTTCTCCTCAAAATTATATTGTCATTGGATTATCTGAACATCCTCCTAATTGAATGGTAAAAAAATGGTGGGGATGGCCAAGCCCTACTAAAGTTAATAGATATTTAGGAATCCTTTTTTTCTATTAGCCCTTCTACGAAAGATATGTGGGAATGAATCTTTAAAAAGGTGGAAAAGAAACATATGAAATGGAAAACTCATCTTCTCTCACTTGTTGGAAGGGTCCAAATTGTACAGAATTTTTTATCTTCAAATGCAATCCATTATTCTTCTACTTGGATTTTCTCTAATTATCAAATTAATAAGTTGGAAAGGATTTTAATGGATTTCCTATGGTCTGATGGTCATCGCAATAAGAAAAAGCATAATGTCTCCTGGGAAGAGTGTTATACTCCAAGGGAGCTTGGTGGACATGGATTTAAAGACTTGAAGTCTCAAGTTATTTTTCTTTTAGAAAAATGGATTCATAAGAATATCCATGGAAATAAGTCATGGAAAATCCTAACCATGAACAATATTTGTTTTTCTAAGACCAAGAAAGGAGAGGGGTGGAATGAGCAGGGATTTTGTGATATGCTGATGGGATATTTTAATACCAAACCTTTTGGATCTTCTTCTTTTGAATCCCTATGGAAGGAATGGACCCATGTTAGAGGGTATCTTGACTCTAGAGATGTTATTGGACAATCTCCTACATATTCAATTATTGAAAGATCTCTTTGGTGGGGAGTAAAACTCAATGATAAATCATTGGCATTAATACAGTGATGCTCAGATAGAATGTGGAATGCTTTGGGAATTGTCTCCATTAGTGATCTAATGGTGTGTAACCGACTGTGGCATGGGAGGGAATATGTGTGTTTCTTGATAAATATATACTTTGGTATGCAAGGTCACAGGGCCCTTCTTCCCCGGAAGAGTTCTCTCTACTAATCAGTTTCTAGAACAGATAAAATGGAAGGATGGTACTCCATTGAACAATGTTAAGGTGAAGCAAATATATCATATGCTTACAGTGTTGGCTTATCTGATGTAGTGATGGTAAGTGTGTTTTGGTGATGGCATAGTGATTTTATTAGAGGCTAATCAGATATTATATTTTCATTGATGTCAACTATTGACTTTGTGTTCCTAGTATTTTGTCAAGCATATTTGTGATGAATTATGAGTTTCAGTGAGTTTCAGTGGTTGCTATATTTAGGAAATACTTGGGTATTTCTCTGGATGTCAAATGCATGACCTCTACTACTAAATTAATCTATGTGATATTTGTAATTTAATGAAGTATAGTAGTGTTGGAAATATGGATGGAGTAACTGAGAGGGGAGGGGTGAATCAGTTACCACAAAAATAAATCCACAAGTCCCTTAGATGTCTTCAATATATATTACTGTTACTCGGTAAATTAACCTTTCATTGTTCATTAAACATTCACTGTTATGGGCATGCATAAAACAAATAACATGAACACAAGTAACACAAGTAACACCAGATATAACGTGGAAACCCAATTTGGGAAAACCACCAATGCAACTAGTTACTGATTTTCACTCTTCTGAAGTGAGCCCTGT
>MU224533.1:3047320-3090930 GCA_018584345.1 Thuja plicata
GTAAAGACTGACTTTCCTTCATATATTCTTTGATGACCGACTGAACTCGGTAAAGACTGAATCTCTTTGTTGACCGAGTGAGCCTGGTAGTAACTAACTTCTCGATATAGTATACTTTGAGTGCTCGATAGACTCTGTAAATTGCTTCTCTTACTGTCTGAACTCGGTAGACTCGGTAAAATGCTTTGCTGAACATTCTTAGCTTGGTAGACTCTGTCTAATGATTGATATGACATTCTGAACTCGGTAGACTCTGTCTGATGACTGATATGACATTCTGAACTCAGTAGACTCTGTCTAATGACTGATATGACATTCTGAACTCGGTAGACTCTGTCTAATGACTGATATGACATTCTGAACTCGGTAGACTCTGTCTAATGACTGATATGACATTTGTGTAACATCAAGGACAACACACAATTAAACAATTGTTTCCAACAAGTAGTACAACAACTAGAACAATTGATGATAGGTGATAGATGATTTGAATGTCTTGTCAAATATATAATGTATATTGTGATGCATTAATAGGATATGGTGATCAATAGTTTTTAGATGCTACAGATGTAATCACTACTAACTTGAGTGATTGGTAAGAAGGTTAAGTGACCAGTGAACAGAAACAATGTTATTCAACAGGTTAAGTGTTTATATTCTTGAGCTACCGATGACAGATCTTGTATCGGTGATCGGTATCGATGTGGCAGTTATTAACGATGAATTATTTATTATCTGATGACATGTATTCATGATTGAAGGTGATAATCTAGCATCACATTGATCGATGATATTGTGTGGAGAAGATTCTTGAGGAAGTTTAATTATAATCAAAACTTGTTTCACTCTTTGGCTCAATTTCATATGTAAATTGTTGTATAGGCTAACGTGGTCTTGGAAATATTTTTTTGTATTTAATTATGGTTTTTGGATAATTGGATTTGATTGGGATGCTTTGTGATTTAATTTTAGGGTTTGATCAAGGTGGTGGACTTAATAGTTCATTATATAATGGTTGAAGTTCAATGAAAAGTGTGTCAATTATGTGTATTGAGCAAGTGCAGTGTAAGGTGTATGTTGCAATCAAGACATAGAAGAGTTAAGTATTCTCAGAAGAAACTATGTGATTCATTGAATCTAATCAAGCAAAGGTAGTGTTATTTTGTATAACATTGTTACTTTTGTTCCCTACTATTTACAGTAGTAGAAATCCCCTAACAGGGTAGATCCTAACAGATCTTTATTATAAATCCTCTAACAAGGTGACACATTAACTTTTTTTTTAAGTCCTCTAACAAGGCTACTCTTAATAGGGTAAAGGTTATAATAGGCCTAAGGTAAATATCTTAACCGTGTAGCATTGAACAGTGATGCTGTAAATTCCTAACAAGGTTAAGCTCCTCACGAGGCATACTTTAGAAGAGTACATTATTTTAGTGGGTACTAATACCCACCGTATTTTTTTACCTATTTGAGTTTCCACGAGATAAATTTGTGTGTCAAATTTTTGGATGATCTTGGATTCTTAAGTTTCTCATTTATTACTATTAAGGTTAATCTTGTGAATGGTGATTAAAGTTTAAGTGGTTGTAAAGTTTTTTGATTTGGTAGATTACCAATTCACCCCCTTTCAGTAATCTGATCTCAGGTCTAACAATTGGTATCAGAGCTCTGGTCCTTTGTTGTGGTGAAGCTTAACAACTTGAGGTAAAGATCCAAGATGATGCAAAAGGAAGGTCCTAAATTCCCAAGAGAGAACTACTCCATTTTGTACGGTTGAATGAAGCTCCATATTAAGGGCTTGGGTGATCAGTATTGGGATCATGTGGAAAATAAGTATATTGTCCCTCTAGGTACCCTAACTCCAAGTTAGCTGAAGGTTAAGCATGAACATGTTGCTACTATGGAAGCTATTGCAAGTATTCTTTTTGATGTAGAGTATGTTGATATTAAAGACTTATATACTACTTATGAAATGTGGGAGAAGTTGAAAATTATCTTTGGTGGAGATACACGTGTAGAAGGAAAATATTTGCAGCTTAAGAGGAAAGTATGATGAGATGATAATGCAAGACAATGGGAACTGTTGGTTTCTTTTCTTGCTGATTCATAACACTTGTAAAACAAGTATGCTCTATTATCTACCTAAATACTGACCAAGCAAGGAAAATAATAGAAATAACAAGGTATTTGTACCTTCTTCACTTTGAGCTCCATATACTCAGACAGGTTTACCTATTCTCTACTTTATTGACTCACACAGAGTAATAACCAAGCAGATTTACAGTGGATTTTACAAAACACTTGTTATGTAATTTATTATCTCAATAAAATACAATATACCAAATTAACAAAGTATTTGATGAATGATAATAGCCATACACTACATTCACATAAAATACCAGTGCCTTATCCTAGGGTTTGGAGTCATCTTAAATACACAAACCGTTAACAACAACACTCACTTAAGTATACTTGCAGATTTTCAAAAAAAATGAATGTGCTTTACATATCACTCCACATTTACATTATAGATGTAATCATAAATTTTTTAAAGAACTTCAGATTTCATTGAAACTATTCTAAGGAAACTAATTCTTTCCTTGAAAGAAACCCTAAAACAATCTCACAATCTGCCTTACAGATAGATAAATTGAAAAGTCCTTAATTATTCAATTTAAACAAAAGCATAAATTTAGAACAAAGACAATCATATTATAAATTAAAATCTTCCTGTGAACTTGTATTTGTACTGATATCAAAATATTCTATACATTTAAAATAAGCTTCAAAATACCTATTCAAATTCTTGGTCTAATATCAAAGTTTTACAATCTTATCGATTCAAAAAATGGCTATCTCTCTACTAAGTAGTCTTGGAATCCTTTGATATGATAAGGATATAAAAAATTTCAGACTAGTTTGAGGAATCTGATTTCTAATAAAAACCTTCAACAAGAAAACAAAAAGACAAAAACTGCATTGATGAAACAACAATGATCAAGACAGGTTGTTGCAACAACAAGAAGTTCAATACTTCTTCAACATAGCCTTCCATCTATTAACCTCTTTGTTAGTTGGCCAATTTAATGCCTTTTCATATTTCAGATTTGCAATGGCATCTGTCCACCTGGCATCTACAACTGCTTTGGAACCAACAATAAACTTAACCAAATAAAACCTTAAACAAAAATTCGATCAAATCATTGAAGTAACCGGTCTCAATATGTTTGTCCAGGTGCTCATTTACATCATCATTCTACCAAATGGAATTGAATTCCCCCTCCCAAATCTAATAGTTCTTCAACTTTTTTGTGTCATCATAAATTGATGGGATCAATGCATTGTATCCTTTCCCAAATAATTGCAACTTGTTTTTTTATCAAACCATCCTTCCCATTAAAGAATGCATAGGAGGCATTTAATTCCTCTACCATTTGGTTAGTCTCATTGATATTTGGTGGGAAGTAATCATTGTACAATATAGCAGTATTCAATCTATCCATTAATCTTCTCCTACCATACCAAAGATTGAATACAGGTCCAAGGAATGCCACAACATCATAGGCCACCTTGCTTGCATCTCTTAGTGAATTGTGCAATTAATGCACTAGTGATGCTTTCCCTTTCATTATATCCACTCTATGTTTCAATAAATCAAGAACAAAAGAAGCAACCTTAGCATTTTGTTCTTCCTCGGATTGCCTTGCTTTACCATCCATAAGTGTTGTGTCAACCTGAGTTTTTGTAGATGTATCCACCTTTTCTGTTGTCAGCACTTGAGGGGGCTAATTTTCATGTTTCTATTTTAACTATTCCAATTGTTCTTCCAAACTTTTGTTCTTTATTATCACTTCCTCATATGTTTTAGCTAAAGCAATAATCTGATTGAAAGTTTTCTCATACCTTTTAGATAGATCCTCTATCTTTTCCAAATTCATGAATGAAACTTGAGTCATCAAATGAGAAATATTTGCATCACCAGTATTCTACAAATTCCAAATCATTGTGTATTCCTTCCTTTCCTCTCTAATATTCAGCAAATGTGGCTTTTGTGTAGGAGGATCCAAGGACCAAATAGCCAATGTTTTTTTATTTAGGATCAAAGCCTAATCCCCTCAGCACATCATCAATATTCAATTTAGACTTGAACATTATGTTTTCCTATTCCTAATTTGATCAATGATGAAAGTATACTATATAGCCCAATTAGGCATCAATAACATACCACTATTCTTTACCAGTTCTCTTTTCTTCTCAACAATGATCAACTCACTATCGGGGTCATACTCTTGTAGTGTTTTTAAAATCTCTTCATTCCTCTCTTCATTCCTCTATTCACCACCCTCTTCTATAATATAGGTTCTGCCTTAAATCACTTTGTTTCAGTTTGATCAAGAAACTTTTGAATTCACTGGACTTGATAAAGTCATCATCTTTCATGAATTCATTTGGCATCATAACTATTTTGCTGAGTCATATTGCAAGGGCCATATCATTTTCTCCTTGTTTTTCATCCTATTTTATTTCCCTCATTTGTGCTCTGGTCTGTCAAAAATATGTGTCTTATTCTGTGATCAAAGCTCTTGCTAGATCTCTTTTCACCACTATTTTTTGTTTCTTCAATCCTTTTCTTCTTTTTTGGTGTCTCTTTAGTGAACACTACCTCATCACCACTCTCTACATCTTATTCCATTTCTCCCAAAGACCTTTTACCATGAAAGGCTTGTGTACCCTGAGATTATTGTTATTGGGAACCTTCATTATGGAATTGTGGTACGTGTGTCATTAAGGTCTCATACAAACCAAGCATTTTCTCAATTCTCTAAAAATATGGGGTATCGGGGCAGAAACTAGATAAGGTAGGATATGATTCTTTCCATTCAACTTATGTTCTCATTAGATCCTTCCACTTTATTCTCCTTTCTTGGACCTCACTCCTCTCTAGTAAATTTATGACCACATCTTCATCATCCAAATTTTCATGATCCCTTATTGTATCCCAGGGAGTCATGGTTTTCAATGTTTTTTTAGAAAACCTTTTGAATCACAAAATCTAGAAAAAATATTAACCAACCTATATTGCTTTAAAAAAGTATTGACCTCATCAAAGGAATTCTTACCAATAGAGAAGTCAGACGCTTCCTAAAGGCTAGGGACAAACATGCCTTTCTTATGCCCCTCTAAATACTCCTTATCAACTAGGTTTATCTACCAGATGAATTCCATGAAAGCAATTCTGACAAAGACAATTTTTGGTAAGACATGTGGGGGTTGAGAACACTCATAAACCCTGATGATAGTAAAGTTGTCAAAGAAAAATAAATCCCCCCAATTATGAGTATTTGGCCAACTCTGAATGAATTGCCAAGGTCTTAAGATATTCCTTACATCAATGGATAATCTCTCCCTACCAACCCCTAACATATCCATGATTGGAGTAACAATCCAATTTTCAAAACAAATGAAACAGGATTAAGGAGAATTTCTATCCCACACCTGATTCCATCTTTGCAATGGCATTTCAACTCCAAACTCCTCTTTGAACAACTCTAGCTCCTTATCCATGAACTTCTCATTGTAGAACAGAATCAGAAACATCAAGATTAAATAGTGCTTGAATGTAGGAATAGGATCACCACCTTGAATTCCCACCAAGGCATTGTGTATGAAATCCACCAAATAACCAACATAATCATAACCTGTATTCAATTTTGGGTGTTGGATATCCATGGCAATCATCAGAAAATTAGTTTTCATCGTTGTATCTCCATCAAATCTCAAAACTCTACACAACCCATAGATTGTACATTGCATATAATAGTTAAGAAATGAAATTTCAAATGGTGGTTTTAAATTATCAAAGATCTTGACCAACCTCCCATCAACCCTAGGCATGTATCTAGGAATTTCATGTCGTTTGATCACCTTGGCACACCTTTCATAGTCAGTTGTTATTTTTTCAAAGTCTATCTTTGTGCATATGGCACCATAAATCTTAAAGGCTTCCACAAAACTATGTTTGTCAATGGAGACTAGGACTTTTTTTTTCTCCTAATCACCCTAGATACAGGACAATATTGCCTCGCCAACTCCTTAATTAAATCGACATCAAAAAAGACATCAGGCACAATTAACTTTGCAATGTTCAAACTCCATGGATTTTTCATTGGAAGTTGCTTAACCCTATTATTCCATAAGTAATGGCACGGAGAATTACCAGAATGATTTAGTGTGACTAGGTTTATGCACTGGCACCATGAATCTTTCCATTCCATCAAATTGGTACTCAAAGTACTAGAAGTTCCTGGTAAAAAATATGCAAATCCATTCACGTACTTCTTTACTACTACCTCCTTTTTACTAGAAGCCTTTGAACCTCCATTTGAGGTCACCTTTCTCATCTTGAAACTTTTAAACATATACCTTTGTTGAGTTGATAAACAACTACTAATATAGCTTAGAACACAATCTTTGTAACAACGCTCAAAATCTCTTAGAAGAAAAAATCAATTGCACCAAATCTGAGCTCAATCATGCAATTTATCATAATCCAACTGTTGTCAATTTCACCATTACTTCTCATGCATGCATGAATGGCCTTCAGCGATTGGAACTAGTTGGCATTTATTCCTTCTTTGAGTGCTCATACAAAAACCAAGTGTTTGCCTCTTAAATCTGACTATCATTCAAATTTTACAAAACCTAGGACAAAATGTCCACATTTCACTACCTGATTTCTCATCACTCCCCTTTCTTCCCTTTTTACATCAAACATGTCAAAAAAGTGCCACCTGAACGCTTGGCAACTAATCCCAAGCTTGCATCACAGCTCAAGAGTATTTCATTTCCTTCGTGAGCTAGCGATAATGCTATCAAATCTTCTTTATTCATGATCTTGCCACTCCTTTCTTCCCTTTTTACATCATATTATGAGTAAGTGACAATTGTTGATCTTCATCAAGCTCTTCAGTCGCAACCTCACCACTTCATATGGAATATTCTTTCTCCATCGATGAGTATACGATGATCATTGATCTTCATCAACATATCTTCATCGCGAGCTCACAAATTAAAACTTGACTTAACTTAAACATTTGTGAGCATGCGATCACTAAAAAATTTCCATCCTTTCACCTTTATCGTGAGCTCGTAACCTAAAACATTAACACAACTTAGCATTTGCGAGTATGCAATAACCACAAAACTGACAAAATTTTAAAACGTTGCCTACTCGCAACTTAAAATTCTAAATATAAAATAAACTGGTGAGTGAGCGATAAGACCAACTAAGCCTCTAGACTAACCATTTCACACACTCATGGATTAAAAGGACTTAACACTAACCTCTTGCATCCCTATGACAACATAACATCTTCTTTGATCGCTAACTCGATGCCTTAAACAACTTAACAAAACAAAACCTGCGAGCTAGCGATAGAGATTAAACTTTCCATACTCGCAAGCTCACGACATGAAATATCTTAACAAAAGAGCACTTGCGACCCTGTGAAAAATCTTGGTTTTTATATTACTTGCAAGCTCACAACCTTAATAGTTAACATGACTTAACATTTGTGACCTTGCGACATGACTTAAAAAGACAAGATTTACACCATGGACTTTTAAAATGAAGGCCCCAACCGCTATAATATTAAAAAATTTAAAATATTTCACACCAAAGCATGTGAAATAACAAACCTTAACCTTCATAACAAAATTTTGAAAAATAGTTCTAACGAGAACATTGAGCTATATAGTCATAGAATCAAAGAAGTTGTTGTTTCTATCTGAGGTGCTAGTGGTATTCTTCCTGAGGAGGATGTGGTATGAAAAATGTTAAGAACTTTATTACATCAGTATGCTATTATGGTTTTAGCTATTCAAGAGCTCGGATCTTTAGGAACTTTTACTGTTACTCTTGATGCATTAATAGGGAAATTAATTGTGTTTGAGTTAAATAATTATGATAATAGCATGCCTAAAGTTAAAGTTTCTTTCAATTCATCATTGACTCTTGTACCATCTAGGAAAGGAAAAGAGATATCTAATAGTTCTTCAGAATGTCACTCTAATGATTATGGATCTATCTTGTCTGAAGAAAGAGATCAGGAGGATCTAGAAGCCTTGAATTCTAGATAGATGTATAGAGGAAAAGGTAAATACAAGAGTAAGTTTTGTTTGAAGTGCTTTTCTTGTAACAAAATTGGTCATATTGCATCTATATTCCCTGATAGTGATAGGAGGGAGAACCCAAGAAGATTCAAGGATAGGAACAAGAAAGTTGTTTTCTTGGTTGAAGAAGGTGTTACCAATGAGGAATCTAATGGAAGAGATGAAGAAGAAATTATGTTTTTTGCAGTGAAGGAAGATCCTTTAGAATAAGGTGAGAGAGCTTTAGTTTCTAACATGAATCAAAATGGTAATTGGATTATTGATAGTGGATGCATTCATCACATGACCGGTGATAAAAAAAAGTTCATAAAGCTGGAGGAATGTGATGGGGGCTCAGTAATGTTTGGGAATGATGCTCCCTATTTGGTGAAAGGTAAAGGAACAATTTCTTTAAATGATAAAACTTTTTGTGATGATTTTTACTGGGTTGATTTAAGATACAATTTTTTAAGTGTTTCTTAGTTAAATAACAAAGGTTTTATATTAGAGTTCAATGGAGGTATGTGCAGAATTATTGGGAAATTGGGAGAACTTATTGCTACCGGTGAACAAACCAGAGGTAACTTGTTCCATATGAATTATACTATTAAGATTTTTCTTCTAGATAAGGTTTAAGATTGTTGGTTGTGGCATTATAGATTTTGTCATGTAAATTTTGATAACTTGATCAAAGTAAGTAAGATGAAGTTAGTGAGAGGTTTTCCCAACCTAATGAAACCAGACAATGTAATTTAAAAGTGTTGGAAAGAGATCAATTTTGTATGATGTGATTCACTTTTTGGTTGTCATTTATGGCAACAAATCTGTCACACTAATCGATTACATTAAAGTTAAGTTTTGGTGACTCTGAAATTGGCTAAGTAAAGAAGCAGAAATACAAAGGTATTTTAATTATCAAAGATCCAGATTGGTGAGTTATGGAAAGAGAGCTTAGAAGAAGATAGTATGGGGTATGTGTGACCTCCACCTAAGATTGATTTTTTTTGGTGATGTTTACAGTAAGTTAGAGAAATTTGAAGATAGACAAACAGTAGCAGAATAGTGATACAGAGCAGCTGGACAAAAGCGATGATCCAGGGAGTATGACGTGGAATCCTGGAAATTGGAGTTGGATTATGATTGTTGATAAACTATATTTTGATTATGTAAGAGCATTGACTATGCATTTGATATTTTCTTTATTAAATTTATTTTGTGATGAGAGATGACAATGTAATATTTGTATTTGAGAGCCGACTTGGTAAAGAAGAAAGATATATACGTAAGATCTTTTTGTCGAGTGAAGAGAGAGTCATGAATAGAGTTTTGGATGTAATATGTGAATGGAAGAATAGAGGATGACAGAGATCATTGAAGAACTATGACTGGAACTATCTAAGCATTAGAGATTCTTGTTTTGTTTATTACTGAGAACATTTTGTAACAGAACTATATTGTAAGAGTTGTATGCTCAGTTGGCCCCTAATAGGGTGTTGTATACCTTTAACAAGGTTGGTATTCCTCTAACAAGGAATTGTACTATGTAATATTCAGCTCCTAACATGGCTAGGTCTCCTAACAGGGACACTATACTTTAGTGCATGCTTGTGGGTACCATCCCCACCGAGGTTTTCTCTTGGCCGGGGTTTCTTCGACAATAAATAATGGTGTTATGAGTACTGTATTATTTTCTTATGTTCTTATCATTTCTGCAAGCTTATGGATTATTTGAAATTTTTTGAAATTTTTTATTAAGTGTTGTAATACCAATTCACCCCCCCCTCAGTATTACCTAATCCTAACAATTGGTATCAGAGTTTTTGGCCCTTGGAGAGAAAGTCTAACAACTTAAGGGAGATCAAAATAGATTTAGATAGTTTGCAAGAAAAATTTGATGTTTCACTTGAAGACCTTGATAAATCAAAAGCATAGAATGGAGAATTAAGATTCAACATGCGAAGAGCTAAGAAATTTATAAAGAAACTTAGAGACCAATTTGAACTTTCCAGAAGTCAGAGACAGGATCTTGTGGTTCAGATAAAAGAAGATTCAGACAAAGACAATTCAGATCAAATGAAGCAACTTGAAGAAGAAAATATAACCTTCGTTAGTAATAAATAAGAGGGGGGGTGAATCAGTGGCCTCAAAAATTAATCCTTAAATCAACCCTTTAAACTTATAACCACCAATTATATCTCAAGTTATCTTTTGTCCTACAAGATGAATTCCATGACATACTTATATAAATTTACTACTTGTCGGATTGCTCTGTCAAACCTTCTTCTGTATTTTTATCGATAAGGAGTCATCTATTTACTGAAATACAGTAAATATGCAGAGTATACCGATAAATCCAAAATTAACTATGTAAGATACAAAATAGTAAAGAGATGAATCATACACACATAACACATGGATTTTTAACGTGGAAACCCTGTTAAGGAAAAAAACCACATGGACCGGTACCCCAAATTTTCACTCTTCTAAAGTGATCCATGTTAAGATTCAACCCTGTTAAAGGTTACAAACACACTGTTAGGTGTGACCTTGTTAGAGGATTTAGAAATAATTTGTCAACTAGTATCTGGCATATAATGCTACCATCCTTGATCAAACTCTCTTGGCCTGTCAATAGGTATCGGGCATATCCAATGCTACTTTTGTGATAAAAAATTTTGATACTCCTTGGGATGTATCTCATTTTGAAAAAGACTTTTTTAAGTCCTACTCGGTTAACAGGCTTATATGCTTCAATGGTTAAACTGAAACACTAATGATCTATTCATACATTCAACTCAATTGCAGATTTTTAGATCTATTGTAGGTCCATTACTTCATTGATCAATATAATCAAATATATACCTTTGCTCCACACTTGTTTTTCTTTGTGATGCTTGTCTCACTTTTCATCGGTATCTGCAAAATCTAGCTCTTCCTTTAGCTTGTTGATCAGGATTGAAATGAAGACCTTCTTCTCCTTCAAATTTTCTTTAGCATCTTTTCTCTTCTCTTGTTCACCCCACACACACAATTCATAATGAATTGAATTCATCTCTTATCGACATGATTTCCTCTTTTCTAGGCTTTCTTGATCTTGGCGTGTTCAACAATCTTTTCCAATAGATTTAAAGAAAATCTCCAGTCTGATCTCGTAGAGATCTTCTTGCCAACTGGAAAAAGCAGCTTTAAATCAATTACTTATCTCTGGCTTTATAAAACAATGATAAGTATATGTTAACTCTATATTTAGCTTCTTGACAGCTAAGCATTTTTGTCATTTTCTAAACTCTCTATTTTGTCGATCAACACTTCAGTTTTTCATCGGTGACAACTGACTGTTCTGTCGGTGTGAATTCAGTTGTCATCAAGATCTCCATCCTTGTCTTTTTCATCGGGAAACACTAAAATTTTGTCTGTCGGGTTACTTTGTGTTTTGCTCGTTGGGAAACACTGTAACTCTGCTGGTCGGTAATGCTATGCATTTCTTTGTCAGGCAACACTGTGACTTTTTTCTTTTACTCTGACCATCGAGTACACTGTTGGTATATGAAGTCACTTAGTGAAAACTTGACTTATATGCATTACTGATAGCATAGCCTTTGATTCATTGATTCTTTGAAGTCTTTGGCAGTATACAATGACCATACATATTATATCAAGTTGGCATCAATGACAATACAATATATTAACTGATTTAATGCCTTGCATGATTATCAACTTAACATCTTCAAACATTTAAACAATTACATGTCATCAACCTTAAAGCTTGAGAATGAAGCCATGACTAAAGAGATTCAATTACAAAAAGATGTTAAAAAGAATATTGAAGAAACTTTGAATAGTGCAAATATGTTGATAGAACAAATGAAGAATGAGACTGACAACTACAAGAACAAGTATCTAGAATTGGAGAAATACAATCAGATCATAAAAGGTGAAATTTTTTAGGCAAAGACACACATTGAGAAACTTCACACTAGCAGTGATTTGATCAATGAACAAAGAGACAGACAGAAACCTAAAGGTGATATGACTGGTGTTGGATTCAATGAAGCTGAATGTTCTAAGAAACAAGAAGAAAAATATGATGCAAAGATTGATGTTGAAAAACCTACTACTGAATAACCTAGATAGCATATCAGGCCCTTCAACAGTAGATGCTTTGGTTGTAACAATTTTGGACACATGAAAAGAGATTGCAGAGGTAATGCCCCTTTTAAGACCTTTTCTAGTTATTGTTTTAATTGTAATGGATATGGGCACAAGAAAGCAGAATGCAGGAAACCTAATCAATCTAGATATAGACAAGACAATGGAAGAGAACCTATAGTGAAACCTACATGCTATAAATGTAATAATCTTGGACACATTGCGAAGTATTGTAATTTGAAAGTAAATCAGGAAAGAAGACCTCCTATATGTTACAAATTCAATTATCTAGGTCATATAGCAAAGTTTTGCAGGTATAATGGAGTAAACAACAGAAGAGTACCACCTCCTATGAATACACAGAAGAATAGAAATGATATTGGTAAGAGTGTTGCAGATTTAAAGAATGATTTTGACAAATGTTTTAAGAAAGCAGAGGATAATAGCAGTGGTAAGATATGGAAGATCACAGAGACAAGTGAGACATTGGTTTAGGGAGAGAGAGTAGATTCTACTGGATCTTTGCCTGATGGTAACAAATCAGAATTGACCTAATTGGCCGATCATGGCCTTAGGAGGAGAATTCGATGAAGATATCAGAATATATCTTGCCCCTGATTTTGTGGATTGAGCTCTAGCGAGCTTAGGTATGATTGTGGCCGACATCATGGAGTATATGTTTAAGAGCACAACATTGGATGATGCTTATTGTGTGATCGTGATATTTATATTCGACTGGAAAATATTGGGTAAAGTGAAATTTTAATGACTTAACATTGTATAATGCACCATATGATTATCTATTTCCTTACCATTTGACAAGCAACAACCTAAGGAAATCAGAGAGCGGAGAGATTAAGTCTATCTTACAATTTCCTTTCATGATCGATTGAAGCAAAAACTCAGAATTCAGCGTGTAAGAGGTATTTACATCATCTAGCTATGGATGCACCTGTTATTTATGATGTTGTGTATTGACCTAGATATAAATTCAAGAAAAATCCTTTCAAGTCTTGTGAAGAAGACCCTGAAGGAGCATTTTCTCAGACACCATATGGATTTTTACATGTAGAAGACATTAGGGCATACATTCATTGTACGCATGATATATTGGGTATTGCTGAAATTTCTACTAAAATGGAGTATATGCATGACAAAGTCATTACGAGAGATGAATACAAAAATGTTGATCAATTGAGCATTACAAAAATTCTTGACTTTTATGAATTCGATGAAAAAGAATGGTTTAAGATATTGTTGAGCAGAGTACATGATCATTTTATTTGGATAGGCAAGCAACCTGTGAAGATTTGTAGTAAATTGATTCATGAGATTACTAGATTGGAAAATACTGGAATCATTCCTGTAGTAGTAAAACATGTTAAGAAGCAAGTTGAAACCCTAACACACTCGAAATGGGATAGGCGAGCTATGTTAGTAAGAAAAATTGTGCAACAAGATGTAAAATTGATTGCTATGATACTTGGTTACAAATTCTACTATAGTAGTAGAACTAATTCAGTATCTGCAGTAGTTATCATGATGACATATAGAATGGTGAAAGAGAATACTATATACAATCTATGTGAAGTGTTAGCACAACCATTTCTGGAGAATGTGAAATTGATAAAGAAAGATAGATCAAAGACCTTCAAATTTGGTTCACTATTGATGCATATGTACATACACATTGAGAAAAAAATTCCAGGCATGCACCCTAGTGGTTGGAGAAAAGGGATACCTACTGGTATACAGATTTCTGATAGTTAGAGAAGAAAAAACAACACATGGGTTGATGGTGAGTTGTTTGGTATGATTAAGATTCTTCAGAGGTAGATGAAAGGAAGATATAGGATACCTGAAGACTTAGTTGAGAAGTACAAGGATACAATCTATTTCATGGTTCAAACTGATTGTGTATCCTTTGAGGCAGTTATACTGAGGAAGAAATGGTGTTATCCTATGGGATATGAGGTAAGTTCTAAGGTGTTAACTATCCAAATCAAACATGTCCTAGCATCTGAGATAGATACATTTGAGGAGAGATGGGGAACCTATGAGGAAAATTAGCTAAAGTAAGAGAGGTATAGACCAGAGGATTGAGGAAAAGAAAAGTAGACAACATTGTACATGAATGTGGTATTAAGGCAGGATTCACTGAGGAAGAGTTGAAGGAAGTTAAGAAGAAGTTAGCAGAGTGATATTTTGTATTGGCAAGTACTGATACTAAAGCTCTTATACCTCCCAAAGTACTGATGGTAGACAATCCACCTCCTATGGTTATTGGTGTAAACTCCCCTCCACCACAGCAAACCTCGCAGGTAGAAAAGATTATTCCCAGAGTGGGTGCCAGATCCAGCAGACAGATTTCACCACCTAATGAAAAAAACATTGTGAGAGAAGAGAAGAAACCTGAAAGTGACAAACATATATGGAAACCTGACTTGAAGATGATTGAGAAGAGCTCTATCGAGCAAGGGAAGTTAGTTTCTATTAAAAAATACTATGACAAGTATGAGGAAACTGATAAAATTTGGACTGAGGATGTTGTAGTTAATCATTTACTTATTTTCAAGAAGAATCTATTGGAGATAGAGGGTAGTATACCAGAAGAGTTATATGGTAGATTAGAGACTAGGAAACATCTAGCACAGATGGATGATGAAACTATCAGAAATCAAGAAATTGATAATGTTTCCTGTAGTTTCTATGCAAGAAAGAGATAGAATATTTAAAGAACTGAAACCTTTATTGAGAACTAAAACTAGACTAGTGAATATTGTGGCAAGAAAATATGATGAAGTTACTGAAGAGACTCAGAAAGCACTGGACCAGATATTAATGAACACTATTCCTAAGAATACCCCACTTCCTACAACTACTTTTCCTACACGCTTAGGAATGGGAGAGATTTTGAAGACAGCTGAGGCAAGTGTTGAGAAGAGAGAAGTTGATATGAAACCAGATTTCTATGTTTCTGGTGTGCCTATGACCCTTGACACTTCACATGATGAGAATGACCCATTTGAAAAAAATAATGACAATACAATGACTGAGGAAGAAGGAAAAAAATAATTGGAGTAGAAAGAAGAAACAAAAAATGTTGAAGTCAAGAATGAAGTTGACACATCTCCTACCTTATTGTTGGAAATTAAAGACAAATCTATTGATATGGATGGTGATTGCATGGATGAGGATGAGTTGGTAAAATTATCTTTTACTGCACTTACTAAAGCAAAGGAGAGATCTGACAAGAAAAGTAAAAGAATACCAAGGTGATGTCTAGAGAAATTGATACTGTGAACACATTTCTCCCAATACCTATTGTTTTCCATAACAAAGATGATGTAGAGAACCTAAATTTGGCACTTGATGCATTTGATGGACAGTATGAGAACTTGGTAAATATTTCAGAAGGAAAGAAAAAAAATAACTATTCAGAGAAGAAGCTATTTGAAGTTTTCCAATCTATCTTATGGGTCTTGGGAATTCTAAGAACCAGTACAGAAAATTCAAAGAGTTGTGTTGCACATGGTAGGAAACTATTCAGCTATTGCATAAACCCTATCAGACATATTCATAATGCTGAATACATTATTGCCAAGGACAGGGCAATCTTGAACAACATGATGGATAGTTTTGAGACCACTTCACAATCTATAATGGACTTGGACAAAGAAGTAACAAGAATTTTGGCTAAATTAAATGTATTAGATATTGAGAAAGGGAGATTTTTGACAAGTTTTGGTTTGCTAAAGAGTTTAATCACTCCTAAGCTATCAATTATTGAAGCCCACTTATCAGACATGGAGAAAACTGCAGAATCATTAGCTAACTCTATGCCAATAGATTTGAAAGAAGCAGAGACTGCATGATTTGCATTAAATGGACTAATTCATGTTAGTCAACTATTTATTAAGTCATGGAATACAGAAGTGAAGATCTTGGAAGATTCCTTTCAAGATATTCTAAAATTGGTAAGAAAGCACTAGTTTTATTACTTTTATGTGCTTGTTGTCAACGGGGGAGAAGAAAGAAGAGAAAAATGAATAAGGTAGAAGAGGATAAGATAATGTATAAGGGAGAAGAGAAAAACAAAATAGAGAAAGAAGGAGAGATATTTTTTTGTTTTGTTGGAACACTTAGTCATTTTTTTGTTAAATGTTGTCATCAATGCCAAAGGGAGAGATTGTTGGAAAGTGATCAATTTTGTATGATGTGATTCACTTTTTTTTTATCATTTATGGAAACACATTTGGCACACTGATCAATTCCTTTAAAGTTAAGTTTTGGTGACTCTAAAATTGGCTAAGTACAGAAGCAGAAATAAAGAGGTATTTTGAGTATCGAAGATCAAGATCGATGAGTTACGGAAAGTGAGCTTAGTAGAAGATAGTATGGGGTATGTGTGACCTCCACCTGAGATCAATTTTGTTTTCTTGATGTTTACAGTAAGTTAGAGATATTTGAAGACAGACAAACAGCAGCAGAACAGTGATACAGAGCAGCTGGACAAAAGTGATGATGCAGGGAGTGTGACGTGGACTCCTGGCAATCGGAGTTGGATTATAATTGTTGATAACCTATATTTTGATTATGTAAGAGTGCCAACTATGCATTTGATATTTTATTTATTAAATTTATTTTGTATTGAGATCCGACTATGTAATATTTGTATTTGAGAGCCAACTTGGTAAAGAAGAAAGATATATATGTAAGATCTTTTTGTTGAGCAAAGAGAGAGTCGTGAATAGAGTTTTGGATGTGATATGTGAATAGCAGAGAAGAGGATGATAGAGATCATTGAAGAACTATAATTGGAACTATCTAAGCATTAGAGATGCTTGTTTTGTTCATTACTGAGAACATTTTGTAACAGAACTATATTGTAAGAGTTGTATGCTTAGTCGGCCCCTAACAGGGTGTTGTATACCTTTAACATGGTTGTTATTCCTCTAACAAGGAATTGTACTATGTAATATTCAAATCCTAACAGGTCTAGGTCTCCTAATAGGGACACTATACTTTAGTGCATGCTTGTGGGTACCATCCCCACCGGGGTTTTCTCTTGGCCAGGGTTTCCTCGACAACAAATAATGGTGTTATGAGTAGTATGTTATTTTCTTATGTTCTTATCATTTCTAAAAGCTTATGGATTATTTGCAATTGGTTGAAAATTTTTATTAAGTGTTGTAATATTGATTCACCCCCCTCTCAGTATTACATAATCCTAACAAAAAGAATGTCATCTTGAAAAGTTAACTAGTTCTAGTTTCATCGATAAAAATTACTCTTCTAAAAATATCTTAGATTTGGTTCATACTGGTCTATGTGGTCCTATGTGAACTAGGAGTTACTATGGTGATAGATACTTCATGTTGTTTGTTGATGATTTTTCTATAATGATGTGGGTTATTTTCTTAAAGGAAAAATCTGAAGCTTTTCACATGTTTAAGATTTATAAAGCTAGAGTGGAGAAGGAGATTGGTAAGACTTTGAAATGTCTTAGATCTGATAGAGGAGATGAGTTTACTTCACATGAGTTTACTACTTATTGTGAAGATTGGGGAATTTGGAGACAAATCTCTGCTCCAAGAATACCTCAGTGGAATGGTATTGTTGAAAGAAGAAACAGATCAATCATTGATTGTGCAAGAACATTCATGATTCAGAAAGGTGTTTCTTAGACCTATTGGAGAGAAGCGGTGAGCATTGCAGTTTACACTTTGAACATAGTTTAGCTAAAGAAAGGTACAAACAAAATGCCCTATGAGTTGTGGTATGGTAGAACACCATGTGTTAATTATTTTAAAATCTTTGGAAGTAGATGCTACATTGAAAGAGATGAAAATTTTGGAAAGTTTGATCTAAGAAGTGATGAAGGGATATTCTTAGGATATTCCTCTAAGAGTAAATCTTACAAGTGCTTGAACAAAAGAACAAACAAGATAGTGGAAAGTGCTAGTGTAAGAATAGATGATTTTTCCAAAAAGAATGATGAATCCAGCAAGAAGGAACCTGAAGACTATCATGTGTTTGTTACTATGTAATTGGTGGGTTAAGATACTATAGAAGAAATGATGGAAAGATAGGTCAATGAATAGGAACATATACAAATAGTTGAAGGAAATCCTAGAACTAAACTGGTATTGGCTAAGTATGTAAAGTTGAATCACTCACCTGACCAAATTATTGGAGATAGAAATGAAGGCGTGTTAGCTAGAAGAAAGGAAAGAGAAGGTACATGTTTGTTATTTGAATTTGAGCCAAAAATAGTGAAAGAAGCATTGAAAGAAGAAGATTAGGTGAAAGATATGGAAGAATAATTGGAACAGAACAAAACATAGACATTAGTGCCTAGACCAGTGGACAAGAATATGATTGGTACAAAAAGGATTTTCAGGAACAAGATGGATGAGACTAGTGAAGTGGTAAGAAATAAGGCAAGGTTGATGCGCAAAGGATATGCACAAGAGGAAGGCATGGGCTATGGTGAAACATTTGCACCTATGGCTAGACTTGAAGGTGTAAGAATATTTTTTGCCTATGTTTCTTACAAAGGATTCAAGGCATATCAAATGGATGTTAAGTTATCTTTTCTTAATGGTATTTTGGAAGAAGAAGTATACATTGAAAAACCTTAAGAATTTGCTAATTTGGAAGGTAAGAATATGGTGTGTAGATTATAGAAAGATTTGTATGGATTAAAACAAGCACCTAGAGCATGGTATGAGAGGTTGCACTCATATCTAATTCAAATTAGTATTGTCAGAACAAGTGACAATATCAATATGTATTTGAAGACAGAGAAAGATGACAAATTTGCTAATTACAGATATTTTCGTAGAAGATATCATTTTTGTGGCAATGAAGGGTTGAGTAGATCATTTACAGATGAGATGAGGAAATAATTTGAGATATCTATGATTGGTGAGATACAATTCTTCATTAGATTGCAAGTTCAATAGATGAAATATGGTATCTAAATAATTTAGTCCAAGTATGTAAGAGAAATACTAAAGACTTTTGGACTAGAGGTGTTAAAACCAGTTAGTACCCCTACATTAAATAGTTGCAAATTATCAAAGGAAGATGATTCTAAAGAAGTGGATGAGACATTTTACAAATCCATGATCAGTAAGCTACAATATGTTGTAAATAGTAGATTGGATATTGTTGAAGACAATTATTCAATTGTGTATTGTCATTGATGTTGCACAAATGTCTATACATAAACCGAGTACAGTCAGTGTATGCCATGTTCTCTCAAGAATTGAAGAAGACAAAAGTGATTTTCAATTCTAACTGAGTTTACTTGGGCAATACAGTGTTAACCGAGTTATGCACTTAGTGTCAGCCGACCAACATTAGTTTACATTTTATGTTTAATTGGTTACATGCAACCGACAGACTTAAGTTTTATTATTTATTTGGAAGTTTAGTCAAGCTGACTTGACAAGACCTATCATATATATACAAGGTTAATTTTGGATTGAATGGGTGTGAAGTAATAAGCATAAATATATGGAAAATTTTTGATATGAAGAGTGAAGGCGAAATCATATGGGATTATGATTAAGAACATAACATCCAGACAGAGCTACAATAGAATATTTGATCAGTGAGGATCCAGTTTAAATCTAGAGTAGAGGTCTGAATGAGCAAAGATAGTTTCTTCGTCAAACAGGTCAATCCATTGTTACTCTTTAACAATTGTAGCAATGATCCAAATCTCTTTACAGAGTAGACTTAACAGTCTTTCATAAATCCTCTCACAAGGTGACATTTCTACATTGAAGTGTTTGAACACCTCTAACAAGGCCACTCCTTACAGGGTGATTAAATCCTCTAATAGGGTCACACCTAACAGTTTGTATTGTAACCTTTAACAAGGTTGGCTCCTAATAGGGCTCACTTCATAAGAGAGAAAAATAGTAACTAGTTGCAATTGGTGGTTTTCCCAAATTGGGTTTCCACGTTAAATCTTGGTGTCATCTATGTACATGTTATTTTCTTTATGCTTTATGTTTCTACACTAAATCACAGTTAATATTTTAAGATTTCTTTGTTAACCAATTCACAATATAATATCTTTATTAATCGAGCAACAATGATAAGTTTGATTAAGAAACCTAAGGGACTTGGATTTATTTTTGTGATAACTGATTCACCCCTCCCCTCTCAGGTTACTCAACCCATTTCCAACAATTGGTATCAGAGCATTTGGTGCTTTCAGGGAAGGTTTCAAGGCCTAAGCTAAAGATCATAGATGTCTTACAGAAGGGATATCCCCAAGCTTAACAAAGACAACTTCGCTGCATGGAAAGATTTGATGAGGCTACATCTATCTACTATTGGAGATACTGATTTGCAATTCTTGGATCACAAGTATATGAAACCACCAAGACCTATGTTTGTGAATCATATGGTGGACATGAATAATCATAACATAATGATGATTAATATAGCTTCTTCAATCAGCTAATATGAATTTGATGACATCAAGGACTGCCCTACTGTCTATGATATGTGGAAGAAACTACATTATATACATGGAGGAGATGAAAATATAAAGAGAGCCAAAGCAGAAAGTATCAGAGGTTAGTTTAATCAGATGAAAATGAAAGAAGGAGAAGACATTACAAAATACAGTGAAAGAATCAAGAAAAGTGTAAGTGCCATCAGAGATGTTGGTGGAACAATTGAAGACAAAATAGTGGTTAGTAAGGTATTTAGAAATTTACTTCCTATCTATGAAATTAGAGTTTCATCTATTCAAGAGATGAGGTGCAGTAATGATATAAATCTAGATGCATTGGTTGGAAGGCTTACAGCTTTTGGGTTGGACAATTTTGACAATTATTCTCCTAATCCTAGCAATTTTGAGTCTGCATTCAAAGCTAAATTAAACCTTGGTAAGATAAATAAAAATTCAAAATGAAAACTGATTAACAGTGACAGTGATGATGATTCTGATGATGAAGATCTGGAAATCATTGAAGCATTACTTGCAAAGAGAGTTGCCAAAGGAACGTACAAAGGAAGAATACCATTGATTTGTTTTTCATGTGATAAGGTTGGTCACATTTTTGCTAAATGTCCAAACAAAGAAGACAAATGTGAGAGAAATTTCAACAAGTACAAAGGCAAGAAAGATTTCAAAAGCTATAAGAGCTACAAAGACAAAGGTAAGAAATCTTGTTATATTGCAAAAGATTTTGATAGTGATAAAGATGAAATGGTTTACATTGATATTAAGGATGAGTCAGACAATGAAGATAATGAAAATACTGCACTTTACTCTCATATTAGCAAAAATGACACTTGGATAATTGATAGTGGTTGTTCTCACCACATGACTGGTGATAAAACTAAATTTGAACATCTTGAGAACTATGATGGTGGGAGTGTCAGTTTTGGGAATGATGAACCTTGCTATGTGAAAATTAAAGGTTGTATTTCTCTAATAGAAGGAATCAAATGTGATAATGCTTATTGGGTTAAAGGAATAAGGTGTAATCTACTAAGTGTGGCACAACTGAATAACATTGGTTTCAAGGTAGAATTCACGAATGGTAAGGCCAAGCTCCTAGATGATAAGGGAAATCTAGTTGGAAATGGAAAGCAAACAAAAGGTAATCTATTATATCTTGATCTCACTGAAAGTTCATGTTATATTGCACAAGTAGAAGAAATCTAGTTATGGCATAAAAGGTTGTGTCATGTGAATTTTGATAACCTGGTCAACATAAGAATGAACAAAATAGTAAGAGGTATTCCTATTTTGAAGAAACCTAAATTGGAAATATGCAAACAATGTCTAATTGGGAAGATGGGAAAAACTAGTTTCAAGAGCAAGAATTACAATACTGAATAAGTCTTGGATTTAGTGCATACTGATCTGTGTGGACCAATTGGAACAAAAAGTTACACAGGAGAGAAGTATTTCATTCTATTTTTTGATGACCATTCTAGAATGATGACTGTTATGTTTCTCAAAGAAAAATCAGAAGATTTTCAGAAGTTTAAGTAGTACCTTGCCAGAGTTGAGAAGGAAACAAGATAGAAACTTAAATGCCTAAGATTTGATAGAGGAGGTGAATTCATTTCTAATGAGTTCAATGAATTTTGCAATGAAAGAGGAATCAAGAGACAAGTATCTGCCCCAGGTACACTACAACAAAATGGGATAGCAAAAAGAAGAAATAGGTCTATTATGGATTGTGCAAGAACCTTGATGATTGGAAATAATGTTGCAACCAAATAATGGAAGGAAGCTATCAGCACTACAATTCACACCTTGAATAGAGTTCAACTGAAGAAAGGTACTAAGAAGACACCTTTTGAGTTATGGTATGGCTATAAACCCAATGTTCATTATTTCAAAGTATTTGTAAGTAAATGTTACATCTTAAAGGAAGCACGAAATGGAAAATTTGATGTAAAAGGTGGTGAAGGTATATTCCTAGGCTACTCTTGTAAAATCAAAGCATATAAATGTTTGAATCTTGTATAGAAAGTGTGATTGATGAGTTTGCAAAGAGAAGTGAAGAACAGAGCAGTAAAGAGCCTAAGGACTACAGAACTGAACCTGATACTATACCAAAGACAAAGGAAATGGTGATTGGACAAAAACCATGTCAACCATTGAATTCATCAACACAAACCTTGTTTCAATTTGTGCAACCTGATCTGCTAACTGAAGAAACTGAGTCATAGAAAGAGGGAACCGAGTCACAGACAGAGGTGCCCGAGTCTCAAACAGAGGTACTTGAGTCTCAGAAAGTGGAACCCAAGTATCATTTGAAAGAGAAGAACAAAATGTTTGATCATGGTGAACCAAGTGGAACAAGCCTAGAATCAAAGAGGAAGGAGCCTGTACTTGCAAAATATGTCAGAAGGCATCATGCACCTAAGAAAATAATTGGAGATTAGACAGAAGGTATAATGACAAGGAAAAAAATTAAAGGTACATGTTTTCCAAGTGAAAGTGAATCAAGATCCATTAAAGATGTGTTGAATTATGAAATTTGGATAGAAGCCATGAATGAAGAAATTGAGAAGATAGAAAAGAACAAAAGCTAGATTCTTGTACCTAGACCAAAAGACAAGAATGTGATTGGTACTAAGTGGGTTTTTAGAAACAAGATGAATGAAAAAAGTGAAGTTTCCTAAAACAAAGCAAGATTAGTGTGTAAAGGATATTCTCAAGAAGAGGGTATTGATTATGGAGAAACTTTTTCTCCTGTTGCAATAATTGAAGGAGTCAGAAATCTTCTAGCATATGCAACACATAAAGGATTCAAGGTATACCAAATGGATGTAAAATATGCATTCTTGAATGGAATTCTGGAAGAGGAAGTCTATATTGAGCAACCTGAAGGTTTTTTTGATCCTAACAAAAAGAATATGGTTTGCAAATTGCACAAAGCCTTGTATGGACTGAAGCAAGCTCTTAGAGCCTGGTATGAAAGATTGCATGGTTACCTAGTAAGTATTGGATTTTAGAGAACTAATGACAATAGTAGCTTGTATATAAAAGAAGGATCTCAGAACAAGATACTATTAGCAAATATATTTGTTGATGATATATTGTTCACTGGATATGATGATTTATGCAAAGCATTCTCCAAAGCTATGAGTAAGAAATTTGAGATGTCTATGTTTGGTGAAATCAAATTCTTTGTTGGTTTACAAGTTCATCAGATGAAGGATGGTATCACATTACTCAGTCTAAATACGTCAAAGAGATACTGAAGAAATTTGGAATGGAAGATTCTAGACCATTTGGGACACCTATGTCCACTGGAAGTTGTCTAAGGATGATGACACAAAGGAGGTAAATCAGACTACCTGCAGATCCATGATTGGTAAACTTCAATATGTTGTTCACACTAGACCTAATATTGCATTAGCAGTTGATATTGTTGCAAGGTTTTCAACTAATACTAGAGAGAATCATTTGATGGCTATCAAAAGGATTCTGAGATATCTTAAGGTTACTGAAGATTATGGATTATGGTATAAGAAAGATGAAACTTTGATTTGAAGACTTTTACTAATGTTGATTGGACAGGAAGTGTTGATGATAGAAAGAGAACCAGTGGTGGAGTGTTATTACTTGGAAAGATGTTAGTCTCTTGGACCAGCAAGAAATGAAATTGCATTTCTCAGTCTATAGCAGAGGCAGAGTATATTGCTGCAGTAGTAAATTATTCAAATATCATATGGTTCAAATAGTTGTTGTCGGGTATGAAGGAGGAAATCAAAGAACCAGTTATTATCTACTGTGACAACACTAGTGCAATTAACATTTCAAAGAACCTTGTGATGCATAATTAGACTAAGCAAATTGCAATAAAGTATCATTTCTCGAGGGAATTGGTTTAGGACAAGGAAGTAAGGTTGGAATATGTCAATACTAAAGAACAAATTGAGGAATATTCATAAAACCTTTACCTAAGGATGTATTCTTGTATCTTAGAGGAAAGCTAGGGGTGATTACCCTAACTGAGGCTTACTAATGTATAGATTAGTGATGCATCAACCGAGCTAAAGAACGAATTTAACATGTTGATGCAGATTGTCAGAGCTTATTGCATATGAATCAATACATCAGGTACACTACAATTTTATTGGATGTAGTCTTTGGCATTGGTTGTCAAAGAGGGAGAGATTATTGATGTCATACCAAAGAAATTATTAAGATAAAGATTATTGATGACAGAGGGAGAAATTTTATCAGAAACAAAGATTAATGTAAGAGGGAGAAATGTGTATTTCAATGATTGTGAAGACAAAGGGAGTTTTATGGATGAGAATCATAATTAAGCTAAGGACATTAATAAAATTTTATTCTTGTGTCTGTTTCTCTAAAATTATTTGTATTATGACATGTTGTGTTTCCATCAATGCCAAAGAGGGAGATTGTTGAAGATAATTATTCAATTATGTATTGTCATTGATGTTGCACAAATGTCTATACCTAAACCAATCACAGTCAGTGTATGCCATGTTCTCTCATGAATTGAAGAAGACCAAAGTGATTTTCAGTTCTAACCGAGTTCACTCAGGAAATACAGTAACGGTCAGGCATTGAAGGATTAGAATGTCAACCGAGTTATGCACTTAGTGTCAGCCAACCAACAACAATTTATATTTTATGTTTAATTGGTTACATGCAGCCGAGAGAATTAAGTTTTATTATTTATTTGGAAGGGTATTAAATTCAAATTGACAAGACCTATCATATATATACAAGGTCAAGTTTGGATTGAATGAGTGTGAAGTAATAAGCAGAAATATATGGCAAAGTTTTGATATAAAGAGTGAAGGCAAAATCAGATGGGATTCTGATTAAGGACAGAACATCCATACAGAGAGGAAATAGAATATTTGATTAGTGAGGATCCAATTTAAATCTTGAGAATAGATCTAAATCAGTAAAGATAGTTGGTTTGTCAAATAGGTCAATCCATTGTTACTCTCTAACAATTGTAGCAGTGATCCAAATCTCTTTATAGAGTAGACTTGACAGTCTTTCATAAATCCTCTCACAAGGTGACATTTCTACATTGAAGTGTTTGAAGACCTCTAACAAGTCCACTCCTTAGAGGGTGATTAAATCCTCTAATAGGCTCACACCTATCAATGTGCATTGTAACCTTTAACATGGTTGGCTCCTAACATGGTTCACTTCAGAAGAGTGAAAAACAATAACTAGTTGCAATTGGTGGTTTTCCCAAATTGGATTTCCATGTTAAATCTTAGCGTCATCTTTGTACATGTTATTTGCTTTATGATTTATGTTTCTACACTTAATAACTAAAGGATAAATCACAGTTAATATTTTAAGATTGCTTTGTTAACTGAGTAACAACAAAATATCTTTATTATCTGAGCAACGGTGATAAGTTTGATTAAGACATCTAAGGGACTTGGATTTGTTTTTGTGGTAACTGCTTCACCCCTCCCCTCTCAGTTACTCAAACCATTTCCAATAGATATAACATAGGCAGTTGGATTAGTAGCTATATTTTCTTCTAATCCTAAGGATTCTCATATGGTTGCAGTGAAGAGAATCTTCAAATATCTTAAGGGGAATAAATGTTATGGTCTTTGGTATGGACATAAAGGTGATTTTTTATTTGAATGTGTTTACTGGTGCTCATTGGCTAGGTAATTTTAATGATCGAAAGAGCACAAGTGGTGGTGCATTCTTTCCTGGAGAGATACTTGTATCCTGGACAAGTAAGAAGAAAAATTCCATATTACACTCAACAACTAAAGTTGAGTATGTTGTTGTTGCAATCAATTGTACTCAGATAGTGTGGGTCAAGTAGATTCTAGAAGGAATGCAAGAGAAGGTAATTGAACCAATGGTTATCTATTGTGATAATACAAGTGCTATTAAAATTTATAAAAACCCGGTGATGCACTCTAAGACTAAGCACATAGCTATCAAATATTATTTTCTCAGAGAACATGTACAAGAAAAGGAAGTAAGGTTGGAGTATGTGCCAAATAAGCGCAAGTTGTTGATATATTTACTAAGCCATTTCCTAAGGATACTTTTGAGTACCTAAGAGGTAGGTTAGGGGTTATTCCCCTATCTACTCTAAATTAAGAGAAGATACAGTTGCATCATCCAAGTGTATTTATTGAATATTCATATGTGTGGATTGATTTTGTGAAGATACTCCTTAGGGGGACCATTCTGTGAAGTGATGTTCTTTGGTTAGTCAAGTACTACAAAGGTGATATCAGGTATATTTGGAAATTTTGGCATTTTTGTCAAAGGGGGAGAAGATGTATGTAAAGGAGGAGAAGATGTTAAGATGTATGAGATAAGTCTAGTGAAAGGGAGAGTAAATGCAGAATAGGTGAAAGATAGAAGTGGAAACATTTTTCTTCGTGTTTCATGTTTGATGAAGTGAGTGTTCCCACTATTGATGAAGCATATTTGGTGAAGCATATAGTGTTATCATTAATGCCAAAGGGATATATTATTGGCATATCTAATGTAGTGATGGTGAGTGTGTTTTGGTGATGACATAGTGATTTTATTACAGGATAATCAGATATTATATTGTCATTGATGTCAACTATTGACTTTGTGTTCCTAGTATGTTGTCAAGCATATTTGTGATGAATTGTGAGTTTCAGTGAGTTTTAGTGGTTTCTATCTTTAGGAGAGACCTAGGTATGTCTCTAAATATCAAATGGATGACCGCTATTGCTAAAGAAAGTTTAAAAGAAAGTTGTAATCGAATGAAGTATAACAGTACAATTGCTAGAACAATTGGTGGCAGGTGATAGATGATTTGAATGTATTTTCAAATATATAATGTATCTTGTGAAACGATCATAGGATATGGTGATAAACAATGTTTAGATGCTACAGTTGCAATCACAACTACTTTGAGTGATTGGTAAGAAAGTTAAGTGATCGGTGAACAAAAACAATGTTATTCAATAGGTTAAGTGTTTATGTTCTTGAGCTACCGATGGAAGATCTTGTATCAATGATCGGTATCAATACATCAGTGATTAATGATGAATGATTTGATCTGATGATGTGTATTCATGATTAGAGGTGATGATCTGGCATCACGTTGGTTGATATTATTGTGTGGAGAAGATTCTTGAGGAATTTTAATTATAGTCAAAATATGTTTGACTCTTTGGCTCAATTTCATATGTAAATCATTGTATAGGCTAACCCGGTCTTGGAAATATGTTTTGTGTATTTAATTTTGGTGTTTGGATCATTGGATTTGAGAAGAAATCTTTGTGATTTCATTTTAGGGTTTGATCAAGGTGGTGGACTTAATAGTTCATTATATAATGGTTGAAGTTTAATGCAAAGTGTGTTGATCATGTGTATTGTGCAAGTGCAATGTAAGGTGCATGTTGCGATCAAGCTAGTGAAGAGTTAATTATTATTAGAAGAGATTGTGTGCTTCATTGGATATGATCAAGCAGAGGTAGTGTTATTTTGTATATCATTGTTTCTTTTGTTCCCTAATAGTTACAACAAATGAAATCCCCTAACAGGGTAGATCCTAACAGATATTTTGTTGGCATTGATAAACTAATTGGGAAAGAAAAAAAACAATGATATGTGTCTAGTCAAATGTTGTCATTGATGGTCAAACACACTAAACAATCTATCATCTCAATTGACACTTATCAATAATGAAGAATCTAATCTATATAACTTGAAACTGACTCAATGACACAACAACATGATAGAAAACTGATGAATGAATATGAAGATCAAATTATTATGAGGATCGGTTTCTGAGGATGATGTATTATAAATTGTTAGAGATGAATTGCATGACTGAATCTTTAAATGTTAATGTCTTATTTGGATTTGAACGATTAATCAGTATCCTGGAATAAACATTGCAACATTATTTCTTTGATCGCTAAACAACAAATCGACATCGATTTCAAGGTGAGGTTTGTTATGAAAGTTATTTGAGTTGTCAAGATTCTATTGGTTTAATTGAATGGATGATTTTATCCAAGGTTAACAATGACCTGGAAAATTCTAAAAGAATTTGAACTTAAATGGTAAAATGACTTAAAAGCAAGTTTGAATTCTTGATATTGGAAAATTGAGCAAGGGGAGAGATAAATACTTAAGAGGAAAAATAAATGGTGTTGATTAAGAGGAAGAAATAGTAAGAAATCTTATATAAAATTATATGTGAGAAGGATACAAGAGTTTAGACAGTTTTGTGAAGGAAGAATGATTACAAGATCAATCAGCGACCAGTACAGAAGATTGTTGAAAGATTGGAAGGAGAGGTTTGAGTCACAAATAGTATGGAAGTGTGAGAAGATATAGGACATAAAGGATCTTATAGGATAGGAGGGCTACTACAGATCAATCACTTGTTCTCTCACAATTTCAGCAAGTTAAATCCTTTCACAAGGTAGACTCTTATAGGTCTTAGTTTCTAAACTATTTTACTAGGTGAATCTCTAGATTGAGATTTTAATCCTCACATGAGGTAGACTTTCAAAGGTATTTATTGTACATCTCATAGTGTACTAGGCATCTCTCACAAGATGAATAACTCTCAGAAATATTTTTTGTAATCCTTTCACGGGGCACCTTCCACACTGCAGTAGAGAGTGATTTTTCCCTCTTACAAGAGTTTCCACGATACCAAAATCATTGTTTCATAATTTTTTATGGTTGTGATGGTTTGGTTTTCATTTAATGATTTATGTTTATGAGTGTTATCAGAAATAATGGTTAATGAATCAATTATCAGTTTATTGTTTTGTTTGTAACCAGTGATCTGAATTAGTTTAAATTATTGAATTGGTTACTGCACTGATTCACCCCCCCCCCTCTCAATTCATTACATAGTGCTTAATAGCCAACATCTTTATTGTAAATCCTCTAACAAGGTGACACATTAGCTTGTGTTTTTAAGTCCTCTAACAAGGCTACTCTTAATAGGGAAAAGGTTCTAGCAGGCCTAAGGTAAATCCCTTAACCGAGTAGTACCTAACAATGTTTTTTTAAACTCCTAACAAGGTTAAGCTCCTCATAGGGCGTACTTCAGAAGAGTACATTATTTTAGTGGTTACTAATCCCCACAATGGTTTTTTCCCTATTTGGGTTTCTACGAGATAAATTTGTGTGTCAAATTTGTGGATGATCTTGGATGCTTAAGTTTCTCATATACTACTATTAATGTTAATCTTGTGAATGGTGATTAAAGTTTCAGTGGTTGTAAAGTTGGTTGATTTGGTAGATTACCGATTCACCCCCCTCTTAGTAGTATGGTATCAGGTCTAACATAAATATGATATAAAGATCTTAAAATGGGTTAATGAGTCTTGGGGCATTGATTGGTCGGAGTCCAAGTGGAGTTTTTCTCTCAACCAGTTTTGGTACCAACCCTATGAACCTAAGAAACAAGGCTTTAGATGGTTAGTCCTGCTTAAGAATTTTTTTGTTGGTGATGTGCTTTCTATTTTTGGTCTTTCCCCACTTGTTTGTCCTCTGTGTAACACCTATGAGTCTATCGGTCACCTATTCTTTGAGTGTAGCTTTTCCTAACTTGGTTGGTCCTTGTTTATTGGTCAACCTATTAACTAGAAATATAGACATGGTTTGTCTTGGTTTGAAATTCTTGTTGGTCATGTTGATGGATTTGATAGTAAATTGAATTCTTTTTGGTTTGTTCTTTTCAACAAAGTCTTGTGGATTTTGTGGGTCAGGAGGAATGACGATGTTTTTCAAAGAAAAGGAAGGAACCTTACTAAATTTAATTGTAAACTCACTTTCTTACATATAATATTGTAGGTCTCAACAATTCTGGAGATTCCAAAGTAGATTCATGATATTGGTACAGGAAGGGGCACTGTTGATCTACAAAGCTGACATCAAATCTGCCCATTTCTTTAATGCGTACAAAGATATATTAGATCAAAATGAATTAAATGCTCTTAATTAATTTATGCATGATAAAGGTATATCTAAGGACATAGAGAAAGAGAACAAGAACCCAAGGCTCTCAAATGCTCCAAATTGGGATGTATTTGCAGCACCAGAGATAGATCCCCCTTTGGGGAGATTTGAAATAGATAGGTTGAGGGTAGTAATAAAATAGTAGGGAAATTGGATGTTTAACATCTATATTATATGCATGTCAATCAGTGATACTCTCTTGATCTTTCAATTTTTTGTATTGGATAGTCTACGACACATAGAATGATACAACGGGTTTTATTTTTTTGTTGTGATGGTGAAAATGTAATGGTATAATGGTTTCTATCCAATAAGTGGTTGATATCAATTGATAGACAAACTCATATGTACTTCTTGGTAAACTATTTATAATACAAAAAAATTACAATGAGATGTGTACAATACAAACAATAGATACTTAAAGGTTCATCTAAACATTCAAATAACAAAAAAAATGTATATAACAAAATGAAAATACACGTTCTTATTGTATAACATTGTTATAATATTATTATTTACATGATTAGAATTACATGAACATGAATTAAAGATATTTTTTTAAATAGAGAAACCATAACAATGTTTTATCAATGTCATGTAGATTCATAACAATTATCACAATTAAATCAAATATATATTGGATTTTTTTTTTGTAAAGGATCAACTTGCAAACAAGGATTTCAATTGATGCTCTTTACTTTTTTATAATTTGCACTTTCTATATTAAAGTACCCTTTGAATGAAAATGGTGGTGATATTATCAAAATTTACAAAGATTTAATTTGAAATATGACAATGAATGTTTTCCCAACCCTTTTCACAACATGAATATCTATTGTGGTTCTTTCCATTACGAGGAGTCGTGACTTGTATATGGACTAAGATCATGTTTATTTGAGAACAATTCAATGAGTGGAAGAATGACAAACTTTGGGTGCTTCTAAACTTTAGTTGTATACATCATAATCATTTCTAAGTCTTAAAATAAAATCATATAAGACCTCATTAGAAGTAGTGCAAGACGATTGGACTATGTACAATTCTTGTTTCATTTTCACTAAGTGCATATTTGTATTTCCCTCTTGTCATCTATGCATGTCTAAGAAATGGGATGAAAATTCCATTGGGACAAGCCATATACCCTTTACCAAATATTTAATCCCTCACCCACTAAATTACTTTCTTTGTTGTCATTCAAAATGGAAAACAAATTGTGTGAAAATGGGGCAATTCAAGCAAGAGTCATTTAATGGTTCAAACATTTTGTAACACCATGTTAAGTTGTTCACTACAATATTTTAACAATTCTTTCTGTGTTAAAAAATTCTTCAATTAAAACTCTTGTGGGTCATTGTGTTTTTATTTAATTAAATTTTACAATCCTCCTCTAAGTTTTGCATTACTAAAAAATTTCTCGGTGTACCCATTGCACCCCAAAGGTGTGATTGCTAGTTTAGATTAAGAAAAGGTAAGACATACGATGACTTTGTGCATAGGTAATATAATATAAGAGAACCAATAATCAAATATAGTTATTAAATTAGTTGGCTTTCTAATCTAAACAATTAGTTAGACGGTATTGCTATTGTGAGATTGTCAAATTTTATAGTTTTATTGATAGTTGGAGTATTTATTTGAAAGTTAAATAATTCTTTGAAAAATAAATTTATGTCACTATATAATTATTATAAAGGTTTTATGGTCTTTAATTGTTTTCATTGTTTATTTAAAAGTGTTAGTTTAAGATTATAATTAGAAAATGGAAGGAAAAATTGTATATATAATAAACATATATATGAAGTAAAATATTTATTAGATATGAATATAATTGGTGATATCTAAATGATGTGTGGACATAATGAAAATTATAATAAGTATCGCATGAAATAAGTGTTCAACTTGAAATCTAGAAAATATAGAAATATCATAAATTGTAAATAATGTAAAAGAAACAATGCAAATAGGCAAGTTGTAGAAGCTTAGTAATGTAAAAAATTTAAAAACAAATATATGAAAAAATGATAGATGTCTTGAAGTGCAAAAATCAAAGTATGGAGCATAATATAAAAGGTTAGATAATATTAGAAATGGACAAAGAATAGACAACTAATGTACATGGAGTAAAGGTACACAAGGAAAATATAGATGAATAAGCAAGGAGGATCACATTATAGTGGATGAGAAGGCCAAAATGTAAGGATAGGTAAGGAAGACACACAAGACAAATATATGAATAAGCAAGGAGGGTCGCATTGTAGTGGATAAGAAAGACAAAATGTAAGGATAGGTAAGGAAGGAACACAAGACAAATAGACACTAAACAAGGAGGATTGGATTGTAGTGGATAAGAAAGACAAAATGTAAGGATGGGTTTGGATATCTGTTTAATGTAGTCATGCTTGTTTCTTTTGTCAAGGCTTGGAATTTGGTCATTTGAATGCCTTTCATTTAATGTTTATAGGAAAAAATTAAATTGTTAAACAATGTTTAATTTATGAATAATTTTATATAAAAATATTCATTTTTAATTTTTTAATTAATTTTATCAAATATACATATTAAATATGAACCTTTTTTGTAATGTAAATAATTTAGTTAATTTTTAAAAATATATACTTTTGTATAGATTAAATGAACTAAATGTTTTGAAATTAAAATTATAACTCTTTAAAATGCCAATAAACAATGGAATATATAATAGTCCACCCCTTGTAATGGGTTGAAAAAGGTTGATCTTTCTTTCAATTTGTGCAATTTAATATGCAGAGAACTTGAGAGCATGTGTGAAGGTAATTTTTTATGGGCCCTCCAAGGGCCCTTTGTCCAAGTGAGATTGGGTATGTGGAAAGAGACTATATTACAAAATTAGTCAGAAGTTTCAATATCTAGGAGAAATGAATAACATAGGTGAATTTTGAGTTGCTTTATTAAGGTTAAAATGTGGTTTGGATTTGAAAGAAAAATGCTTGCACCTAGAAGGTATCTCTCTAATAACAACTTGTATAGTGGAAAATGGGGATCACCTAATAGGGTCTAAGATCTCCCCAATTGCATAGGGTACATTAGAATATGAAGCCTCCTCAAGTCAAATCAGAGCAACAACACAAGAAAGGATGGAGTGATACCAATTCCATATTCGAGTCTTAAGGGCTTATTTTTGTTGCTTGGAAATTAAGGAGCACAAATTAAGTTACCTAAATCTACAAATACTAAAGAGGAAATGAAAATTAATATGTGTGTACCTTGGAGAAAAGGATATGTTCTGTTGTTGTTTTTCCAACTGTCAGAATCCCGGAATCAGTTGTATTTCCAAATTTGGGTCCTGAAGCCTGCCTACTGTCTATCCTAAAAATTTGAGCCTATTTTTTAGGGTTAAGAATGTTTGGAATGTTCTATACCTAGGAGAAAAACATTTGGAATGTTTTGGACCTGGTGATTTTGTCTCGGATTTGGCAGAGACTTGTGTCGAGACTTGCGGAACTCTAAACAACAATTATAGCTTCCTAGCTAACACCTGCACACAAAAAAAAGAAAAGTTGGCTATAGGGGTTTGCCTTTGTCAAACCCCTATTTAGGAATCAACCTTGAAATATGAAATCTAAAGCATAAAGTAAACACAAAGGCTCAGTACCATGTTAATTTGCTTACCCTCATGGACGGATGTTTGTATCGCTCAAATCCATGAAATATGCTTGATGGTTCTTACTTGAATATAGATTGTGATGTCCCCTTTATGAACAGGATTTAATAATAAATAAAATAAAAACAAATAAATAGATTACAAGAGACAAATTTGTAAAAAGTATGTTTCCTTTCTAAAATAAGATTTAATAATAAATAATAATAATATTAAAATATAAATAAAAAAATTGGAATGTAAAGAATTAAATTAAAACATGATTGAAACATAAAAGAAATATAAATAAAATATGGAACATAAGACACATGTAATTAAGGAATTAGCATTATATGTGGTATGGCTTTGCCATGAAATGTGATCTCGCAGGCAATCTTAGAAAGACAGAAAGATTTTTTCAGCAAAACCAAGTACACGATCTTGTAGGCTTCTAGTGGATTTTCTTCTGCTTTTTTTATTGGAGTTGGGTTCCCCTTCCTCACTTGAATGATAATATTGGGTGGAAAACTATTAGATCCATCAAATCCAGAAAGGTCAGAACTAGGGCATCCCATTCTTGGTAACCTCCTCCTGCTTCGTGTCCTTCCTAGGATGATCACTCCAATATATTTCATCTACTGCATAATTTTGAGGAAGGTTCCCTAAAACCAGCCTCTAGATTGACTCTCACTAAAAGTCTACGAGGTAACCCTAATGGATTTAAAAATGTTTATTTTAACATTAACAATAGTGGTGTTTTACCTACAATGGTCGGTAGGCATCAGAATCATAAGGCTACTAGTTTTCCCAAGGACTATATGACCAAATCAATGGCGGATGAGAAAATTAGAAATTTAGGGGAAAAGCCTTTGACCTTGTCTTATGAAGATAAAATCACCATTAATATTAACAATTATATTGTGGATGAAATGTGCAAGCACTGCATGATATACATGATTTTTTCTAGATGGTGTGGTTTGCGGTCCCCTGGTGAAGTGGTAGCTGAGTAGTTTCAATAGAGGTTTAAAGGTCAGGTAGTTATAACTGTGTTACCTAAAATTTTATTTTATATTAATTGTTATAGAATTAACCTGAAAAGTGTTTCTCTCTAGAAAGTTTCCTTCATATCTAGGGTGTGATTTTAAATTCATAGACTGGACCCCAAATTTAAATCCTTGAGAGTTGAATGATTTTAAGGTAGATAGATGGATTATCCTCCCTAATCCCCCTATTGAATTAATGGATAAGGTAATTATTAAGAAATTTTGTAGTCAATTAGGGGGTTTTGTAGGATTTGAAGAAAATATATTATCATACTCTAACTATGTAATACTAGTTAAAATGGATACTAATGTTAAATATTTAAAATTTATTGAACTTAGAACAAATATCACATCTTACAATATCAAACTAGAATTTTTTAGAGGCTCGATTGACAATATAAGTGATTTAGATCTTGGTATGGACACTTCCCAACCAAAGATCCTTCCCTTGGTTAAGGAGTTCAATATTAGGTTCAGTGATCTTGGGGGAGGATTCATGGTTAAAGATAACATCCCTCGATGCAGTAACCGAGTGAAAGAAGTGGTCTAAGAAGGGGAGATTGTAGAATATATGGATATGTGTATTAAGGAGGCCAATCTCCAACTCTTGACCAATGATGGTAGTAGTAGGAAAGAATATAGGGTGGAAGGGATTATGGAATTAGACAAGGAAGTCAAGACTCGTGTTGTTAGAAATGATGGAAATGAGAAAATTGGAAGAGAGGAGAGCAAGACCATGGCATATGTAATGGAGTCCATAGATCAAATGGAGGCATTGGAAGATTTGGGCTCCTCAATAATCTTGAAGGAGCAAGAGGAAAACTTAGAAATTGCTCCAAGGCCTTCTTTAGGTAATGAGAGTTGTATGGTGGAAGGGAGACATATTAATGAAATGAAGGAGGCTTAACTAGAAACTACTAATAAAGTTGAAGGGGAGGTTAATATTCTTGTGAAATATCTTTATAATGAAGTCATCAAAAACCCCATCAAGAAATTTGTGGATGAAATAGTTGATGACGAGGAACAAGCCCTTCAAAAAAGGTTGCTTATTGGAAAGGTCTTTGAAAGTGATAACCCTCCTCCAAGATCATAAATTGAGGAAATAATGGAAGGGTTAAATGAGACCAAAAAAGAAGAAGAAGATGAGATACTGGGTATTGCACAGTGCGGGGAGGAAAAGAAGACTCCAGACTGTGCTAAACTATGTAAGAAAAGAGGAAGGAAACCCTTATCTGAGCTTAGGATCAAGGATGGATCTGCTGAAGGTTAGACCAAACTTACGGACATATTTTATGTAGGGAAGGGGAAGGTCCTTCCCATGGATCCATGAAGCTTCTAACATGGAATGTTAGGGGCATGAATGCCTCTAACAAGCAGTGCTAATCAAACGTTGCATATCTAACACTAATTCTGATATTATTTTAGTCCAGGAAACAAAATTAAATAATGAAGACTTAGATTTATTTTTAAAAAATATTGGTTTTAGGGATGTTTTTGGATTGATAGCTTAGGGAGCCTCTGGAGGGCTAGCTTTTATATGGAATCCATGGTCTGTCATGTTTACTATGGATGAATGCATAAATAATTGGATGATTAGTTGGGTAAAAGGCATAAGGAGCAATCTGTGTTTCCTTATTATTAATGTTTATAGACCTACCCAAGCCAAAGATTAAAAAAAATCATTTGGGATGAAAAAGAGCAGTATTTGAATAAGGCCCCGGATCAGTTACGTACCCTTGAAGGGGATTTAAATGCTATAATAAGTCATTCAAAGAAGTGTGGAGGATGTCAAATAATGTCTTGGGCAAACTTGGATTTCCTAGAATGGATTAAGAGAAACAACCTTCTGGAAATTAAAACAATAGAAAGATCATTTACTTGGAACAATACAAGGCAGGGCTTCAACAACATTGCTGAGAAACTAGATAGATTTTTTCTAAGGGGAATCTTAGTGAACTTTCCGAACACCTTAGAGGTCGAGATTATGCCAATATTCAGATCGGGTCATTACCCGGCTCAACTCGAGATTTTGGAGGACATAGGGCCTAAAAAATGCCCCTTCAAGTTTGAAAAGATGTGGTTGAGAGATGAAAATGTATTAAAATTAATTGAACAATGGTGGAAAGAAGAAAAAGTATCAGGCTCCAGGCTATACAAGGTAGACAACAAATTGAAGATCATTAAACATAAGCTTCAAGTATGGAATAAGGAACACTTTGGCAATATTTTTGAGTCTGATGTTAAATTGGAAGAGGAATTAGCTGAAGTTAATTCAACAGTCATTGAAAAAGGAATGGAAGAGCCTCTCTATTTGAAAGAAAAATAATTGTTGAGAGAATTTGAGGATATATTAGCTAAAGAGGAAATTTTATGGCATCAAAAATATAGGGAAACTTGGTTAAAGGAAGGAGATAAAAATACCAAGTTCTTCCACAATAGCACCAAATAAAGGAGAGTAATCAATAGAATAACCAAAATAAGGATGAGTAATGAAATGGTCCTAGAAGATCCTAAAATGATTGCAAATGAAGCAGCTAGATATTTTGAGAATATCCTCAATAATGAGAATGGATCTAATATAGAAGGCCAAAAGAATATTATAAAAACATTCCTAAACTAATAAATCAGAGCCAAAATAAAGAAATTATGGCTAAATTTACTAAATACAAAGTCAAAAGAGCCTTTATGCAAATGAACTTGGATAAGTCACCAGGTCTAGATGGGTTCCCAGCTAGTTTCTTCCAGAAATTGTGGCCCTTTATCAGGGATGAAGTCACCGAAGCCCTAGAAGGAGTTAGAAATTATGGTAGTATGATTAAAGAAATTAATAACATCTTCTTAGCAATAATCCCTAAGAAGGATAAGGTAGAGAGCCTAGATTATTTTAGGTCAATAGCATTATGTAATACTACATATAAATTACTTACTAAGACTGTAGCTAATAGATTATAGAAATTACTCCCCTTCTTAATTAGTGAAGAATAAACTGGTTTTGTCTTGGGAAGAACCATTTATGATGGAGTAATAATTGCTCAAGAAGCAATTCATTTCATTCAAATGAATAGAGAACCTATTATGCTTATAAAAATAGACACTAAAAAGGCTTACGATAAGGTCGATTAACGCTTCCTCTGTAAATGCCTAGAAGCCTTTGGCTTTGCTAAATGTTGGATTAATTTAATCTTTGAATTCATCTCTTCCCCCAAAGTGTTGATCTTGGTTAATGGCACCCTAGAATCTATTTTCAACATATCTAGAGGCTTGAGACAGGGGGATCCCATCTTCCCCTTTTTTATTCATCATAATGGAAAAATCCTTAGGGAGAGTGATTACTAGAGAAGAGAGGAGAATAACATTATGAGCATATAAAGCACTAGTGGACTAGATCCTACCACACATAAACAATACATTGATGATACTATGATTTATAGGAAAAGTAAAAGGGAGGATGCTATTGCCTACAAGGGTATCCTAGAATCCTATTATGTTGCCTTAGGGAAAGAAATAAACCCTGATAAATTAGAAATATTCTTATTTAATACTGATTCCATATTGGAAAAAGAAATTTATAATATCTTGAACTTCAAAAAAGGGGAGATGCCTTGAAAATACCTGGGGCTACCTCTAGATATAGGGAATTGCTCATCTATATTGTGGGAATCTATAATAGATAAAATCAAGAAGGTGGACTCGTGGAAAGGGAGATGAATTTCTTCTACTGGGAGAGCGACTATGGTTAGATCAGTCTTATTTGTAATTCCTATCTATCAGCTATCATGAATCAGCCTCCACACGGCCACTAAGGAATATTTAAATATATATCTGAGAACTTTCTTCTAGCAAGGCACTGGTGAGAAGAATAAATTGTCCCTAATGGCTTGTGACATGGTTTACAGACCTAAGGAGGAAGGGGAAGTTGACATAAATAATATTAAGGTTCAGCGAAAATCTTGGAGAATGTATAGAAATCCTTGTTTGAAATGGGCTAAGATCCTCTCTCATAAGTATCTTAAATGTCAGGAACCTTCTGGTATTTTCATAGAAAAATTCCCACCTAGAGGATCCCACATTTGGAACTTTATATTGGATTGTAGGAGGATTTTTAAAGACAAATTAGCATGGAACTTAGGTAGGGGAGAGGAGGCTTTATTATGGTCTAATTCTTGGGGTGGCTTCAGGGCTATGGAAAAAATTCTAACTTCAAAATCTCCGAGAGTGTTCTAGATTCTAGATGGGGGAAATATGTCAAGGATTATATTAAAGTGGTTGGGGGTGATTTATCCTAAGGATGGAAATGGAGATCCCTAGAAGACATGGACATTCCTACTCATAAAAAACATAGTTAGTAAGGATCCTAAAAAAAGGAAATTGAATTTCCATTTAGGTAAATATATCCTAGTCTGGGATGGGTCAAAGACTAGAGAATATAACACTAAGGATGGTTATAAGCTCCTTATGAGAAATCAACTTAGATCACACACTGATATCCCCAATGATTTATGTTGGGATAAATATTGCTTGCTAAAGTAGGCATGTTTTGGTTGGCTCTGCATAACAAGATTCTTACGGCTGACAGGTTTAGGAAGATGGGTTTTGAGAGACCAAGTAGATGCCCTCTTTGTGAAGAAGGGGAAGAAGATGTAGATCATATTCTTCTAAACTATAACTATGTAGACCATTGTTGGCAATGACTAAGAGGTAAATTTGGATGAATATTTTCCCTTCCAAAAACTATTTTAGGAATGTTCTAGTCCTGGCCAATCATTATGAAACATTTCCTTTATGGTGGACTCTAGAAAATGGCTCCTTCGATCATAATCTATGAATTATGGAAAGAAAGGAATAGGTGACTTTTTAGGAAAATAAAATGGATTGGTAACAACTTATAAACAAAATTGAGACATCCATTACTGAAAAAATGAATAGTAGAATAGTGAATATGAAGAATAAGGAAGCTGTGATGACCTACTAGGATGAGAAGATGTGGGGAAGATGGACTGGGCTTAAAATTTCCCCTAGGAAAAGGGGCTAAAGAGACTAGATAGAAAAGGGAAATTGTCTTTGGAGGCCCCCTAAGAGAGGATGGGTTAAGATTAATTTTGATGGTGCCTCTAGAGGTAATCCTGGGATTGTTGGGATTGGATTTTGTCTACATAATGAGACTGGTATAGAAATTACTAGACAAGCCCGTCCCATTAGAGTTGATACAAACAACATGGAAAAATTGACTGCACTTGTTGAAGGACTTCTAATATGTAAGAAGTTAGGGCTGGAGAAGTTAGCTATTGAAGGAGACTCAACTATTATTATTAATGCCCTTAGGAAAGTATCTATGCCCAACTAGAAATTGGATAGAGCCTTACATCTCTCTCAATCCTTTAGAAAGATCACCTTCAACCATATCTATAAGGAGGGAAATACTAGAGTAGATCAATTGACTAATTTAGGAGCAGATGAGATCACTTTAATTTAATTAGCTCAGCTTGATGCATCTCACCAGATTTTGGGATAATAACGAATCGTTTAGGCTCACATGTCTTCCCCTACTGGTATATAAGGGAACCTCCTTTTTAAATTGGTATCTTTATATATACATTTATGGTAATATATAGGTTAGCATATTGGCATAAAAATTTGCTTCATTAGCATATAAATGATATTTTTTCAACATATATTTTCACACATAAATATATATGTAAGTGTATAGTCAGAAAATGGAAGCACTTCCATTGTAGACTTGTTTAGCCTTCCGAGTAAGTGGTTTGGGGTCATATCAAGCACCTAGAATGGGTTCCTAAGTTAGACCTGGCTTTCCCCCTATTTTGTCCCTCTTTCCACTTCTTTCCAGCCTGATTTCTGTATTCTGGACTGCATACCTGAGATTCTGGACTTCAAGGTCAAGGTCAACCTTTTGGGTCTATGTCGACCTCGACCCTGACCTAGTTCAAGGTTGACCTCGATGACCTTCACCTTGACCTAGGTCAAGGTTGACCTCGACCTTGACCCAAGGTTCAAACTTCAGGGTCTTGCAGTTTCCAGATGTCGGTCTTTGCAAAAGTTATTTCTCGCTTCTGGGTCAGCTATTTTGGGTTCTGAAGCATCGATTCCTAAATTATATTTAATATTGTATCATCTTAAAATGAAAGAACTTCCATTTTAAGAGCGTTTATCCCTCCCTAGGGGATGTTTTTGACCTCCGTCATATCATCCTCCTATTTCCACATCATTCTCTGCTTATGTGTCTGTTTAGGACCCTAATTGGGCCTATCCAGGCACCTTCTACCCAACCTAGCATATTTTCCAGGGTTTCTGACCCCCTGGGTCAAGGTCGACCTTGACCCTGACTAGGGTCCCCCTTTCAAAACTGGAAACTTGTCGGCTGCCGGGGGTCATCCAAAATTTAGTTTTCTCACTTTCGGGTCGGCTGTTTCAGGTTCTGAAGCCTTGATTCCTAAATTATATTTAATATATGACCTTTTCTAAGGGAATGGGTCTAGTTGTAATTTAATTATCCTAAGTCATCATCCTTACAATATTGTGCCCTAGTTTCATATAAAAGGGAAGTTTTCTCTCTCATTTTCTCTAAGTGAGACTAAGCGATATTGAGAAAAAAGAAGAAGTTTCAAGCATCCATTGTTCTACATATTTCCAAGTTCTCAAGGTGTTCAATTCTTCCTCTCAAGAATTCAAGTTCTCTATTGAAGATCAAGGATTCAAGATTTCAAGCCTTTGAAGGAATTTGGTTCAAGCATTCAAGATTCATCATTCAAACCCTAGATCTAGCCATCATGGTGGTGTGATCTTCCTTCAAGATCCTTTGTGCATCCTCAAGACTCTTTCATCATCCCTTCAAGGTAGATTTAAAGCATACAATCATGAATTTTTATGGTTTCTATTGAGTTCATGCTTTCATACTTTCATACTTACATATATTTGAATTACAATTACATATCTATTGAATATCATAGCTTCATTGTTAGATTCAATTCTACTACTTGCTAGCATTCTGTACTTTATTGATTTCAAGGTTAAGTCCTAAATTAGGGTTTGACTAAGGAAAACCCCTCCCCCACAACAAACAATCATCTTTTTCTTGTAGGTACAGGTTTAGGATTGCAATTTTGAGACCAGATCTGGATACCCTTTTCGGCTTTCTTTAGGACGGCGCAAACAGATTCTCTGTTGGACATGTGTAGGTCAAGGTCAAAATTATTGGGTTAGGGTTGAGATTTGTGGGTCAAGGTCAAACTTTTTCATAAGATGACATTGGAACGGAAAAATATTTTTGGGTTTTGTTCGTCTCTGCGTTCTGGTTTGGGATCAACTGTCAAATTTTCCAGAAATAGTCTACAGACCTCAAAAAATAGCATTCTTTGATCTGCAACTTTGTAAGGTTGATTCTTCTTCCTATCCTTTTCAATTACTATAATCCAACATATTCATTTATTCAATTTACAGAATTTAAGATATCCTTCTTGTTATTCTCTTTTCCAAATAGTTGATTCATTTGTGCATTAGCCCTTCTTTTGGGTTGATCAACTTGGATATTCCATTTGTGCATTTGAGGATAGAAAAATAACATCTTATCTTCTCCTTAATCGCAATTGCAATACTTAATCAATACAACTCAATTAAATGTAAAGTAAGGTTAAGGAAATTAACATACTCTAAGCAAATCAAATAACAATTAATAAACAATCTCTTTCCCCTTTCCAACACCTTACATTTTGGTAACGCACATAAACCAACCCCATTTTAAACGTTACATTTTGGTGAACCCGCGATAGACTACTCCTTCTCTTTGGTGTTAGATTTACATCTTAGATTACAATTTTCATTTATAAATACAAAAACACTTCTTGCATTTTTATTATGAAATTCTTTTGGTGTATGGTTGTTTTTCTCATTATGCTTCTTTTAGCATCTCTTTATAGTACCTATGATGTCTATGAGAGTGTCATCCACTTTATCATGTTTGTTAATCTTCATGTTTCACTTGCTTATGCTATTCTAAGATTGACAAATACTAGTCTCCCTACTTTCAAAACTTTAATTAAAGATTTGTGTAGTGGACTTATTGCTCTTTTGGATTATGTGAAGAATTTGGTAGATGATACTCCATTACCTAATCTTCCTAATCTTCCTAATC
>MU224533.1:3095497-3114083 GCA_018584345.1 Thuja plicata
ATTTATATATATATATATATATATATATATATATATATACTTTTTATGTATATACATATACTTTTATAAATATATACTTTTTAAGTATACTTTTTATGCTTTTTATGGTTGCTTCTCTTCTAACACTAATTTATATGTGTATAATCCCTTGAGTATTTCGACAACGGTTGAGCTTAGTGATGTCAACTTTGCTCACTCGTGGCATGATATTGAGTTGTATCATCACAAGGTATTAATTGACATCCACCATTTATGACTACATCTAGTTCCAATTTTCACCTTTTTTTGAAATGAGGAAATCGTACTTGCAAATCCTCCATGTTTCTATAATTATAAAAAGAAAATATTGAACTTATTAATCGATACACAAAATGCTATCTCCAAGGGACAGTAGAGGTCTTTTCAATCATGGCATTTGCACGACATTTAAAAGAGTGTCCTAGGAATCATTCAAGCCTCCATAAGTACCTCTAAATCCCCATATTAAATCCATCTGCTCTCCAGGTCTGAGGACATCTTGGTCTTTCCTTACTTGCTCTCTAGGTATACAATCATGGATACTCTGATAAAACTTGGGGGACAAAATCATTTGATGGACTTTGACAAAGGAGTAACGATTGATAGGATTAGGCAGATTGTTGATGTCAAGAATATGGTTATCTGGAGATAAGTTAATAGAATCTTAGAAATCCAATTTGTGAGCTACAAGGATAGGTTTAGGGCTAATCTGGATATCACTATGATGATCATCGCCATTGCATTGCATATCTATAACAACCGAGATGACATTGCAAATCTTGGCCAAGAGGTTTTCATAGAAGAAATATTAGAAGGCTTAGATAGGGTCATGGTTAATATTAGGGATGATCTTACCATTCCCAGCCCTGAAAACTATGATATATTAATTATCAAGAACAACCCAGTTCCCACCTACCCAATTCTCCTTTCAGAGGATATGGAAGGATTTTGGGCTCAGCGTCTAGTTATAACCAGAAATATGGACTTCCTGATGCATTTCTTCCAGATTCGAACACCTGCGAATGACAATTGGTTGGAGGACTATCTTGCTACCGATGGAGTGGAGGACATAACCCACGAAGAAGACATAGATGCTCTACGTCAAGCCATCTGACAATATCCATAAGGAGAGCATTCTGGCCCTTTTTGGGGAACTACTGACCCTATAGTAACATAAATAATTTTGTGTTTTTATAGATAGTATCTTCTCTATCATTTAGGATAGCTTAGAATGCTATACTCATTAGGGGAAATTTTGGTTATATATGTAATTATGACTGGACAAACTCTAACTTTTTTCTCACTATTTTGAACTACTTGCAACATTTTGGTGGTACATATGTCATCTCCATAAAGAAATATCTCTGTAGACATGGTTTAGTTTTGTCTATGAATTTTTTTCTAAACTTTTATTGCTTTTAATTATGATGACTTCCAAAAATCTTCCTGCAACCCTTAAATATGTGTGTGTGTGTGTACAAATACTTATATATACTAATACGCATATAGGTGCATTTTGTTTTCTAGTTTGGAAGTTTTTTCATACTTTCAGATGTCTTATTCTCTTCCTCATGCCTTTTCACATTTATAAACACACACACACACACACAGATATATATATATATATATGTTTGTATATATTTATTTGTTTATTTCATATTATTACTGGATGGTTGTAATGGGGTTTATATTTCATAGTGATGATGATGGTTTCTAATGGTCTAATGAGGGTGATCATAGAGATAGTCGACTCTATTTTAGTGGAAGGTTTGTTTGATCTGTGTCTTTAAGATTAACTCTATATGGTTTTTCTCCTATTTTTGTCATTATTTTGATCAATAATTATTCTAATTAAGGGAAAGGTCTTGGTCCCATGACTTCGGATGTGAGCTCTTAAATTTGGTAGAACTAGGTGTAGGATACATATTTGTTTACTCACCATTTTTTCATGTATGTGTTGTGTCTCATTAGAGCGGGGCTTAACCAGAGCTAATTTTGTCTTAGTTAGAAATGTTTAAAGTTTCTATTGGTATTAGTGGAATTTGTTTTTAGTTATATTTGGTAACTATCTTGGTTACTAAAAGGAACTTGTTTAACCTAGCTTTCTGATATTAATATTTTGGCTAACGATGGAAGAAAGTGTGCATAGAAATGGTTAATGTCTTATAAAGGTATCGAAGGGTTTTCCAATGGAATAACCTTAGAATAATTCAATGGTGTTGGAAATGAGTTGAGTAACTGAGAGGGGAGGGGTGAATCAGTTACCACAAAAAAACAAATCCAAGTCCCTAAGATGTCTTAATCAAACTTATTACTATTACTCGGTTAACAAAGATATTCTACTGTTACTCAGTTAACAAAGCAATCTCAAGATATTAACTGTGATTGTCCTTTAGTGATTAAGTGTAGAAACATAAAGCATAAAGAAAATAATATGTACATAGATGACACCAAGATTTAACATGGAAACCCAATTTGGGAAACTGCCAATTGCAACTAGTTACTGATGAACTAAAATTGATTGAATGTGTGAAGATGTTAAGTTGATGATCACCAAGCTGCAAAGAGTTAATGCAAGACATTAAATCAGTTAATGTATTGTATTTTCATTTCTGTCAAATTGATATAATCTTATTGGTTATATACAAAGTGTCAAAGAATTTAGAGAACTAGAAAGATAAAATATTATGCTAGCAATAATGCATAAAAGATCAGCATTCACTAAGTGACTACAAACACCGACGGGCAGTGCACCCCAATGAACAGAGAAACCTGAGAGGAAAGTCATAGTTTTGCCCCAGAAAGAAACCCGACAAGCATTACCAATGAGAAGAACTTCACAGTGATGCCCGATGGACGGACAACCCTGACGGAGATGCCTGAGGAGAACTAAAGTGTTGACCAAAGCTAAGAAAGAGTTAAAACACCGAAAAGAACTGAAGTTCAGAAACAACAAAAGACTTAGCTGGCAAGAGCTAAAAAAAGGAGTTAACTAGTTGTTAATATTTTTTTCATCGACAAGTTAAAATCCAGAGATAAGTGAAAGATTTAAAGTTGTTTTATTCTAGTTGTCAAAGAGAAATCTATGGGATAAAACTGAAGTAAAATTTTAAAGCAAGATTGGCTAAAATCGCAAATCATGCCAAGAACAAGAAATTCAAGAACTAAGAAACGGTGAAATCGTGTCTATAAAGAGACAAGATATTTCATTGTAAATTAGGGGTGAATAGAGAAGAAGGATTCTAGAGAGAAATTGGTGAAGAACAACTTCATACAGTGATGATCAATCAAGCTGAAGAACAAAGCTAATTTTGCGGACACCAAGAAATAGAGAAGCACAACATCACCGAGCAAAAAGAAGTGGAGCAAAGAAAGTCTCTTAACCGAGCAGGACTTTAAAATCCTTTCTATATTGAGATACATCACAAGGAGTATCAAAAAAAATTCATGAAGATAACATGAGATGCCAGATACCATTTGACGAACTATACTGGGTTTGGTCATAAAAGGGTTGGCTCTTCACCGAGATCACTTCAGAAGAGTGAAAATTTTGGGTTACCGGTCCCAAGTGGTTTTCCCTTAACAGGGTTTCCATGTTAAAAATCCATGTGCCAATGTGTTTATGAGTCATTACTTTAGTGTTTTGCATTACACATAACTAATCTAGATTTATCGGTATACACTAAGCAATTTACTGCATTTTAGTAAATGAAAGACTGCTAATCGGTAAACAGTAAGAATAAGGTTTAACAGCAAACTCTGAGTAGTAGTTATTTTTTTATATTATTTCAAGGCATTCATCTTGTAGGAATGAAGATAACTAGAGGCTTAATATTTTGGTACTAATTTTTTGGGTTGATTTATTGGAATATTTTTTAGACCACTGATTCACCCCCCCTCCCCTCTCAGTTATTCTAATAATTGGTATCAGAGCTTGTGTGCTTAGAAAGGGAGTTTAACAGCTCAAGAAAAAGATCACAAGATGAGAAAATGAGATGTGCCCAAGTTGAACAAGGACAACTTTGCATCATGGCAAAGAAGAATAAGACCAGGGATAACTTTAAGAAACCCCCTCCTAGGAAAAAGTGTAAAAGCCTGGCGAATTGTACATTAATTTAGGGGCAAAATTTTATTGATGGCGAATTTTTTTTCCAAATTAGGAAAATAATATAAAGGCATAGACAATTTTTTCCCTGCCGAATGAAAATTTCATAAAATCATGGCGAATTATAAATTAATGTGGGGGAGAATATATAATATATGAGGTGAATTATTTTCTTGTGAAGGTAAAAAAAATATTTGTACTGGCTATTTTTATGTGTCATTTAAAAATATATTTATTTTATTGGCTAATCTATCGTTAATTATGGGAAAAATAAATATTGGCGATTTTCAAAAGATGGGACTTGTCAATGCGTCATGTGGGCCAATGCCAACTAATATTAAATGTCTTATTTGAGACCATTTGATTGTCCTAGATCAATGGATGAAGTTTAATTTCTACCCAATTTTGTGAAGGAAATAGAGTTTTCCAAGAAGTCACCTGAATAATGACACGTAACATTGTAATTAATGCAACGTGTAGCGCATATCACTTTTATTTGTTGAAAATATAATTGATCACACATTGGACACATAACCTAATTAGATATTGTTAAATGTATTATTTGAGACCATATGATCATCCTAGATCAATGGTTGAAATTTAATTTTGGACCAAACTTTGGAAGGAAACTGACTTCAGCAGGAAGTCACCGGAATGATGACATGTATCAAGCCTTAAAAGTGCATCGTAACCATGATCGTTGATTACTACTGGTTATTTGTCGACATTGACGGTGGATAGTGCAACTACAACTTGTAACTCGTAACTCGAAAAGAAATAAATGCCTTGTCAGTGACATTCTTTACCTGCCATCTTTAACTATCAATAGTACACATGCATTTATGGGAAAATTTATGAGAAAGATTTACATTTAGATATGAAAGATTAAGGACAGTTTATTTAAATCTCTCACATGCATAATACGCATAATGCATTTATGGAAATTGCATTAAATACGATTAAAGAAAGAATAATTATTAATTGCTAAGTATCCATGATCACTACTATCAATCAAGGGGTCGGGGCTATTTAAAGAGAATCTGGTTTCTTTCTTCTTCATTTTGCTTTTGGTAGATTAAGAGTCAGAGCTGTCAGTGGTAGAAATTGTGCCTCTGGTTTTAAGGTTTAGGTTTTTAGGTCTTTAGGCTTTCAAGAATTAAAGATGGATACACCAATCCATTTGAGATGCACATCCCCAGATGACCAGAGGTCCTTTTTGGGCAATGTCTCGAAAGAAATCCTCACTTTCATTTGTAGGGAGGTTGGTGGTGACGCTTTTATAAATTTTGTTTTGTTGATTATTAGAAACATTGAGAGGGGGGGGTGAATCATTGTTTGTCTATTAATTACTTTTCTACAACTTAAACATAAATCAAACATACATAGAATGAAGCTTAACATAAGAATTCATAACACAAGATATGATTACAGGGAAACCTTGATCAGAGGAAAACCTTGGTGGGAATTAGTACCCACAAATATTGTACCAGGTATAATGAACCTGTTAAAGTTCCTTTGCCCTATTAGAAGCAGTCTTTACAATATGAGTACAATGACCTGGTTAAAGGTCTGACCCTATTAGGAGTCTTTTAAAAAACCTTGTTAAAGGTATATGGCTCACTACCTAGGCTCACTGCCCAATAGGATGAAGGCTACAACCTTCTGAAAGATGATATACACTATATCAAAATGAACTGTTGTGATGACACTGTTTGTCTGATTAGTTTAGTGTATGCACGAATTCTCTTACTCTCTTAAAGAGATATATCATATATTTACTTCATCATAATGCTCTTCTATGTCTTCCTCTTACATAATAATCGACGCTTGTAACATATCTTTACATTACATACTTATATGTTCATATCCGAATAGGAGCGACCCAATACAAGACACTAGTCGACCCTAAAACAAAATATACAATGCTTCCAAACAAGTTGACTCAAGCATGTTTACTAAATTTCTAATTACATCATTAAAAACATATAACCAAAGGCACTTAGCCATTACATTACAAAATAATTCACGCTGATCAAAACACTAGTCGGCTTCCATGCTCTGTATTCTGGACTGCTGGTCTACTGATCTGTCTGTAACTTTGCCGTTCTGTAGTTCCATACTATGTGTGTCTGGATGTAGCATTTACACATGTCATACAACATATATCTGAATGCGCATAAGCTGACTCGATCTCTCGCACGTGCGCTGATGTGTTGATCGCTGAATATCTCTGTCTGCCCTATTTTCCATACTTAGTCATTTTGTTTTTCATGGTAGAAACTAAACATGACTCTGTTGCCATGATGACAACACAAAATGATTCATGCATCCTCAGGAATTCAACTTTCCAACAATCTCCCCCTTTGTCATTTATGGCAACAAAGGAATGTGGCCAAGTTACTCAAAATGACTTAACACAAAAAAAAATGACTGTATATCATAACATCTTATTGATATATACATATACTTCTCTGCATATACACATTCTATATTACTCCCCCTTTGACATTAATGACAAAGGTGTACAAAAACTTGTAAGTCTTCTTCATACTTACTCCATGTAAACTTTAGGGTATACAATCTGAAGAGATTGGATCTCTTTCTGCCAAAATACTTTCACTGCATCAACAGTTTGTAGATGTGTGCATAGGGCATATGTCAATTTATCCATTTTCATCATATCCATGCAAGTACCTTTATCATGTCACCATGGTGTCATCAATCTGTTTGATGTTCTCATTAAGGACTGCTAAGGATGGCGCAAGTGCATTTCTCAACTGGGTTTGCCTTACTCTTATTTTTCTGATTTCCAACTTAGCTTTCTCAATTTTGTCTAACTGCCCTTGGTAGACATTATTGCATATGTTCATGTATTGCGTGGAAGTCTCGACTGATTTTCTTATGCTATCCACCATGATCTCTACCTCTTCTACCTTTTTAATGTGCTCAGAGGTGAACTTCATTCTATCCATGCAATTTGCTATGACTTTCTTGCCTTTAGTTGCTACATCTTTCAATATGGATTGCCCAATATTTAAGGATTTTAAATCCAAGGTAAAGTTCTTTACCAATTCATTCAGTCTCTCCTTCTTGTATTCATCTTCTGCAATTTGAGTAGTAGAGTCTACTAAACTTGTAAAGTGTGATTTGAAGTTTGTCAAAATGTTATCCACATCTTCAACTGATTGGACTTTGGCTACTTTCTTGTTAGTAGGCACTAATTCATTCAATATGTTTACTATTTCCAAAAAGTGAGGGTTTCTCATCACTTGTTTCTCCTTTGCTTTTTCCATAGCAAGAATGTTGATCTTAATTAGGTCTTCTTCTCCCCATGCATCCAGACTTTCTAAATCAGGAGTTAACCTTAACAACAACGAGGTGGATGGTTGAGTGGATGGTGAGAACATAGTGTTCTGACTGGTGTCCATGCATTCAACTTTTACAGGTATCTCTTTTATTGGTGTCTTATTACCTTGAGTATCTTTTTCCTCATTTATGTCAATTGGATCATTGATGGGAACTTCAACCTGTTATGCAGATGTATCATCAGTGCACATTTCTTCAGTGCTTACAAATGCTTTATCAACTGTGTCCATGTCCTTGTTAGATGTTGTCATCGATATCTTGATGTTATCGACCACTATGGTATCTTCTGAGTCTTTTTCTATATCAGAAGTTATTGTCACTATGGGCACTGAGACCTGTGGACCTGTCATAGATGCTATCTAAATTATTGGTTATGTAGCCTGTTTGGGAGGAGTTGGAGTTACCTTTGTTGTAGGCATCATTGATGGATACATGTGTCTGTCCATAAACACTTGTGCAAATGCCTTTTTAGTCTCCTTACCTATCTGCTCATACTCTTTGTTCATAATCTGTAGGGTCCTTGTCTTAGTTCGGAGATGAGGCTTCACAGATCTAATAGAATAGCCTTCTCATCATGCGAGCATATAGGGAGAATATTATCCAATGTATCTTCTCTTATCCTCATGTCTTCCTCAATTGCATGTCTTTTCATAATCTCCAATATGTTCCATAACTGATCTGGTATCACTGTCTTGAGTTCAAGAACTGACTTCTTAAACTTGATCATATGAGATATAATCATAGAGTGTATCTCAGTCTTATCAATGTCTTGATACTTGTCATAGACTTTAGAAAGTGTATCTAATCTCCCTTCGTTTACAATCCTATTTTTCAAAACATTTAGACTAGGTCTAAATCCTACCTTAGGAGGAGCTTGAGTATTCTTTGCTTTTCTCTGAGTGTTCCTTGATGATGGATGATTTGTGGGCACCTGTTTTCTTCCTCTAGGATTCTTGCTTGGTACAGAAGGTGGAGAGGAGTCTAAGTCAACAATGGTAGAGGGCGTAGAGGTGCTCTCTACTTTCTTCTTCTTCTGGATCTCTTCAGTCTTCTCAAGTTCTTTAGCTATTTTAGCTTCTCTAGCTTTGTCGAGATCTTCTTGAGTGACTCCATGTACTCTTAGAATGTTAAATGTAATTCTGGATGCTTTCCTTTTATTGTCAGCACTGTGTAAGATAGTCTCAACTTCATTAGTCTTCTCTCTGTAAGTACCCCACCTAGGCTCATTAGGATCTTTGGGCGCAGATAATAGAACTTGCGCATATCCTTCTATCACATTTTCTTCCACTTCATAACCAAGAGGATGAATCCATTTGGTTCTAGGTTCAACTGCCTCCATGCAAGTGCAATCTGTTTCCACCATGAAACATATAGTATCCTTATATTTTTCAACTATCTTCTCAGATAGTCTGAACCTTTTCTGCATCTTGATCCTAAATGTCTTGATATCCATATCCATGGCATCCCTTGCACTGCTCTCTAAGGTGGCCTTGAGTGAAATCTGAGACATTGTGGGTTTTCTCCTGTCTAGATAAAGGTTTGCAACCTTTCCAACAATATGGAAGTATAAGTAGATGATCAAAGATCCAAACCTGAATGTCTTTCTCCTTTCATGCTTGATGATTCGAATGTTGTCAATCAGTTGAGTGCGCAAGATCTCACATAGGTTGTATTGAGTGTTATCCTTCACCATTCTGATAGCGGCTAGGGTTGTTGCTAGAAAGACACTGTTCAACCTGCTTGCTTGCTAAAACTTATACCCAAGTATCATTGTCAGAATTTTTATGTCATCTTCCTTGATAGGGTCAACTGTCATTCCGCACTTGTCACTTCTAGATAGGCAAACTTGTTCCACTTGCTTCTTGACATCCTTACTAGTAGGAAGAACTGGTCCAGTTTTAGGAAGTCCAGTTAATTCATGGATTAGGTCAGTAGTGATGTGCACAAGAACCTCACCAATCCAGTAAAGATCATCATGTATTCTGCTTAGAAAAATCTTCACCCATTCTTTCTCATCAAACTCATGCACATTAGAGTATTCAAAAATAGGGTTATCAATCAGGTGTGCGAACTCAAACTTGAATGTGTAGTCATTTTTCATCATAGATCCCATATGAGTGGCTATACTGACATCTCCTACTATTTCCTTTTTACAATAAATGTATGCATGGATATCTTCCACGTGAACAACACCTAGCGGGGTTTTGGAGAAAGCCCCTTCCACATCATCTAGTATGGATTTGAATGGATGCTTCTTAAATACAAATCTCTTCCTCTCTGCTATATCAAACATGACTGGAGTCACCACACTTACTTGAAATTTGATTTAAGTAGGGTTTCACAAAATTTCAAAACGGCGCGACTGCTAGGGTTCCTTTTCAACTTCTTATCCATTTTCTTAACTGCCAAATCTGTTATGCTTTTGTGCTTGCTTCTTAGTGCTTCAGTGCTCTCCAAATTTTGTGATCTTGAATGCAAGTGTGAAGAAGATCGAACACTTACTTTCTTTTATAAAATCTACCGCATTTAATGTTTGCAACCATACGCAAATTACTCAGAGATTTTGTAACTTTTATTCTGATGTATTTTAGACAGTGCGTGAATGCATACATCAATGTTATATGCTAATAACCATGAAATCAAAGGCGCATACTCAGAGGTGAGTATACCAACCGCGCAGGGGTCTTGAGCTAGAATAGCTCCCCCTAAGACCAAGAAAGTCTATTCAAGAAGAAGTAGAGGGTGCATCCACTGGGGATGCATCAACTACTTTGTCAACATCATTGTTCTTCTTTACTTCAACCCAAATTTTTCTTGAATCTTCATTTTCTTGAACAAACTTGACTTCTCCTTCTTCTTCAAATAGTGATTTCTTAGGTTCTTCTTGCTTTTGAGTTCTAAGTCTGCAAAACCTTGAGATGTGTCCAGCCTTTCCACATGTGTGACAAATGATAGGAGGTCTGATGTTCTTGTTTATCATGTTGCACTGCTTTGTTGTGTGACCATTGTAGTTACATATCTGACATGTAGTGTTCTGCAAGTTTCTTTGAGGTTGATTTCTCTGATTGTTTTGATTCATTCTTCTTTGATTTGTTCTACAATGTATAGCCTTGTGACCAAACTTGTTACAGGAGAAACAATAACCATTGAAAGGTCTTACCTCTTTGCAATCTCTTGCCAAATGACCATGTTTGTTACATGCATAACAAGTTTTGTTAACTTGCTTGATTTCCCTGTTAGGTAGATCTATTTTAATCTCTTCAACATTTTCAACTTTCTTTTCTTCTAAAGATGCTTCATGTGTTTTCTTTCTTTCCTGCAATGAATTGATTTCAATTTGTGCTATACTGTATCCAAGACCAGTAGTGTCACCTTTTTTCTTTTGTGCATTGAGCTGAGATTGAAGTGAATTAGAACTTGTGTGGAGTTTATCAATCTTATCTTTTGCTTCTGTTAATTTAGATTCCAACTTCTTCTTTATGTTTTCTAATTCCAAGACTTTCATGTTTGCTTTCAAGAGTTCATCATCTAGTTGTTTTCTTTCTTTGATCTTTCCTTCAATAGCAATTTGGATGTCTATGAGTTGTTCATCTAAATTTTCAATTTTATCTTTCAAAGACATATTCTCTTCATTGAGATTTTTTGATTATTTTCCCTAAATCACTTGTAGAACAATCCTTCAAATATTTTCTTAATTTCTAGATAAGCATTTGTGAGCCATCAACTTTCAGTCTAAGTTCTTCATTTTCTTTTTCAGATCTATCAAGATCTTCAAGAGTTGCTTCAAGATTATTTTTCAAATTTTTTGCTTCTGTTGAGTCCATGATCTCCTCAAGTGGTTAAACTTATTTGCTGACGACCAGAGCTCTGATACCAATTGTTAGAAACATTGAGAGGGGGGTGAATCAGTGTTTGTCTATTAATTACTTTTCTACAACTTAAACATAAATCAAACATACATAGAATGAAGCTTAACATAAGAATTCATAACACAAGATATGATTATGGGGAAACCTTGATCAGAGGAAAACTCCGGTGGGAATTAGTACCCACAAATATTGTACTAGGTATAATGAACCTGTTAAAGTTCCTTTGCCCTGTTAGAAGCAGTCTTTACAATATGAGTACAATGACCCGGTTAAAGGTCTGACCCTGTTAGGATTCTTTTACAAAACCTTGTTAAGGGTATATGGCTCACTACCTAGGCTCACTTCCCAATAGGATGAAGGCTATAACCTTCTGAAAGATGATATACACTATATCAAAATGAACTAATGTGATGACACTGCTTGTCTGATCAGTTTCATGTATGCGCGAATGCTCTTACTCTCTTAAAGAGCTATATCATATACTAACTTCATCATACTTCTCTTCTATGTCTTCCTCTTATATAATAATCGATGCTTGTAACATATCTTTACATTACATACTTACATGTTCATATCCGAATAGGCGCAACCCAATACAAGACACTAGTCAGCCCTAAAACAAAATATACAATGCTTCCGAACAAGTCGGCTCAAGCGTGTTTACTACATTGCTAATTACATAATTAAAAACATATAACAAAAGGTGCTTAGCCATTAGATTACAAAATAATTCATGCTGATCAAAACACTAGTCGGCTTCCATGCTCTGTCTTCTGGACTGCTGGTCTAATGATCTATCTGTAACTTTGTCATACTATGGTTCTGTACTATGTGTGTCTGGATGTAGCATGTACATGTGTCATACAACATATATCTAAACGTGCATAAGCTGACTCGATCTCTCACACGTGCGCTGATGTGTTGATCGCTGAATATCTTTGTCTGCCCTATTTTCCATACTTAGTCATTTTGTCTTTCATGGCAGAAACTAAACATGACTTTGTTTCCATGATGACAACAGAAAATGAGTCATGCATCCTCAGGAAGTCAACTTGCCAACAATGTTATTGGGTCAAGATTTTCTTGAGAATGTCGACAGATACCACGTCTACACAGACATTATGTCCCATTTTTTTGCGTCTCTCCTCAACCTGGGAGGACAGAAGGTAGATATGCTGATGTTGTTGAGGAAGGTTTTTAAAGAGAAATTCTTGAAAGATGATTTCAATGTTGTTGTTTTTGCAAAATTAGGGGTGGGGATCCCTTGGCCAAGAGATATACACAAGTTTTTGGTGCCAGGCAGAAATGTGGCCAGACAACCCTTTATGTTGAACCTCAATGACGAGCAACTAACGCGACACAGGAAATGGGCATGGCTTGGGAGGGATTTTCTTCGGAAATGGTTTTACCTGATGAATTCGACGAGTCAGACTACACATGGCTTGATGAATTCTCAGAGATTATCCTCTCTAGAAAATTATACTTAGACGAAAGGGAAGATGAAGATCCCTGATTCCCTAGTTTACCCATTCTTGTTACCCTAGTTTTTTGACATTGGACATGCAAATTTTCACTTTTTTTTAACCGATAAGAAGTTGCCTAGTAGGTTTCTATTTTTACTATACGATATAAATTTTTGAAAAAAAAAATAATAAAAATTTTCCAAGTTCGTTTCAATTTTCTTTTTATGGGTACAAAAAATGATTCTTAGAGTTCTTTGTGATTACAATATTTTAATTAGTTGCTTTACATGTGTATTAGACATTTAAGTATATGCTTAAGCGATGGATTAGTACCTCCATTTTTTTTATTTGAAGACTGAGATTCTAAATTTTTAAAATGATTAAGTTTCTTTATCAGTCCAAAGCAAGTTTCTATTTTTAATTTGCCAATGTGTCATATTGATGTGTTATTATAAGATAGAAATAATTGAATTAAAATCTAAATATGACTACACTGTAAAACTAAACATTTAATAACATTTATTAAATGTAATAACTAATAAGCTGAAGTTGTAATTTAAAATGATTAAGTTACACTCACACATGTCCTAGTGACATCAAATGACAAGCCAAAAGTTAATGGGACCCGCGATAGTGCGACAATGCCAGCGACCATTGGATGAGCACAGATCAACGATGTGCGGTGTGTTTCGGGCCAAAAGGGAAAAGAAACCCCATTTTTGTAAACCTATTCTAAAATAATGTAAATGAACTCAAAATCACAGTCATAGAATAAGTATCACTTACCTTTGCCTCAAATTAAAATGCAGCAATGTAGTCATGACTCGCCAATGCAGTATTGAGTATACAGCTGCACTCAATAGTCTGAAACTTCTGAAACTTTGCTACGATCAAATATAGAGATATAAAAATGTTTTTATACTAATCCTTCTTCAGAAAATTTGGCGGGAGGTATTAGGTATACAAATATTTGGCAAAGCCCGCGTAATTATAACATGTCTTTTGTTATTTTTGAGGTGATTATGGGTCGTCCAATACCTTTGCATGATTAATAAAGTTGGCTAAATTACGTCAGTTAGAAACACGCGTTCATAAAATGCCAGGCGAATATAGGTCATCGATTTAGGGTCACGTAGAAATTATAGGTGAATGTTTTAAATTTATGGGGACCAAAATTTATATTCCATTGGCGATAATGTGTAAGAAATGGAAAAATTAAATAAATCAATGGGCGATGGGCCCAGGCTTTGGACCCAATATTAATAAATGTCGGGTGATAGGGTCAATCCAATATGTCAAAAATATTCTCCAATTCTGAGGTCGCCGACATGTGACATTCACCAAATGATTAATAATTGTCGCTAAAGTTTCCGTTGAATAAGACTCCACCTATCAGGTATTGGAAATGATATTGTTCAATACTTAGATACTGAATTTGTGTTACCTATAGGACCTCACACACTTGAACAATTAAGATAAAAGCATGAGCATAGTTGCATTATGATAGAACTTGCTTCCTCTCTCTCCAATGACGAATTTGAAGATGTCAAAAATTGCACCTCTGCAAACCAAATGTGGGATAAATTGAAGTTGGTACATGGAGGAGATGCTACTGTACTAAGAGCTAAGGTAGAAAGCCTAAGAGGTAAATTTGATGACCTGAGAATGAGAGAAGGATAAAATATCACTCAGTACAACTACAGAATAAAAGAAGTAGTCAATGTTATCCGAGGAGTTGGAGGCATACTTGAAGAAGAGACATTGGTAGGCAAAATCCTAAGAACCTTACTGTCTGTATATGTTATTAGAGTATCTACTATACAAGAAATGAGAGCAGTAGAAAACAATAGTGTCACTCTAGATAGTCTGGTTGGTAGACTGATTTCATTTGAGATGAATAACTTTTATAATAGTGTCTTACCATCTATTGAGCCTGCATTCAAATCTTCTTTGAAAATAAATAAGTCAAGTCATAAATACACTATTAGAAATGATAGTGAAAGTGATAGTGATGACCGAGATCTTGATGAGATTGAAGCACTAATGGATAGAGGATTGCAGAGAGGCAAAGATATACAAAGGTAACTTACCACTTGTATGTTTTAATTGTAAAGAGATTGGACACTTTGCTGCTAGATGTCCTAACAGAAGAAAAGATGATAGAAGTAATGACAAATCATATGAAAACAAGTTTGATAGAAGTGATAACAGAGATTACTGAAGCAAACAACAATCTGACAGAAGAGATAACTGAGACTACAAGGACAAAGGGAAGAAAGATTGTTACCTAGCTGAGAACAGAGATGGAGATACTGACACCTAATCTGATGAAGACATTGAGATGGTATTTGTAGCCATGAAGGATGATTCAGACGAAGAATAAAGGTATGTATAGACTGAACTCATATCTAAGGTTAGTAAGAATGATGTCTGGATTATAGATAGTGGCCAGACTCACCACATGATTGGTGATAAACATAATTTTGAAACTTTTGAGTACTATAATGGTGGATCAGTAAGAATGGGTAATGACACACCTTGTCCAGTTGAAGATAAAGGAACTATAATGCTGAAAAACATGATCAAATGTGAAAATGCATATTGGGTAAAAGGAATTAATTATAATCTATTGAGTGTTTCACAGTTGAATAACACAGGTCACCGAGTAGCATTTGAGAATAAGAAGGCAAATATCTTTAATGAATCAGGAAGGTTGATCGAAACTTTTGAACAGACAAAAGGTAACCTATTCGATCTTGATGATATAAACAATACTTGTTTAATGGCTAGAAACGAAGACATATGGTTGTGGCATAAAAGATTATGTCATGTGAATTTTTACAACGTGATAAAATATAAGCAATAAAAGGAAAGTAAGAGGCTTATCGAGCATGTCTAAGCCTGAGCATATCATGTGTAAGAATTGTCAAAAAGGTAAGATGACAAAGTCTAGTTTCAAGAGAAAATCCCATACATCTAATGCTATTCTAGAATTAGTCCGTACTGATCTATGTGGACCCATAAGAACAAAGAGTTACTATGGTGATAGATATTTCATTCTCTTTGTTGATGATTATTCTAGAATGATGACAGTTGTGTTTCTAAAAGAAAAATTAGAAGCATTCAAGATGTTTAAATGGTATAAAGCTATGGTAGAAAAACAAAGTGGTAAGGAATTTAAATGCTTAAGATTAGATAGAGAAAGAGAATTTTTTTCTGATGGATTCACTAACTATTGCAATGAGCATGGAATTAAAAGACAGTTTTCTACACCAAGAACACCACAATAAAATGAGATTGCTAAAAGGAGAAACAGATCGATTTTTTATTATGCAAGAACACTGATGATAGAGAAAAGCATCACTCAAACATTTTGGAGGGAAGATGTCAGTACTGTTGTCTACACATTGAACAGAGTACAATTGAATAAAGACACCAAAAATACAACCTATGAGCTTTGGTATGGTTACACACCCAATGTAAGTAACTTCAGTATTTTTGGTAGTTAATGTTATATTTTGAAAGATGATAGAAATGGAAAGCTTGAATCCAAAAGTGATGAAGTTATCTTTCTAGGGTATTCTTGTGTGCTAAAATGTTGACACACTTCTATGAATCATTCCATTCAAGGTTGCTCAAGAATGAGGCCTCAAATATCAACTCATAGCTCCCTAGTCATGGAGTGTAAAGGTGTGTGATGAAGACCCTCAGATTGACCTAGTTGTGCCCATGCAAGTACACCATGAAATAAGAGATTCAATGCATAAAAATAAAATCTATTCTATATGATTGCAATGCATAAAAAGGAAATTAATCTAAATGATAACAATGCATGATTAATCTATCAAAAGAAATACAAATGCAAGATTAATCTATGAAAGGAAACATGAATCTAATCTACATGAATAGTCATGGATGCAAGAAGAAGAAGACAAGAAGAGAGAAGTTGCAATATCCAAGCTTGAGTGCTCAAATTCTCCTCCAAAATTGCTCTCCAAACCTACAGCATAATAATACCTAAAAATTCTATATGAAAATGAGAAGGAGATATTTCCTTTTAAAGAACAATGGACGCTAGAGATTAAGAGGCAAAAATCAAAGGCTATGATTAAGAGGCAAAAAGTCCACCACTTAGGAAGATGTGTAGAAAAATGAACTTTATTTACTTTTTATTTAATTTATTTCCTTTTTCATCAAATAAAGTGTTTTAAGTGGGGATTTTTATTTATTTAATTAAAATAGGGGTTTTCTTTTAATTAAATAAATTAGAAGAATTTTATTTAATTAAATGAGAGGAATTTAATTTAATTTAATTAAATAAGATAAATTTTATTTAATTAAAAGGGAGAAATTTAATTTAATTTAATAAGATAAATTTTATTTAATTAAAAGGGAGATTAAATCTTTTAATTTAATAAAAATGATCAAACCCTAGGAAATATTGAAATAATTGAATTAATTACAATTTGATCAAGGAAATTGATTTGAATTGAAAATATTACAAGGCATTGATTCAGGAAATTGATAAATTGATAAAATGATAAATGGGGCCCACAGTATAGGCGACCATTTTACGGTGTATACATTTGCCCCTTTTTGACTAATGTGTGATCATTCTGGGAACACATGTAGTCAAAGAATGCAGTTGAAGTGTGAGATTGATTTGGGATCACAAAACAACACAGACATCAACATTGTTGTAAATAAGTAATTGACATCAGAACAAAGATAAGCTGATTGCAAAAAAAAAGACAAGGTCAACACCGTTGTAAATAAGTAATTGACATGTCTGAGATAAGAATCTCAAGCAAGGTTGCCCCAAGTGGAGCAAATGATAGGATTGATAAAGCTGAATCAAGGATTGAAGTTTGATAGGTACTGCCCCTCGTGCTCAAAATCGAAATGAGATAGAGGAGAAACAACAAATTGATAAATTTGATCAAATCATCCTAGGTTTTGTCCTGCACAAGGGTTAGGCTTGAAAAACTTTAGTAAAATAACCATGTAAAGATTAGAAAATCTAAAAATCTGAATAAAATGAAGGAAAATCAGGAGCATCATGCCCCACGGTGGGTGCCAAAAATGTGTGCTAAAATGTTGACACACTTCTATGAATCATTCCATTCAAGGTTGCTCACGAATGAGGCCTCAAATATCGACTCATAGCTCCCTAGTCATGGAGTGCAAAGGTGTGTGATGAAGGCCCTCAGATTGACCTAGTTGTGCCCATGCAAGTACATCATGAAATGAGAGATTCAATGCATGAAAATGAAATCTATTCTATATGATTGCAATGCATAAAAAGGAAATTAATCTAAATAATAACAATGCATGATTAATCTATGAAAAGAAATACAAATGCAAGATTAATCTATGAAAGGAAACATGAATCTAATCTACATGAATAGCCATGGATGCGAGAAGATAGAAGTTGCAATATCCAAGCTTGAGTGCTCAAATTCTCCTCCAAAATTGCTCTCCAAACCTGCAGCATAACAATACCTAAAAATTCTATATGAAAATGAGAATGAGAGATTTCCTTTTAAAGAACAATGGACAGTAGAGATTAAGAGGCAAAAATCAAAGGCTATGATTAAGAGGCAAAAAGCCCACCACTTAGGAAGATGTGTAGAAAAATGAACTTTATTTACTTTTTATTTAATTTATTTCCTTTTTCATCAAATAAAGTGCTTTAAGTGGGGATTTTTATTTATTTAATTAAAAGAGGGGTTTTCTTTTAATTAAATAAATTAGAAGAATTTTAT
>MU224533.1:3122111-3135274 GCA_018584345.1 Thuja plicata
AAGAAGAAGACAAGAAGAGAGAAGTTGCAATATCCAAGCTTGAGTGCTCAAATTCTCCTCCAAAATTGCTCTCCAAACCTGCAGCATAACAATACCTAAAAATTCTATATGAAAATGAGAAGGAGAGATTTCCTTTTAAAGAACAATGGACGGTAGAGATTAAGAGGAAAAAGTCAAAGGCTATGATTAAGATGCAAAAAGCCCACCACTTAGGAAGATGTGTAAAAAAAGGAACTTTATTTACTTTTTATTTAATTTATTTCCTTTTTATCAAATAAAGTGCTTTAAGTGGGGATTTTTATTTATTTAATTAAAAGAGGGGTTTTATTTTAATTATATAAATTAGAAGAATTTTATTTAATTAAATGAGAGGAATTTAATTTAATTAAATAAGATGAATTTTATTTAATTAAAAGGGAGAAATTTAATTTAATTAAATAAGATGAATTTTATTTAATTAAAAGGGAGATTAAATCTTTTAATTAAATAAAAATGATCAAACCCTAGGAAATATTGAAATAATTGAATTAATTACGATTTGATCAAGGAAATTGATTTGAATTGAAAATGTTGCAAAGCATTGATTCAGAAAATTGATAAATTGATAAAATGATAAATGGGGCCCACAGTCTAGGCGACCATTTTAGGGTGTATACAATTCTACCAAGAGCAAGGCTTATAAATGTCTTAACAAGTCCTCTAACAAAATCATTGAAAGTGTAGATATCAGAATAGATGAATATGTAGAGAAAAATGATGAGGAAAGCAAAAGAGAATGAAAAGACTACAATAGGTTTGTTTACACTAAAGAACCTGATACTCTACCTGAGCAACAGTGTATCACTCCCGATAAATAGAACATTGCACTTAAGCATCATGCTGCAATTATCAAAATTAGGAAAATCCTCAAAATGATGTTCCGAGCGATAGAGATCAGAATGAAGATCGAGATGATGATCAGAATGGTGAACAAAGAGCTGAACCGAAACTTGACAAGTATGTCAGAAGACATCATCCATAGAATCAGATCATAGGAGAAAAGAAGGCTGGAATGAGAACAAGAAGTAAGTCACTAAACACTAGATGTTTACTTTGTGATTTTGAGCCTAAATCTATTAATACTGCACTTGAAAATGAAGAATGGGTCAATGTTATGAATGAAGAGATAGAATAGATTGAGAAGAACAGTATATGGACATTAGTACCGAGACCAGATGACAAGAATGTCATCGGTACCAAATGGATATTCAGAAACAAGCTGAATGATAATGGATAAGTCACAAGAAACAAAGCAAGGTTAGTATGCAAGGGGTATGCACAAGAAGAAGGTATTGATAATGGAGAAACCTTTGCACCTATTGCTAGAATAGGAGTAAAAATCTTACATGCTTATGTTGCTTTCAAAGGATTCAAGGTATACCAGATGGATGTCAAATCTGCATTCCTAAATGGAATACTAGAAGAAGAGGTATACATTGAACAACCGGAAGGGTATGTTGATCCAGACAGGAGGAACATGGTATGTAGACTACACAAAGCCTTGTATGGATTGAAACAAGCACCTAGAGCCTGGTATGAAAGATTTCACTCCTATCTCATAAGCATTTAATTTATAAGAACAAGTGAAAATAGCAATCTATACTTAAAAGAAGATGTCGATGGTAATATTCTGATTGCTGAAGTATTTTTTGATGATATCATATTTGGGGGTAATGATATGTTATGTAAATCCTTTGCTAATGAAATGAGAAAATAATTTGAGATGTAGATGTTTGGGGAGATCAAATTCTTTCTTCAACAAGATGCAGGCATATATATCACTCAGTCCAAATACATTAAGGGAGTGCTAAAGATATTCAAAATGGAAGATTCCAAGCTAGTTAGAACACCTATGGCAACCAGATGTAAGATGACAAAAGAAGACAAATCAAATAAGGTAAATTAGACCTTGTATAGATCAATGATTGGAAAACTAATGTATGTTGTTCATACCAGACCAAATATAGCACATGTAGTTGGAATAGTTTCAAGATTCTCTGCTAATCCCAAAGAATCACACATGACTACTGCCAAGAGAATTTTGAGATATCTAAAGAACACCAAGGAATATGGCTTATGGTATAAAAGAGAAGGAAAATTTGAGCTTCTAGTCTATACAAGTGTTGATTGGACTGGAAACTTAGTTGACCAAAAGAGCACAACTGGAGGAGCATTCTTCATGGATGATAGACTTGTCACATGGATCAACAAGAAGCAAGGATGCATCTCATATTCTACTGCAGAAGCATAATATGTGGTTGTTGCTACAAACTTCTCTAACATTGCATAGATCAAATAGTTGCTGGAAGGCATGAATATGAAGATTCTTGAACCAGTGATTATCTATTGTGATAATACCAGTGCAATTAACATTTTTAAGAATCTAGTCATGCATGTTAAGACTAAGCATATTGCTATAAAGTATCATTACTTAAGAGAACAAGTGCGAGAGAAAGAAGTGATACTGGAATATGTTTAATCAAAGGAACAATTAGCTGATATATTTACAAATCTATTGCCTAAAGATACATTTGAGTACCTAAGATAGAAACTAGGGGTCAGACCCTTGTCTATTGGTTAGTAAGCTGACTAGGATGCTGCATCAGCCTACACATAATTAGAAGATCATTCATGTTGATGCAAGCACATAAATGGACTGCAAAGATACATCTATACACAGCAAGGTACATATCTACACCAAACACCAGAGTCACTGTATTGCTAATGGATAGGGAAATTCAAGGAGTATATTATAAAAAAGTGAAAGTATATAACTTTGGCATGATCAAAGTTTACTTTGGCATTATTGTCAAAGGGAGAGAAGTTCCTAATAATTTTAAGGGAGAGATTATCATTATCCAAAGGGAGAATATCTAGAATATCCAAAGGGAGAGATTACATATGAAATATCCATCATGACTATCATAAGGGAGAGTTGTAACATGTAAGGGAGAGAAGTATCATGAGGAAGAGATGACTTATTATTGTCAAAGGAAAAAGAGATGATCAAGGAGAGGAACAGTCAAAGGGAGAGACAACACTAAGGGAGAAAGAATTAGAAGCTGCTACATATATCCAGTGAAGGGATTGAATATTGAAGAAGGCACTCTTCAAGAAACAAATCTAAGCTATATGAGCTTACCGAGATCCATATATTTGTATTGGTTATAGAACAATAAAATTGGTAGTTTGATGAACTACAACTGATATATTTCATATTGTATTAGTAATGATATAGTGTGATAATGTAGTGTATTTCCATCAATGCCAAAGGGAGAGACTGATGAACTATAACTAATTGATTGTGTGAAGATGTTAAGTTGATGATCACCAAGCTGCAGAGAGTTAATGCAAGACATTAAATCAGTTAATGTATTATATTTTCATTGATGTCAACTTGATATAATCTGATTGGTTATATAAAAAGTGTCAAAGACTTCAGAGAACCAAAAAGATAAATATTATGCTATCAGTAATGCATAAAATATCAACTTCACTAAGTGACTACAAACACCAACGGGAAGTGCACCCCGATGGACAGAGAAACCCAAGAGGAAAGTCACAGTGTTGCCTGAGCAAGAAACCCGACAAGCATTACCGACAAGCAGAACCACAAGCATTATTGATGAGAAGAACTTCACAGTGATGCCAGACAAATAGACAACCCCAATGGAGATGCCCGAGGAGAACTGAAGTGTTGACCAAAGCTAACAAAGAGTTAAAACACCAAAAAGAACTAAAGTTAAGAAACGATAAAAGACTTATCTGGCAAGAGCTAAAAAAAAGGAGTTAACTGGTTGTTAATATTTTTTTCATTGACAAGTTAAAAGCCAGAGATATTTGAAATATTTAAAGATGTTTTATTCCATTTGTCAAAGAGAAATCTATGGGATAAAACTGAAGTAAATATTTAAAGCAAGATTGGCTGAAATTGTGGATCACGCCAAGAACAAGAAATTCAAGAACTAAGAAACGGTGAAATCATGTCTATAAAGAGACAAGATAATTCATTGTGAATTAGGGGTGAATAGAGAAGAAGGATGTTGGAGAGAAACTGGTGAAGAATAAATTCATACAGTCCTGATCAATCAAGCTGAAGAACAAAGCTAATTCTACAAACACCGAGCAACAGAGAAGCACAGCATCACCGAGCAGAAAGAAGTGGAGAAAATAAATTCTCTTAACCGAGAATGAATTAAAAATCCTTTATATATTGAGATACATCCCAAGGAGTATCAAACAATTTGTTCATGAAGATAGCATGAGATGACATATACCATTTGACAAACTACACTGGGCTTGGTCATAAAAGGGTTGGTTCTTCACTAAGCTCACTTCAGAAGAGTGGAAATTTTAGGTTACCGGTCCCAAGTGGTTTTTCCCTTAACAAGGTTTCCACGTTAAAAATAAATGTGTCAATGTATTTATGAGTCATTACTTTAGTGTTTTACATTACACATAACTAATCTAGATTGATTGGTATACACTAAGAAATTTACTGCATTTCAGTAAATGAAAGACTGCTAATCGATAAATAGTAAGAATAAGATTTAATAGTGAACTCTGAGCAGTAGTTATTTTTTTAGATTATTTCAAGGCATTCATCTTATAGGATTGAAGATAACTAGAGGCTTAAAATTATGGTACTAAGTTTTTCGGTTGATTTATTGGAATATTTTTGAGGCCATTGATTCCCCCCCCCCCTCTCAGTTATTCTAACAGTTAACTTTTTTCACTCTTCTGAAGTGAGCCTTGTTAGGAGACAACCTTGTTAAAGGTTAAAATACACACTCTTAGGTATGACCCTATTAGAGGATTTAATCACCCTGTAAGGAGTGCCCTTGTTAGAGGTCTTCAAACACTTCAATGTAGAAATGTCACCTTGTGAGATTATTTATGAAAGATTGTTAAGTCTAATCTGTAAATAGATTTAGATCACTTCTACAATTATTAGAGAGTTACAATGGATTGACTTGTTTGACGAAGCAACTATCTTTTCTGATTCAGATATCTGCTCTGGCTTTAAACTGGATCCTCACTGATCAAATATTCTATTGCAGCTATATCTAAATGTTCTATCCTTAATCAGAATCCCATCTGATTTTGCCTTCACTCTTCATATCAAAAATCTACCATATATTTATGCTTATCACTTCCACTTACACATTCAATCCAAACTTGACCTTGTATATATATGATAGGCCTTGTCAATTCGGCTTGAATAACCTTTGAAATAAATAATAAAACTTAATTCTGTCGGTTGCATGTAACCAATTAAACATAAAATGTAAACTGTTTTTGGTCGGTTGACACCAAGTGCATAACTTGGTTAACATTGTAATCCTTCAATGCCCGACCATTACTGTATTGCTCGAGTGAGCTCGGTTAGAACTAAAAATCAATTTGGTCTCCTTCAATGCCCGAGAGAACTTGGCATACCCTGATTGTGCTCGGTTTAGGTATAGACCTTTGTGTAACATCACTACATTTGTGTATACATCAATGAAAATACACAATTGAATAATTGTCATCAACAATCTCCCTCTTTAGCATTGATGGAAACACAACATGTCATAATACAAAGAATTTTAGAGCAACAAACACAAGAATAAAATTTTATTAATGTCCTTATCTTCATTCTAATTCTCATCCAGAAAACTCCCTCTATCTTCACAATCACTTAAATACATATTTCTCTCTCTTACATTAATCTTTATTTCTGATAAAATTTCTCTCTCTGTCATCAATAATATTTTCCCTTAATAATTTCTTTGGCATGACATCAATAATCTCTCCCTCTTTGACAACCAATGCCAAAGACTCTATCCAATGAAATTGTAGTGTACCTGATGTATTGATTCATATGCAATAATCTCTGACAATCTGCATTAACATGTTAAATTTTATTTGTAGCTTGGTTGATGCATCACTAATATGTCCATTAGTGAGCCTCAGTTAGGGGAATCACCCCTAGCTTTCCTATAAGATACAAGAATGCATCCTTGGGTAAAGGTTTTGTGAATATGTCTACAATTTTTTCTTTAGTATTCACATATTCCAACCTTACTTCCTTGTCCAGAACCAATTCTCTCAAGAAATGATACTTTATTGCAATATGCTTAGTCTTAGTATGCATCAAAAGGTTCTTTGAAATGTTAATAGAACTAGTGTTGTCACAGTATATAATAACTAGTTCTTTGATTTCCTCCTTCATACCTGACAACAACTATTTGAACCATATGATATTTGAACAATTTATTGCTATAGAAACATACTCTGCTTCTACTATAGACTGAGAAATACAATTCTATTTCTTGCTGGTCCAAGAGACTAACCTTTTTCCAAGAAATAACGCTCCATCACTGTTGCTCTTTCTGTCATCAACACTTCCTGCCCAATCAGCATCAGTAAAATTCTTTAAATCAAAGTTTCCTCCTTTCTTATACCATAATCCACACTCTTAAGTACCCTTGAGATATCTGAGAATACTTTTGATAGCCATCAAATGATTCTCTCTAGGATTAGCTGAAAACCTTGCAACAAAACCAATTGCTAATGCAATATCAGGTATAGTGTGAACAACATATTGAATTTTACCGACCATGGATCTATAGGTAGTCTAATTTACCTACTTTGAGTCATCATCCTTAGACAACTTATGTCCAGTAGATATAGGTGTCCCAACTGGTCTAGAATCTTCCATTCCAAATTTCTTCAATATCTCTTTGATGTATTTATACTGATTAATGTAGATACCATCCTTCATCTGATGAACTTGTAAACCAACAAAGAATTTGATTTCACCAAACATAGACATCTCAAATTCCTTACTCATAGCTTCAGAGAATGCTTTGCATAAATCATCATGTCTAGTGAATATTATATTATCAACAAATATCTTTGCTAATAGTATCTTGTTCTGAGGTCCTTCTTTGATATACAAGCTACTATTGTCATTAGTTCTTTGAAATCCAATACTTACTAGGTAACCATGCAATCTTTCCTACCATGCTCTAGGAGCTTGCTTCAGTCCATACAAGGCTTTGTGCAATTTGCAACCCATATTCCTTTTGTTAAGATCAACAAAACCTTCAGGTTTCTCAATATAGACTTCCTCCTCCATAATTCCATTCAAGAATGCATATTTTACATTAATTTGGTATACCTTGAATGCTTTATGTGCTACGTATGCCAGAAGAGTTCTAACTCCTTCAATTCTTGCAACAGGAGCAAAATTTTCTCCATAATCAATACCCTCTTCTTGAGCATATCCTTTACACACTAATCTTTCTTTGTTTCTAGAAACTTCACCTTTTTCATTCATCTTGTTTCTGAAAACCCACTTAGTACCAATCACATTCTTGTCTTTTGGTCTAGGTACAAAAGTCCAAGTTTTGTTCTTTTCTATCTTCTCAATCTCTTCATTCATGGCTTCTATCCATCTTTCATTATTCAATGCATCTTTAATGGATCTAGGTTCAATTTCACTAAGCAAACATGTACCTTTAATTTTGTTCCTTGTCATTATACCTTCTGTCTGATCTCCAATTATTTTCTCAGGTGCATGATTCTTCCTAACGTATTTGGCAAGTATAGGTTCCTTCCTCTTTGATTCTGGGCTTGTTCCACTTGGTTCACCATGTTCAAACATTTTGTTATGTTCTTTTGTCTGATACTTGGGTTCCACTGTCTAAGACTTGAGCGCCTCTGTCTGAGACTTGGGTGCCTCTGTCTGCAACTTGGTTACCTGTGTCTGAGACTTGGTTTCTTCAGTCTGACACTCATTTTCTTCAATTAGCAACTCGAGTTGCACAGGTTGCAACAAGGTTTGTGCTGATGAATTCAGTGGTTGACATGGTTTTTTTTCAATCACCATTGCATGTGTCTTAGGTATAGTATCAGGTTCATAATACACAAAGTTTTTGTAGTCCTCAGGCTCTTTACTGCTTTGTTCTTCACTTCTCTCTGCAAACTAATCAATCTTTACATGCACACTTTCTATGACTTTATGAGTAGAAAGATTCAAACATTTATATGCTTTGCTTTTACAGGAGTATCCTAGGAATATACCTTCATCACCTTTTACATCAAATTTTCCATTTCTTACTTCCTTCAAGATGTAACATTTACTTCCAATACTTTGAAATAATGAACATTGGGTTTATAGCCATACCATAATTCAAAAGGTGTCTTATTAGTACCTTTCTTCATTTGAACTCTATTTAAGGAGTGAATTGCAGTGCTGATAGCTTCCTTCCAGTATTTGGTTGCAACATTCTTTTCAATTATCAAGGTTCTTGCACAATCCATAATAGATATGTTTCTTCTTTCTGCTATCCCATTTTTTTGTGGTGTACCTAGGCTAGATACTTGTCTCTTGATTCCTCTTTCATTAAAAAATTCATTGAACATGTTAGAAATCAATTCACCTCCTCTATTAGATCTTAAGCATTTAAGTTTCTTTCCTGTTTCCTTCTCAACTCTGGCAAGGTACCACTTAAACTTCTGAAAAGATTCTGATTTTTCTTTGAGAAACATAACAATCATCATTCTGGAATGGTCATCAACAAATAGAATGAAATAATTCTCTCTTGTGTAACTTGTCATTCCGAATTGTCCACACAGGTCAGTATGCACTATCTCCAAGACTTCTTCTGTATTGTAATTCTTGCTCTTGAAACTAGTTTTGCCCATCTTCCCAATTTGACATTGTTTTCATATTTCCAATTTAGGTTTCTTCAAAATAGGAATACATCTTACTCTTTTGTTCTTGCTTATGTTGACCAGGTTATCAAAATTCACATGACACAACCTTTTATGCCATAACCAGATTTCTTCTACTTGTGCAATAAAACATGAACTTTCAGTGAGATCAAGAAATAATAGATTACCTTTTGTTTCCCTGCCAGTTCCAACTAGGTTTCCCTTACCATCTAGGAGCTTGGCCTTACCATTCATGAATTCTACCTTGAAACCAATGTTATTCAGTTTTGCCACACTTAGTAGATTGCACCTTATTCCTTTAACCCAATAAGCATTATCACATTTGATTCCTTCTATTAGAAAAATACAACCTTTACCTGTCACATAGCAAGGTTCATCATTCCCAAAACTGACACTCCCATCATCATAGTGCTCAAGATGTTTAAATTTAGTTTTATCACCAGTCATGTGGTGAGAACAACCACTATCAATTATCCAAGTGTCATTCTTGCTAATATGAGATTAAAGTGCAATCTTTTCATTATCTTTATTGTCTGACTCATCCTTAATAGCAATGTAAACCATTTCATCTTCATCTTCATCTTCATCACTATCAGAATCTTTTTCAATATAAGAAGATTTCTTACCTTTATCCTTGTACCTTTTGTAACTTTTGAGATCTTTCTTGCCTTTGTACTTGTTGAAATTTCTCTCACCTTTTTCTTCTTTGTTTGGACACTTCGCAGTAATGTGACCAACCTCATCACATGAAAACCAAAATTAATGGTATTCTTCCTTTGTACTTTTCTTTGGCAGCTCTCTTTGCAAGTAATGCTTCAATGATTTCTAGATCTTCATCATCAGAATCATCATAACTGTCACTGTCAAATTTTTTTACTTTTGAGTTTCTATCCATCTTACCAAGGTTTAATTTAGCTTTGAATGCAAACTCAAAATTGCTAGGATTAGGAGAATAATTGTCAAAATTCTCCAACTCAAAAGTTGTAAGCCTTCCAACCAATGCATCTAGATTTATATCATTACTGCACCTCATCTCTTGAATAGATGAAAATCTAATTGCATAGATAAGAAGTAGAGTTCTCAATACCTTAATAACCATTGTTTTGTCTTCAATTGTTCCACCGGGAGCTATGATGGCACTGACACTTTTCTTGATTCTTTCACTATATTTTTTAATGTCTTCTTCTTCTTTCATTTTCATCTGATCAAACTGACCTCTGAGACTCTCTGCTTTGGCTCTCTTTTCATTGTCATCTCCTTCATGTATATCATGTAGTTTCTTCCACATATCATAGGTAGTATGGAAGTCTTTGACTTCATCAAATTCAGAATAGCTGAGTGAAAAAGCTATATCAATCATCATTATGTTATGATTCTTCATGTCAACCATCTGATCCACAAACATAGGTCTCAGTGGTTCCACATACTTGTGATCCAAGTATTGCAAACTAGTGTCTCCAATAGTAAATAGATGTAGCCTCATCAAATCTTGCCATGCAGCGAAGTTGTCTTTGTTAAGCTTGGGGATCTCCCTTCTGTAATACATCTCTGATCTTTAGCTTAGGCCTTGAAACCTTCCCTGAAAGCACCAAATTCTCTGATAAATATTGTTGGAAATGAGTTGAGTAACTGAGAGGGGAGGGGTGAATTGGTTACCACAAAAAAAAATCCAATTCCCTTAGATGTCTTAATCAAACTTATCATTGTTACTCAGTTAACAAAGATATTATGTTGTTACTCGGTTAACAAAGCAATCTTAAGATATTAACTATGATTGTCCTTTAGTGATTAAGTGCAGAAACATAAATCATAAATAAAATAACATGTACACAGATGACACCAAGATTTAACATGGAAACCCAATTTGGGAAAACCACCAATTGCAACTAGTTATTGTTTTTCACTCTTCTGAAGTTAGCCCTGTTAGGAGCCAACACTGTTAAAGGTTACAATACACATTGTTAGGTGTGACCTTGTTAGAGGATTTAATCACGCTGTAAGGAGTGGCCTTGTTAGAGGTCTTCAAACACTTCAATGTAGAAATTTCACCTTGTGAGAGGATTTACGAAAGACTGCTAAGTCTACTCTGTAAAGAGATTTGGATCACTGCTAGAATTGTTAGATAACAACAATGGATTGACCTGTTTGACAAAACAACTATCTTTTTTAATTTAGATCTTTGCTCTAGATTTAAAGTAGATCCTCACTGGTCAAATATTATATTGCAGCTTTGTCTGAATATTTTATCCTTAATCAGAATCCCATCTTATTTTGCCTTACCTCTTCATATCAAAACTTTGCCATATATTTATGCTTATTACTTCCACTTACACATTCAATCCAAACTTAACCTTGTATATATATGATAGGCATTGTCAAGTTGGCTTGAATAACCTTCCAAATAAATAATAAAACTTAATTATGTCAGATGCATGTAACCAATTAAACATAAAATATAAACTGATGTTGGTCGGCTGACACCAAGTGCATAACTCGGTTAACACTATAGTCCTTTAATGCCTGATCGTTACTATATTGCCCGAGTGAACTTAGTTAGAACTGAAAATCACTTTGGTCTTCTTTAATTCTTGAGATAACTTGGCATACACTGACTGTGCTTAGTTTAGGTATAGACATTTGTGTAACATCACTACATTTGTGTATACATCAATGACAATACATAATTGAATAATTGTCATCAACAAATGGATATTCTGGTGAAGTTATGGGCACAGAGGAAACTAGAGGATAGGACTATGTTGCAAGAATTATATCCATATCTACCTATTTCAACCGACCCACTTGGGGTTCCATGTATATATATGTATATGCCATTGGCACCATTTTGTAAATTTGGATAGAATATTCCTAGGGAATATCCCTTTTGTATAGTAGGAAGTTCCAACTCCTCGTATGTTTTGGATTAAGGAAAAATCAAGTTTTGAGGGAGCCTTGAAACCCCTTACAAAGGACTCCATCTATAGTAGGACTCCATCTCCTCATATGTTAAATCTACATAATTAGACAATATTTGTAATTCCCTAATTTTTATGATCGGGACTTTTAGTCCCAGGCGATACCGGAGGTTTTTCTCCCCTCCATTCTTTTCCTTCGGTGCCCGCACTGAATGGAGATGTAACATTAATATATTTATTAATAAAAATTATAAAATTCCTCGGCTAATTTTATATATATATATAATCTAAATTAAAATTTAAAAGAATTAAATTTAAAATATAATTAAATATTAAAGTATTATAAATAAAATCTAAGTTAAAATATAGTTAAATTAAATTAAAATATAATTAAGTTTAATGAGTGGTCAAAAGGCATGAAATGAAAAGATCTGACTCCCTCAAATGTGAGATATAAAAGGAAGAATATAATTTCATTTGGAAGGAAAAATAAAAAAGAAGAAAAAATGCATACATCAAGAGGGAGAGTATAAAGAAAGATTAATAATTTTTTGACAAAAGGATGTGTCTCTTCCTAATAAGATGCAACTATTCAATACCAAGGATATTTAATAAGGATTGAAATCATTCCTAGAGACATGAAATAGGAGAAGAATATATATTTGGATACTCTTCATGAGAGGAATACAAATGGAACGAGATATTATAATATTATAATAAATATATCTATAGTAAACATATATATTATGAAGGTGGCTAATAATATATATTAAGATATATGTTTAATAAATATATATAATAATAATAATTAGAATCATCTATATGTTATATTTTATATGTGGTATATATAAGACAATATATATATAAGACTATATATATATATATAATAGAAAATTATGTTGACTTAATCTTAAATCTTTCATTAATTCCTTTGAAATGATAGGTTGGTTTGTATAGGGAGAGGCGAGTAAATCCATACCAAATTAGGTGAATCACAAGAGGTGGTATTGACGGGTGTTCATGTAACCCTTGGGCCAAGTGGTGATATTGACAGATGTTCATGAAACCCTTGGGCTTAATTGTGGAGGTGGTTTTGAGCATCCTATGACAGTAAATATTCATCCTTCACTAGGGACTAGTAAAGAAGTAAGGGCTCGGTTTAATATAACATTTACAATTTGTATTAGGGGTAAATTAATTAACTCCTAATCTAACTTAAGTACAAAATTGCATAGTAATATATAATTATATATGTTAAATAGGCAATCCCTAGTAGGAGACGTTACATAGATGTTGACCTTGTGGGAGAGATGTAGTATCAAGGATGCCTTCACATGTGCATAGATATATCAATACCACCCCTAGATCTTGATTTTTCTTGAAATGCATAATCACACTTGCAAGGAGAGAGAGAGAGAGAGAGAGAGAGAGAGAGAGAGAGAGAGAGAGAGAGAGAGAGAGAGAGAGAGAGAGAGAGAGAGAGAG
>MU224533.1:3141891-3214283 GCA_018584345.1 Thuja plicata
AACTAAAAACCAAGTACATGACACAAACTATAACATAATATAGGAACATAAAAAGGAAAACATAGTAAAGTCACATAATCATTGAACCAATGTTTAAGTTCATCATTTTTCCCTCAACTTAATCCATTGTTGGCCCTCCAACAATTGAGAAGTTCTTGATTTTGGCACGTATCCCTAAATCACCAACAATGCTCTTCCCGGTGCCACCCTGCTCAAGACTCCAATAAAATCCTTTCATTTTTTCCAATTTTTTCCACCTATGATATTTATCCTTCTCATTTTATCCTTCTTCATCATTACTGAAAATTTATAATGGACACAATAGTGTAGGTGGCTAAAAATTCAAGGATAGAAAATCCTACTGCTTTACTCTATCCAGACTGATATACTTTGGTATCTGTTGCATTGCTGCCCTAAAATTGACAAGGGAATGAGGTTCTGATTTCTTAAGTTCCATAGACAAAATATTCCACCTTTGGACCAAGTTTCCAATCATATCTTTCCCCTCTACTTTGTTCATATGCTCGAATTCCCTATTAAATTCTTCTCTTAAAGAAAAATCATTGTTCATGTGGTGCTCATCTGGTAAGGGGTATAGCATTTTCAGCTAGTCATAATACAACACCCTAGGTTTTTTGGCTTCAGGTCTTAAGGGAAAAAGTATATTGCATTCCTTCTCTCTATATTCATGTGGCTGATCTCTCATACTAACCTCATTATTTATCCATGACATCAGTGCACTCAAATTGATATCCCCGATATAGAGAAGGGGAATCCATTCAGTATCCAGCAACCCTACATAATTTTGTAGATAAGGTTCATAGAGTAAATTTTGAATGGCTACAGGAGATGACTAGTATACTTGGTAGAATTCTTGAGGGGCATCTAAAGAGGGACTCTTTGTTGGAAATAATGGAATGATGTACTGAGAGGGGAGGGGTGAATCAGTACCCTCAAAAATTTTCTCAATTTAACCTTTATCCTTTTAGTAATCAATTGTAGTACCAACCATATTATGCTATTTTATCTTTGTGTATGTTATATCAAATCATAATTCAATAAGAATGTAAAAAATTCATAGAAACATTCATGAAATGTATAGACACATGACACAATATTTGTTAACGTAGAAAACCCCTGTTAGAAGGTAAAAATTATGGTGGGGATGAAACCCACAAAGCTTCACTATCTGCAGAATGGAAGGGGCCGGTTAAGGCTTACAATTTTGATCACTTATGATGATCTACCCTATTAGGAGTATTATGTAAAGACTAGTTAAGGTCTACTCTATTAAGAGCTTTAGCAACACTATTTAGTATGCACTCGGTTAAGAGATTTACAAAGGATTGTTAACTCCACCTTTCACAAGGATTTCTTCTATTTTCTACACTTGTTAGTGTTGTGGGTCCACAACACACACCACATTTTTGGGTCCTCTGACCATGGGGACCCCCCTTCTTTTTCCTTTTTTGGTTTTTGGTCTTGTCCGCCCCCTTGATTCCTTGCTCGGTTAGTCTCAAAAGAACATGTGTCTGCATGATTAGACAATGAAAATCACATTTTTTGGCCTTTTGGCCCTTTCGGCATTTTGGGGAACCATAGTACCCCAAAATACTGAAATGGCCAAAAATTTGAAAGACGGTCCTTTCTGTGTTTTTAGCCTCCAAAAACACCAAAATTTTGAAGGTGTCTACCTCCAGAATTTTAGTGTTTCAGACATCGAAAACACCGAAAATGCTGACGTAAGGCCCACGGGTTATAAATTGCAAAAGGCCCTCATTCGAAGTCACTTTGTGTTCTCAACTCAAAATTCCTTGAGAGCTCGCAGCTTCAACATTTTTTCCCTTGACCCTGAGACTAATCGCGTGCACACCTCCAAGCTTCATTGTGTCATCCTCCCTCACTCCTAGCTCCTTCGAGGTAGGTCTCCTTCGCTACCTCATTATTTTCTTTTTCCCTTCGCTATCTTTTTGGTTTTTAGGTTGTTTTTTTCTCCCTAGCGCTTGTACGGCCTAGGGCATGTGGATTTCCTTCTCCCCTGGTCTCTAAGGGCCTTTGGCACTATTGGTTCAGTGGGAGGTCCATCTGTGTTGAGTCAGGCTTTGCCCTTTCTAGTTTTTTGTGTTAGGGTTTCGTTTGGTCGTGACCTTTGTCATAGGTTTTTGGCCTCTGAAAGGCCAAAAACTAGGTCTAGTCGTAGTTTGTCTCATTTCAGAGATTCATCCCTTTCGGCATTTTCAACCTTCAAAAATTCTAAAATTTTGACAGGACCGAATCCCTGAAAAGTCCTGATTAAATCTCATCGTGATTTCGGAGATTCGGCCTTTTCAGCGTTTTAGACCTCTGAAAGGTCCAAAACTATGATAGGATCGAATCCCTGAATCCTGGTCTTCCATCCTCATGATTTTGGATTTTTGGCATATGCAAAACCTTCAGACTTTTAGATGTCGAAAGGTCTGAAGAAACTCATTCTCAAAATGGTGGCTTTTTTCACTTTTGGCCTTTTTGGCCTCCGAACCAGTTTTCAGCGTCCGAAACCCCAAAAGGGCCCAAAGTGTGAAAAAACTTGCATTCTAGGTTACTTAGAGATTTTTTGCTCTATTTTCTTAGTTTAGTCAACCTTCTTTCAGTTTGTCCTTCAAATAAGATACTAATACTTGCATGTTTTATTACAGGAATTCCTGAGAAGAAGACTACTTCACCCATGAAATACCAGTACAAGGGGAACACTCCCCTTAAAAAATTAGCAACAGGCACAGTGAAATCACCAATACCGACATCAGGAATGTGGATTGGGATGACTTCCTTCCAAGGTGTGGCCAACCAGCTAGGAGATCAGAGGATTGTACCTCCCTGGTATTAGTAGGACTGATCAGCACAGCAGCCCACCCAGTAGTTGTGTCTTCACTTGAGCTGATCATGACCCTGGAAAACCATTATGACTCTGACAAAAGGGTTGTCCATAATACCAAAGGCCAAGTAGTATTGGATATCAACACAAATGTCATAGAGGATGTCTTTCATCTCCACAAAGGCAAAGACAAGTTCTATGAATTTTTCATAGATAAGGGAAACTTATGGTTCAAAAACAAAGGGGAGGAAGCTTATGAAATAGTCAACAACCACTACCTCGAGAAACCTCTTCCAAAAAATAAGCTCGACAAAATAGACTTGAGAAGAGGATACATGAAAGATGACATTAAGGAAACCATAACCATGATAATTCAAGTATATGGGTTACCACAATCATTCCAACTATAAAATTGGATGATCCTCCTAATAGAAAGACTCAGGGGCCACAGGTCTAGGTTCGACTAGGGAACCATCATCAGTGACAAGTTGAATGAACAGCTAGTGGCGGTAAAACACAACCCCAAGTTTCATATGAGTACTTACATGGTGTATATACTGGCAGCAAGGGAAGATTACCTAGGACTCATCAAGAGAGGAAGCATAAATTATCCCAATGCATGGCCTCACATCGTATACCCCCAATTACAAAAAAGGGAAAAATGTCAGAAGATAGCCCAAACTACCAGATAGTCAATGATGCCTTCATTTTTGCAATCATCTGATCTATTGAGGATGATTTTTCAAAAAAGATTTCAGGGGAAGCAACCACCAAGGTGAGGGCCATAGGTTCCTATTACATAAAATTTAGAACCTTCACGCACATTCGAATAGCAGTATCAACTATGAATCCAAAGAAGTTGCATAGATATCCATCCGATTGGATAATCATTTTGGAAATGGCCTGATAGCTTGCAGATGCATATGAACACATAAAACACAAGAAGAAGCACTGTTGGGATTTTCCCATCTCACTGGGATCATATACCCTGCTAGACATGAAGGTCTGTAAATCTTTGGCCTTTGAATGGGATGACTATCCCCTATAGCTCTACGACATAGTATAGCCTTGATTTGACCCTATAGGCACATACAACCACATTATTGGCAAGTTCTACATTCATGAACCACACTTGGAGGATCACTAGATGAACTGCGTAGATGATCATGAGGTCAGAATCTAGGATTATTGCAGAATGACTCTTACCTTGGAAAAAGAAGTCATAAGGACCCCTATTCCCCCAAAAGTTTGGGAGTATGATTCAGAAGAGGTCCTAGAGGCCATCTATACAAATGAAAATATATATGACCGACCCATCATGAACGCAGAGGTCGACAAAGATGAAAATGATGACATAAATTTCTGGGCAAGGCACGTAATGAGAACAATAGAATAATGGATCAAGAGGCCCTACAAAATGAGCATAATACCTATGAAAACATTGATGGATCCACCCAAGAAGGTGGATAAACAATGCGAAGAGATAAATACAGTGCCACAATACAAGAAGGCATGGCTACAGAAGCACGGTGTATGGCCATGAACGTGCAGTAGAGTATGGGTCAAACCCAAGGCCCGGGGCTCCTAGGAAAAGAATGACCAGATAAATAGATCCTCCCATAAGGCAAGTGCATGTTGCACCAGATGAAGGACCCTCTACTTCTAGACAATCTCCTCCTACCACCAGAAAGGGGAAGAAGACATACAAGAGGAAGAAAGCTTCTACATCTCCACAATTGGAAACCGTACAAGAAGACCCGCAAGGAGAAGAAGAGGAAGAGGTTCCTCTATTCAAAAGGATAAGGTCTTAGAAAAGGAGAGAAAAGGAGATTAGATAGAAACAACAGGAGGATCCTAAAGAGAAAGATAACCCCTTAGATGCTCTAGGATTATATGAGTTCCAAATATCAGACTTTGAAGGTCTAGAAGGTTTCTCAGACCAAGGCCAGGATACACTAGGTTATGCAACTGGATATGAAGCAAGTGGTCCTTCTCTTTTTCAACCATAGGTAATATTAACTCCACCTCCCACATAATTTACTAATTTGAAGCCAAATACACCCAAGGTGGGAGATAATTCTAAAGGAGATCAAGAGTTCAGGAATCAAGAGTCCCCAATCACCCAAGGGGTGACTACCAATGAGCCTACAATAGAGACCAATGTTGTTATAACTCCCCTTCACATTCCTACTCCACCAACTACTCTCCCACCTCCTATTCCTACTCCACCAACTACTCTTCCACTTCTAATCTTGAATCTCCCAACACCTACTCCACCACCATCAAGCCCTTTGACTTGCCATATCCCGACCCCTGGAGGATCAGTAACCAAAGAGGTTACATCACCCTTCGAAACCACATTGAAGGTTATGAATGGTCTCAATATTGAAGCCTCGGTTAGTTCCTCAAGAGAGGAAGACAAAAGCCAAGAAAAACAAGATGAGGCAATGCAAGAAGGGGACAAGGTAGAAGAGGAAAGGGAAGAGGAAGAAGAACATTGAGGAGAAGGGGGTGAAGGGGAACAGAAACATGAACAAGAAGAGGGGCCAAACAAAGAAGTGACTCTAGGGTCCAAAAATTTAGATTCAATTCTCCAAATTACCCCATATGAGTCGGTCACTACATCTAGTAGACCTACATGGTTTACTAAAGAAATCTAGTCAAGCAGAAGAACCTATTCATGTGAGGATGAAGGGGAAAATACATATATGGTGTCCTTAGGGAAAGCCTTTCATCAGGTGAAGATCATGTTACCAGCACGGACAATGTCCTATGTCACTCAAGACACTACGGGGTGCTGGAAGGCACAGGTTGCGATCCCATCCCTCAGCACCTCTCAAGCCCAAACTACATTGGAAGACTATACATTTCAGGAGGTAGATTTGGGGTAACCTACCAGGGAAGGGAGCAAGACACTAGCAGCCTTAGGGCTCAAAAATGCTTTGGTTTTTATGAGTAAGGATGAAGAGACCATAAAGACCTTGATAGAACAAAATGAAGCCTTGAAGAGGTTCATTCACAAAATGGTTGGTCCCATTGACCCCAACTACTCATAAGCCACATTACAGATAGTGTTGGATAAAAGAAACACCCCAGACTTGCTGGCAGGTTTAACCCCATCCTTCATCAAAGCCAGTGCATATTGGAAGGAAGATTTTGAGCAATACGGGGAAAGTGCCATCAAGAAAATATTCAAACCTTATAGGGTTATTCTAATAGAGGCTGCCAATTTGATTGATCTGATGACAGATGAGGGTGACCTAGAGTCTGAGACAAGCAAATGGAGAGCTGCCCTCCAAGATTTATAGATCATCAAAAAATAGCGCTTCCAGATCCTAGTGAAAATATATGAAGGTGAGGAGCTGGACAATTTTGAGACATGGATCAAGTGCATAATCAAGATAGTTAGTGTTTATGAGAAATTTTAGGCTTCCATATTGGATAAACACAAAGAGGTCAGCCCAGGGATCAGCCTTGATTTGTACTAGGATGAAGATAAGCATGACTTACGGCCATCCAAAGAAGTGGTCCAACAATTCAGGGACATCATGGTAGGTGTGGGAACCAATGAAGCCCTACAATAGTTATTTCATTCAAAGGAAGAAATGATGAAGATGAAAAATCATGTAGAAGAGCTCCAGTTCTTCGCTTCCGAGCTAACTGCCTTCAAAGAAAAGCAAGAATGGAAGGTTAACAGGGAAAAAAGGAAGGAGATAAACTATGAGGAAGTTAAAGAGATTATACAAAGGCTCTGGGCGGCATGCCTGGAGTTATTCCCAAACTGACCCCTTGGATCACAAAGCAGTTGTGAAGAAGCAGTCTCCAACACTTAAGAGATTTCCTTAAGGCAGGTTTCAAAGTTTTCGGCCTTTCATCCTTTCGGCCTTTCGGCCCCTGCAAGAAGAATAGTCTTTCAGCCTTTCAGCCTCCTAGGTACTTCAGCCTTTTCGGTCCTCTGATTTGTTGGCCTTTTCACCCTTCTAGATATTTCGGCCTTTTCTGCCTCCAACAAGTCCAAACTTCAGACCAAAAGTTCTGATGGTAAACACTTAGAAGTTTTGACACTAAAAAGGTTTTGGAGTAGAGGTCGGGGTCTGAAAAAATAGGTGTTTCTAGAAAGATCACATTTTTGCACACCATTTGAACTCTAGATCTAATTGATGGTCATCTTGAGTTCATTTTGAAGAGACTAAGGGTCCCCTATCAGTTAAGAATAGTTTCCCTTTCATTAAAGTTTTAGTTTAATTTATTTTTCTCTTTGATGCCCTAAATTCAGAATTCAGAGTTGTGGATCAAATTCTATATATTGTAATCACAAATCAATGTAAAGGGTCAGATTCCTAATGCAATAAAGATATACATTTGGTGCTTCATTCATGGTGTGTGAATTTCTGCTACCTATGCAAAATTATTGAATGTATGCTTTCATTATTCATTATTTTCAGAGAGCCTCTTGTTTATTGTGTTTCGAATTCGCGTTCCTTTTAGTTGGAGTTTTTTGTTGTTTAATTTACCTTGTTGTGATGAATGCATGGAAGAGATCATCTTTGGGCTCAATGATAGATCTGTCTTGTGGGTGTGCACATCTTGGTGGCTTCACAATTTGATCGATCTTGAATATCTTGCACGAGTGAATACGTTTTCTCTCCAAATGCTTGCATCTGTGGGGTAGTGAATTGTGACTTGGTCTGATTTGTGCCTTGTGGGTTTATTCAAAGTCTCTCTCATCATTCAATTCCCAAGGAAGGGTGTACAATGGTTATGTCTGTAGGATTTTGTTTTCAGTAATTCATTTTACTTCTCGTTACTCTATTCTCTCTTTAAACTTTGTCTTCAAATCTGAAAATCCATATCTTGAAAATACAAAATTGCATTATTTACAACACCCATATGTGTTAATGGAAAATACCAAAAAGAACTAAAGTGTTTTGCAGTTTGATGTCTTGAACATACCAGCAAAGGCCTCCTTGTGAATATTCACATTTATCTTCAACTGAGTAACCAAGCAGGTTGTGACCCGACCCCAAAGAACCTTGGGAATAACCTTGTTATTATTTCAAGAGAGGAAATCAAATTCTTGATATCCTAGCAAGTTGGCTTGTGTCAAAATAACGCTCATTAGAAGTGGCGCTAGAAGGAGGGCCCAAGACTCAAAAGCTTGATAACATTGGATCTTTCTCTTCGAATAGATTCAAGCGAGTTCTTAGATCATCTCCGAAGAGAGGCAAGTGCCTTGAACTCACCCATCATCATAAAGCTCGTAGAGACAAAGGGAAGAACAAATAAAAAATCCTCTTACCACCTCACCGAGTCTCAGTATTCTCTTGGATAGCAATCACATATCGCTACCTCGACTTTCATAGCAGCCATAGTGCAAAATCAGAACGTACAAAATCAAAATTTGCAGCAACCTCGTCCGATGGTATTTTTTGCCAATGCAACAAGCTCTCCTTTAAATTTTTTTGGGCAGCTTCATGAGTTACCCAAAAATCCAGAGAAGTTTTTTACCCAGTTCATATATGGTGAATCAAGGACAACAAAAGAACACATCTACGCCTTCAAGGAAATTTTTAACCGTAAAGAGATCGCCCACCAAGACGTTGTTTGTCGTCTATTCCCATACACTTTGGGAGATTTCACATACAATTGGTACCTGAATTTACCATGAGGATTTATCTCTGCATGGAATGAATTTGAAACCAAATTTCTCAATCAATTCAAGCTATATGTGGATCCTACCACAACACATCACCAGTTCATCACAATGAGGAAAGATCCTAAGGAACCCATCACTATGTTCAATCATCATTTTCACAAGATGCATCAAAAGTTGGAAGCCCCTTACACCATACCAGAGGAGGTTTTCATACAAGTATACTTGAAGGCTTTGGATCCTTTCACCTCAATATTGCTAGCAAGGCTTCCCCTGACAGATAGAGACATGATGGAAAAGGTGTACAATGAAGCCATCATGTTCACCCAGAAGATGGACCTACAAGAAGGGAGTTATGCAGCAGTACCTACCATGAATAACCTTGTTGTCCCACATCTATTTGTAGCCGGCAATCAAGCTCTAGCCACTCACACACCTATGTTGAATCCCATCTTGATGCAACCATTTATAGCCATACCCCCATCTATTACTTATCTGGGTTATGAGGCTCACAAAACAACATTTGTGGAACAGAGAGTTATACCCCAAGCAGAGTCTGATGCTCTCATGGACTCTGAGCTGGACGTCGTAAAGAAGACCTTGTCACAACTCACCAACGAGCTTACCCAGATGAAGTTGAATCCATCCCAAAATCAAGGTGGATATCAACGAGCCCCTACTGGTCCAAGTGCATATCCTCAAAATCCAAATAGGAATTTCAACATGTACAATAACAACAACACATGGGAGAAAAAATTTGGGCAACAAAGGCCAAACAAGCCATAGAACACTAGACCCAATAACGGCAGCATCCCAGCAGACAATGCCAATGCTTACGAGGCTTCAGAGGATAATTTTTTCAAGGCTCCAAATTCACACCAAGTCAATGACTCGTATGGGAACAACTCTTGTGATCACTACATACAAAATCCAGAGGAGCCTCCGATGCAATTTAATGCTATGGTGTTCGATTCCTATGAGTCTAGAAAGGAGGAAGGCTCGGGTACCTTTGCAGGAGAAGATGAGTTTGTGTTTCCCTTCTAAAGGGAAAATGAACCTGAATATTCAGAAGTACATGCCTTCCAAAATAATCAACGAAACTCGTATAACCTTCGGAGCCAGAAATAACCTCTCATCGATGGTATTCCCCCAAGAAAATAACCAACTCCACTAGATCCTCAAGCTAGTAACAATCACATGCCTCCTAAAGTCCTGAATGGTCCCACACCTCCTACAACAACTATGTATGTCGGCTATAAAGGTGCATCCTGGTCGAGTGACAAATACAGTGCAGTTGATGAACTAAAGAAAACTAAGGTGAACATATCTATGTTTGAATTACTACAAGGTTGCCCATCTCAAAAGGAGGCCCTTCTAAGGTCTCTAGACCACTCAAAACCAGGCCCCTCAGCCCATAATACAAAGATGCCTACATCCAGTATCAACACATCTGAGGCTTTCCCCATAATTTTCAAAGATAAGATGGAGGTCCCACCATTCTTACTCAGTCTACAGATGTTTGGGAAGAACCTACACAATTTTTGGATCAATTCAAGAGCTTTGTGCAATGTCATGCCACTGTCAATCTTCCAGAAGTTGGGGATGGTGCCCCAAGTAATGAACTGAGTGGTCATGAAATTGGATAAAACTAAGGTCAAGGTGATCGGTGTGCTCAAAGATGTACACATTCAATTAGTTGTAGATCCCAGAATATAAGAATGCATTGATGTGCATATAGTGGACATACCTGAAACTTATGGGATGTTGTTGAGTCGAGAATGGACCAAGTGCTTGAGAGGCTGGCTTTCCACAGATTTCACCCAGCTATGGCTACCATGGATAGGTCTGAATAACCATATCAAGATTGATACAGAGCCTAAATTGAGATAGATGATCACGGAGTTCAATGCCCTGAATGAAGTCATGTTCACCCAGACAAACTTGGGCACTTATTGGATGGATGACATCCTCATGTTTTGAATCTAAGAGGACCTAAAATCATACCACAACCCTATTCTAGGTCTCTTAGAATCAGATATTAAAGATGATATCTTCCAACATTTCATCAACAGCATGAAAACTAGCTTATGGCACTTGGGTCAGGACGCAGACCCTAGCATTTTGGTACTACCAGGGTATTGCCGATTACACCAAGGTAGCCATTCTGAGTTCACCTACCCCAATACCTAGCAAGCATTATCACAGGTATTGGCCTAGATCCCCTCATCAAGTAAGCTATCAGAAACCCCGACAATAAAAGGAGACATCCTCGAGACCAAGGATAAGAGTAACACCTCGTTGGGGATAAACAACCCATTCGATACAATCACCCCAAGCCAAGATCAGGATAGTGGGTTGGATTCTGATGAAAAAGGTCTTTCTTTGGACATAATTAGTGATTTAAGTACCTTTGATGAAGGAGCATGCCCCCCTTATAAAGGAATGCTAGAAGATGGAGGTGGTGAAAGTGTTGAAAACCCCAAACCCAGACGTACCCAAAATGCTGGAGAATCGGCCTCTTCTGACACTGATGGAGAAAAGGGGTAGAAACTTGAAACCAAGGGCTCTCCCAAGAGAAAATCAGCCAAAACCAATCCTATTAAGAAACCTCAAATATGGAGATTGAGCTTTGACAGTTCCAAATGTAAAAAAGGAGCAAGTGCGGGGATCGAATTGATAAACCCAAGAGTTAAGTCTTTATATGCAGCTTATAGATTACAATTTTTGTGCACTAACAATGTTGCAAAGTATGAAGCACTGGTCCACGGACTCCTCTTGGCCCACGAGAAAGGAATAAAAATCCTAACAGTAGAAGGGGAATTGCAATTGGTTGTCAAGAAGATCCGTAGTCAGTACACTTGTAATTATAAAAGGCTCTCAGCCTACCGAAATAGAGCATGGGACTTGATCAACAACTTTGACGCTTTCGATATCAAAACCATCCCAAGAAGAAGAAATATTGTCATTGAAGCCTTGGCCATGTCAGCCAGTTCATTACATCCAATGGAGAAATTTAAGCTAAATAAATTCTCAATTGAACTTGTCACGGCCCCGGCCATTTCGGACAACGTCACTAACTTTCAAGTCTTCCAAGATGATCAGCACATCTTGGAGTATATCATGTGTGCTGATGTGTTCAAAAAAAAAATCATAGATGAGGAAAAGGAAGGTGAAGAATTAGTTGAACCCAAAGCTCTTGATGACCAAGGTGTCATAAATCTGAGGACTAACACCATACCCAAAGGGATGGTAGAACTGGAGAGGATTTTTGACAATGACAAGACTGCAGTAAGGAGACACCTGGATGTAACTCCTGATGGTAAAGAGTGCAACAGATACAACCTTGGCATGAAAGAGAAGCCTAGGGAGGTCCATATCGGAAAGGTAGGGACCAAAGAAGAGAAGGAGAAAATGGTCCAACTCCTCACTGAATACCGAGATGTCATAATATGGAAGTATGAAGAATCCTATGAAACCTCAGTCATAGTGCACAACATCCCTCTAAAACTAGACTCCAAGCCTTTTCGGCAATGACAGAGGCTTGTGAACCCTACTATGGAACCCTTAATTCAAAAGGAGGTTCATAAGTTTCTCAATGCTAAAATCATCTTCCCAATCTGGCATTCCACATGGGTTGTGAACTTGGTACCCATAAGAAAGAAAACTGGAGAGATTAGATTGTGCGTGGATTTCTGAAACCTCAACAAATCTTCTCAGAAGGACAATTACCCGCTCCAATCTCTTGATGAAGTATTGCAAAAGGTCAATGGGTCTTAAATTATGTCATTTCTAGTTGGTTAATTGGGCTACAACTAGGTGATGGTGCAGGAAGAGGACAGGCTGAAAATGACATTCACAACCAAATGAGGGACCTTCGCCTACTGTCGGATGCCTTTCGGACTGATTAACATTGGGGCCAATTTTTAGAGGGCAATGGACATAGATTTCAAGGGACTAGTTGGGAGGTGCATTATCATCTATATGGACAATCTCATATTTTTCTCAAAACAAAGAGCTGACCACTTAAATGACCTCAGAAAATGTCTTCAAAGATGTAGGGAATTTGAGATTTCCCTTAATCCCAAGAAATCTGTGTTTGGGGTAACTGAAGGAAAACTCTTGGGACATATCATCTTTGAGAAAGGGATAGCCATAGATCCTAAAAGGGTAGAGGCCATTCTAAAGTTGATGTCGCCACACAGCCGCAAAGAACTAAAATATTTCTTTAGGAAGATCAACTTCATAAGGAAGTTCTAGCGGTTTCACAGAGATAGTAAAACCATTGAACGACATGCTCAAGAAAGATGCCAAGATTGAATGGGCTCTCCTAGCCAAGAAATCCTTTGAAGCAATTAAACATGCCATCGCCATGACACTGGTCCTAGTCAGCCTAGACAACACTATCCCTTTTGAAGTTTACTCTTTTGCATCTGAGCACTCATGTGCAAGCATCCTCACATAGAAGAAGAATAGTGAAGATGAGAGACCCATAGCTTTCATGAGTTTCCCTTTCAAAGATGCTAAGCTCAGATACCCAAACCTGGATAAAAAGTCATTCTCTCTTGTCAAACTGGTAAAAAAGTTTAGACATTACATCTTGAGAATTGAAGTCATCGGGGTAGTTCCAGACGCAGCCGTAAATTCCCTTCTGATGCAGAATGAGCTAGGAGAGCAGAGAGGAAAATGGATGGCCATCCTCCAAGAGTTTGACCTTGAAATCCAACCAATGAAACTAGTGAGAGGCCAAGGCCTGATGAAGATGATCTCTAAGGTTGAAGAGGGTCTGGTCTGCCAAACCTACACTGATCAAGGTGCGATCAGTGATGTATGGTACAAAGACATAGTGTATTATCTGCTACAAAATTGTTGCCCGGAGGAAATGAGTCGTTCTCAAAGAAGAGCCTTAAGAATCAAAAGTAGCTCCTACATGTTGAAGAATGGACAACTGTATAAACGCAATTATGAAGTCCTATACCTAAGGTGCTTGGATAGACTCGAGGCCAAGAAAATCCTAGAAGATTTCCATGACAAATATGGAACAGGACATGGGTCAGCTAATACAAATACTCACCAAATCTTAAGGGTAGGGTATTTCTGGCCTACGATATTCAGAGACACCAACAAGCATGTGAGGTCTTGCCACACTTGCCAAACCAGTGCAACTCAAGAGAGAAACCTTGTAATGCCCCTACAACCAGTATATGAGGTATGACCATTTGCCCAATGGGGCTTAGATTTTTTTGGAATGATTAACCCTCCTTTGTCTGCAGGACGCAAGTTCATCTTGACTGCTACTAACTAATGCACATGCTGGATAGAAGCTCAAGCACTAAAGAATTGTACTACAAAGGTCATGACCAAATTCTTGGAGGAGTGCATCATAACTAGGTTTGGGATACCATTTTATCTGGTATGTGACAATGCTCCCTCTTTTTCTTCATTCGCACTCACGCAATGGGCCTTCGAGAACCAGTTAATCCTCAAGTTCTCTTCAAATTACTATATGCAAGGCAATGGTGTAACAAATTTTACCAATAAGAACTTAACGACAGTGATCAAACACCTCCTGGATGACAATCCCAGGGATTGGCATGCGCAATTGAAATACACTTTATGGACTAATCGTGTAAGGATCAAAAATGCCCTGGGGACGTCTCCATACCAGCTAGTATATGGCTTACAACCGGTCTTCCCTATGAACTTAAAGATCCCAGTCCTTAGATTCATGGACCAATATGTGGGGGGAGAAGATTGAGTACAAGTTTGACTCATGAATCTTCTTAACCTAGAGGAGAAGTGAGTGTCAGATCTAGAGCATGTATCAAAACATCAAGCCATAATATAGAGGTGGTTCGACAAGAGAGCCACCCTTAAATCCTTCAGGATCTCTACCCTTGTCCTCATGTGGGATAAGGTGAAATAAAATTTGGGCAGCAACACCAAGTTTCAAAGATTGTGGACAGGCCCTTATTAGATATCAGAGATCCTAGGGGAAAACACTTTTAGGATCAACACATTGAATGGAGAGTTAACCCCACTGTCAGTCAATGGAAAATTCCTCAAACATTACTTTGGATCCTAAGTAGGACTTTCTTTTGTCCCTTGTACCATAGTCCCCCTTTTTCATTTTTTCCTTTCTTTTGTTTCATCGCCTACTGTTAGTCCTTTCTTCCATTCTTTTGTTGGGGCTCATTTGTTGTTTTGGGTCAGTGTGTTCTTGGATCCATTCCAAGGTAGTTCGTAAATTGGAGCAAGGGTATTTCTTAGTCAATTCCTCCAAATAAATGTACGACGCAAAGAACATTGACCTAAAGGGAATAATGATGATAGCTATCAGTAACTGACAAGAAGAAGTTCAAGGCTTGGTCATCCTAATCATGAAACACACTAAAAGGAAACACTTGAGAGCAATGGTTCATTGAGCATTTGATAGTTGTGACCAACACTAGTGCATAGATTCAGGTACCCACCGATACCAAAACCCAGGTCTGAATGAATGCAAAGGTGGTAGAAAAAGAAAAAGGAATAGCTGAAGAGAGAAGAAGAGAAGAACACAAAAAGAGAAGTGTCCCAAAGAGGCCAAAAGTGTGAAATCCGGGTGGCACAGCCTAATCGTTGCCTGGATTAGATTAAATACAAAAGGAGAAGTTCATTGCTATCGACCTGAACATGTTGAATACATAAACATTCGGGACCTGATACATTTCAAGAGCACATGGAAGAAATGAAATGAATTTCCCAAAGGATAGAACTCTCAAAAGAAAGAAAACTATATCCTAGCAGATGGAATGGACTTGGGCGACTATGACAACCTCTACCAGGGCTATGAACTCCCGACTGGCAGTAGAGAAAGGTTATACTTGGGATTTTGGGAAAAAAAATTCGGGGCTATGAACGCCTGACTGGCAACAAATCTCTTTCCAGGAAACCCTGGTCTACTTGGCGAAGGTTGGGTATAGCTGGAGAATGCTCTAGTTACCAAAATCAAAGGTCAAGGAATGAATACACATTAACACACACTAGGAAGCCAGTGGAAAACCTCCAATTGGAAGTCATTGAAAGATTGGTCAACACTCACCCCTCTTGGCCTTGTTCTACTACAAAGTTACATCCTGGAAGAGAAATTATGATAAAGAAATGCCTTGGTCATACCTCCTTTTGTCGGCTCTATTTGTTGTGGGTCCACAACACACACCCCATTTTTTGGTCCTCTGACCATAGGGACCCCCCTTCTTTTTGTGCTTTTGGTTTTTGGTCTTGTCTCCCCCCTTGATTCCTCGCTCGCTCAATCTTAGAAGAACATGTGTTAGCATGATTAGACAAGGAAAAGCACCTTTTTTGGCCTTTCGTCCCTTTCAGCATTTCAGGAGACAATAGTACCCCGAAATACCAAAATGGCTAAAAGGCCGAAAGATGATCTTTTCTGTGTTTTCAGCCTCCAAAAAATGGAAAGTCTGAAGGTGTCTACCTTCATAATTTTGGTGTTTTGAACACTGAAAACACCATAAATGTGGATGTAAGGTCGGCGGGTTATAAATTGCAAAAGGCCCTCATTTGAAGTCACTTTGTGTTCTCAACTCAAAATTCCTCGAGAGCTCGCAGCTTCAACATTTTTGCCCTTGACCCTGAGACTGATTGTGCATGCACCTCCAAGATTCCTTGTGTCATCCTCCCCCTCTCCTATCTCCTCCGAGGTAGGTCTCCTTTGCTACCTCATTGTTTTCTTTTTCCCTACGTTATCTTTTTGGTGTTTAGATTTTTTTTCGCCCTGGCGCTTGTCCGGCCTAGGGCGTGTGGATTTCCTTCTCCCCTGGTCTCTATGGGCCTTTGGAATCATTAGTTCATTGGGAGGTCCATCTATGTTGATTTGGGTTTCACCCTTTCTAGTTTTTTGTGTTAGGGTTTTGTTTGGTCGTGACCTTTGTCACAGGTTTTTGGCCTCCAAAAGGCCGAAAACCAGGTCTAGTCGTACTGTCTCATTTTGGAGATTCGACCCTTTTGGCATTTCAGACCTCTGAAAAGTCTAAAATTCTAACAGGACTAAATCCCCGAAAAGTCCTGATTAACTCTCGTTACAATTTTTCATATTCGGCATTTTTGGAGTTTCGAACCTCCGAAAGGTCTGAAACTCTGACAAGACCGAATCCCCGAATCCTAGTCTTCAATCCTCACAATTTTGGATTTTCAATGTTTGCAAAGCCTTCAGACTTTTAGATGTTGAAAGGTCCAAAGAAATTCATTCTCCAAATGGTGGATTTTTGCACTTTTGGCCTTTTTGGCCTCTAAACCATATTTTTGCGTCTGAAACCCTGAAAGGGCTGAAAGTGCAAAAAAACCTGCATTCTAGGTTACTTAGAGAGTTTTTGCTCTATTTTCTTAGTTCAATCAGCTTTCTTTTAGTTTGTCCTTCAAATAAGATACTGATAATTGCATTTTTTATTATAGGAATGCCTAAGAAGAAGACTACTTCACCCATGAAATACCAATACAAGGGGAACACTCCCCCTTCCAAAATTAGCAACAGGCACAGAGAAATCACTGATACCAATATCGGGAACGTGGATTGGGATGACTTCCTAACAAGGTGTGGCCAACCAGTCAGGAGATCAAAGGATTGTACCTCCCTGGTATTAGCAAGACTGGTCAACGCAGCAGCCGACCCAGTAGCCATGTCTTCACCTAAGCTGATCATGACCCTGGAAAACTATTATGACTCTAACAAAAGGGTGGTCCAGAATACCAAAGGCCAAGTAGTATTGGATATCAGGATAGATGTCATAGAGGATGTCTTTCATCTCCACAAAGGTGTAGACAAGTTCTATGAATTTTTCATAGAAAAGGGAAACTTATGGTTCAGAAAAAAAGGGGAGGGAGCTTATGAAATAGTCAACAACCACTACCTCGAGAAAGCTCTTCCAAAAAATAAGCTGGACAAAATAGACTTGAGAAGAGGATACATGAAAGATGACATTAAGGCAGCCATAACCATGATAAGCTGAGTATATGGGTTACCACAATCATTCCAACTAGAAAATTGGATGATCCTCCTTATAGAAAGACTCAGGGGCCACAGGTCTAGGTTCAAATGGGGAACCATCATCAGTGACAAGTTGAATGAACAACTAGTGGCGTTAAAACACAACCCCAAGTTTCATATGAGTACTTACGTGGTGTACCTACTGGTAGCAAGGGAAGATTACCTAGGACGCATCAAGAGAGGAAGCATAAATGATCTCAATACATGGCCTCACATCATATACCCCCAATTACAGAAAAGGGCAAAAAGGTAAGAAGATAGCCCAGACTACCGAATAGTCAATAATGCCATCATTTTTGCAATCATTTGATCTATTGAGGGTGATTTTACAAAAAGGATGTCAGAGGAAGCAACCGCCAAGGTGAGGGCCATAGGTGCCTATTACATAAAATTTAGAACCTTCACGTACATTCAGATAGCAGGATCAACTATGAATCCAAAGAAGTTGCCTAGATATCCATTCGACTGGATAATCATTTTGGAAATGGCTCGGCAGCTTGCAGATGCATATGAACACATAAAACACAAGAAGAAACACTATTGGGATTTTCCCATCTCACTAGGACCATATACCCTATAGGACATGAAGGTCTGTAAATATTTGGCCTTCAAATGGGATGACTGTCCCCTACAGCTCTACGGTATAGTGCGGCCTCAATTTGACCCTATAGGCACAGATAGCCACATTATTGGCAAGTTCTACATTCATGAACCACACCTGGAGGATCACTAGATGAACTACGTAGATGATCATGAGGTCAGAATATGGGATTATTATAGAATGACTCTTACATTGGAAAAAGAAGTCATAAGGACCCCTATTCCCCCAAAATTTTGGGAGCATGATTTAGAAGAGGTCCTAGAGGCCATCTATACAAATGACAAGATATATGACTGACCCATCATGAATGTAGAGGTAAAAAAAGATGAAAATGATGACATAAATTTTTGGGCAAGGCACGTAATGAGAACAACAAAAGAATGGATCAAGAGGCCCTACAAAATGAGCCCAATACCTATGAAAACATTGATGGATCCACCCAAGAAGGTGGCTAAATAGTGCATAGAGATAAATACAGTGTCACAATACAACAAGGCATGGCCATAAAAGCCAAGCACGATGTATGGCCATGAACGTGCAGTAGAGTATGGGTCAAACCAAAGGCCTAGGGCTCCTAGGAAAAGAATGACCAGACAAATAGATCCTCCCACAGGGTAAGCATAGGTTGCACCGGACAAAGGACCCTCTACTTCTGGACAATTTCCTCCTACCACAGAAAGGGGAAGAAGACATACAAGAGGAAGGAAGCTTCTACATCTCCAAAATTGGAAACTGTATAGGAAGACTCGCAAGGAGAAGAAGAGGAAGAGGTTCCTCTAGTCAAAAGGACAAGGTCACAAAAAAGGAGAGAAAAGGAGGTTAGTCAAAAACAACAGGAGGATCCTAAAGAGAAAGATAACCCATTAGATGCTCTAGGATCATATGAGTTCCAAATATCAGACTTTTAAGGTCTAGAAGGTTTCTCGGACCAAGGCCAGGGTACACCAGGTTATGCAACTAGATATTAAGTAGGTGGTCCTTCTCTTTTTCAACAACAGGTAATCTTAACTCCACCTCCCACTCAATTTACTAATTCAAAGCCAAATACACCCAAGGTGGGAGATAATTCTAAATCAGATCAAGAGTTCAGGAATCAAGAGTCCCCAATCACCCAAGGGGTGACTACCAATGAGCCTAAAATAGAGACCAATGTTATTATAATGCCCCTTCACATTCCTACTCCACCAACTACTCTCCCACCTCCTATTCCTACTTCACCCCCATTTCTCCAAACTCCACCAACTACTCTTCCACTTCCAATCCTGAATCTCCCAACACCTACTCCACCACCATCAAGCCCTTTGAATAGCCATATCTCGACCCTTGGAGGATCAGTAACCAAAGAGGCTACATCACCCTTCAAAACCACATTGAAGGTTATGACTAGTCTCAATATAGAAGCCTCGGTTAGTTCCTCAGGAGAGGAAGACAAAAGCCAAGAAAAACAAGATGAGGCAATGCAACAAGGAGACAAGGCAGAAGAGGAAAGGGAAGAGGAAGAAGAATGCCGAGGAGAAGGGGTGAAGGGAAATAGAGATATGAACAAGAAGAGGGGCCAGATAAAGAAGTGACTCCAGGGTCCCAAAATTTAGATTCAGTTCTCCAAATTACCCCATATCAGTCGGTCACTACATCTAGTAGACCTACATGGTTTACTAAAGAAATTTAGTCAAGGAGAAGAACCTATTCAGATGAGGATGAAGGGGAAAATATAGATAAGGCATCCTTAGGGAAAGCCTTTCATCAGGTGAAGATCATGTTACCAGCACAGACAATGTCCTATGTCACTCAGGACACTAGGGGGCACTGGAAGGCACAGGTCGCGGTCCCATCCGCCAGCACCTCTCAAGCGCAAACTATGTCGAAAGACTATACATTTAAGGAGGTAGATTTGGGGGAACCTACCAGGGAAGGGAGCAAGGCACTAGCAGCCTTAGGGCTCAAACATGCTCTGGGTTTTATGAGTAAGGATGAAGAGACCATAAAGACCTTGACAGAACAAAATGAAGCCTTGAAGAGGTTCATTCACAAAATGGTTGGTCCCATTGACCCCAATTGCTTGAAGGCAACATTACAGGCAGTGTTGGATAAAAGAAACAACCCAGACTTGTCGGCAAGTTTAACCCCATCCTTCATCAAAGCCAGTGCAGATTGGAAGGAAGATTTTGAGCAATACGGGGAAAGTGCCATCAAGAAAATATTCAAACCTTCTAAGGCTATTATAATAGAGGCTACCAATTTGATTGATCTGATGACAAATGAGGGTGGCCTAGAGTCTGAGACAAGAAAATTTAGAGTCGCCCTCCAAGATTTACAGATCATCAAAAAATAGCGCTTCTAGATCCTAGTGAAAATATATGAAGGTGAGGAGCTGGACAATTTTGAGACATGGATCAAACACATAATCAAGATAGTTAGCGTTTATGAGAAACTTCATGCTTCCATATTGGATAAACAGAAAGAGGTCCTGGAATGGATAGAATAAATAGATATCTTCTTCACAGGGATCAACCTTGATTTGTACCAGGATGAAGATAAGCATGTCTTACGACCATCCAAAGAAGTGGTCCAACCATTTAGGGACATCATGGAAGGTGTGGGGACCAAGGAATCCCTACAATAGTTATTTCATTCAAAGGAAGAAATGATTAAGATGACAAACCATGTAGAAGAGATCTATTTCTTCACTTCTGAGCTAACTGTCTTCAAAGAAAAGCAAGAACAGAAGGTTAACAGGGAAAAAAGGAAGGAGATAAACTATGAGGAAGTTATACATATTTTATAAAGGCTCTGGGTGGCACTCCCGAAGGTATTCTAAAACTAGCCCCTTGGATCATAAATCAGTTGTGAAGAAGCAGTCTCCAACACTTAAGAGATTTCATTAAGGCAGGTTTCGGAGTTTTTACCTTTTCGTCCTTTCAACCCCTACAAGCAGAATAGTCTTTCAGCCTTTTGGCCTCCTAGGTACTTCATCCTTTTTGTCCCTCTGATTTTTTAGCCTTTTTGGCCTTCTAGATATTTCGGCCTTTTCAGCCTCCGACAAGTTTGAACTTCAGACCAAAGTTTTGATGGTAAACACTTAGAAGTTTTGACACTAAAAATTTTTGGAGTAGAGGTCAAGGTCTGAAAAAATTGGGTGTTTCCAGCGAGATCACATTTTTAAACACCAGTTGAACTCCAAATCTAATTGATGGTCAGCTTGAGTTCATTTAGAAGAGACTAAGGGTCCCCTATCAGTCTCCACTGCCAGCAGAGCTTCCAGATGAAGATTCCGAGAAAGACTCCCATAAACAAGAAGACTCCAAGTTTTCAGAAGAAACCCTCCTTCTTTTCTCTTTCTTATTGGTGATTTTGACCCTCCTCGCATGGGAAAACTGATTGTAAATGGATTCATGGATCCATGCAAGTTATCTATTTTCAGTTAAGAATAGTTTCCCTTTCAGTAAAGTTTTAGTTTAATTTATTTTTCTCTCTAATGCCCTAAATTCAGAATTCAGAGTTGTGGATCAAATTCTATATATTGTAATCAAAAATCAATGTAAAGGGTCAAATTCCTAATGCAATAAATATATACATTTGGTGCTTCATTCATGGTGTGTGAATTATTGCTACCTATGTGAAATTATTGAATGTATGCTTGCATTATTCATTATTTTCAGAGATCCTCTTGTTTATTGTGTTTCAAATTCACATTCCTTTTAGTTGGAGTTTGTTGTTGTTTACTTTACCTTGCTATGACGAATGCATGGAAGAGATCATCTTTGGGCTCAATGATAGATCTGTCTCATGGGTGTGCACATCTTGGTGGCTTTGCGATTTGATCGATCTTGAATATCTTGCACAAGTGAATACGTTTTCTCTCCAAACGCTTGCATCCGTGGTGTAGTGAATTGTGACTTGACCTGATTTATGCCTTGTGGGTTTATTCCAAAACTCTCCCATGATTCAATTTGCAAGGAAGAGTGTACAATGGTTTATGTCCATAGGATTTTTTTTGTAGTAATTCATTTTACTTCTCATTACTCTATTCTCTCTTTAAACTCTGTCTTCAAATCTGAAAATCCATATCTTGAAAATACAAAATTGCATTATTTACAACACCCATATGTGTTAATGGAAAATACTAAAAAGAACTAAAGTGTTTTGTAGTTTGATGTCTTGAACGTACCAACAAAGGCCTCCTTGTTCATATTTACATTTATCTTCAACTGAGTAACCAAGAAGGTTGTGACCTGACCCCAGAGAACCTTGGGAATAACCTTGTTATTCTTTCAAGAGAGGAAATTGAATTCTCGAGATCCTAGCAAGTTGGCTTGTGTCAAAACAACACTCAATATTTAGAATGTAGTAAAAAATATTCAGTGACCTGAGTATATGCAATCTACAATTGCTTATTTTAGATCTAATAAATATTACAAGTATATTTATCACCTATTTTGATTGATCACTACCTCTATTCTACTCGGTAGCCTTGGTTCTTGTTCTTGATAACTAATTTCATTCTTAGTTGTTCTTCTGCATAAAACTCTTAGTCTGATCCATAGATTTTCTCCTCAGCTACAATCGTCATCACACACATGTGTTCAGATAGATTACATATCTATTTATACAATGTTTTTTACCTATATGAGTTTCATGTATTACAATGATAACTCTGTGATTGGAGGTTTACAACTTGACCTCAATCTCCTAGTTTGTATGTTTTCAATCAGTTAAACTGATTAAAACAATTACAATTGCATTGCTTGTCCCTAAATAAATGAATGTAAAGCTAATAGAAAATCTAAATATAAAACACAAGTGTTGTATCTGACATGGAATTCAGATCCACATTTCTTGGGATTTTAATTGTCTCTGGGTAGACTGGTGCTCGGGATGCTCTTTGGTCTATTGGGTTCCTCTGTCATCTGTTATGTCGGGTTGCACTGTATTCTTCTTGTTGGGTTCCTCTATCGGGTTTGCTCTGTCGAGTTACTCTGTTGGGTTCCCTTGTAACATTTTCAGGTTGCACTATGTCATTGGGTTTGCTTGAACTTTTTTGTCAGGTTACACTAACCTGACTTTCAGTGTTGGTGTTACCAAAGGTTTCAAAAATATTTTCCTTTGCATACTAATGGAAAAACCTGTCTTCACTCTTGTCTTTAATAATTCTCATTAACTAAAACAAAATATTCTTCTCTTTCAAACACAATGTGTAAAAACTAGGTGGGGGCCTACATTCCATAAGATTAGGAACCATGCTTGTTTTAGTATCCACCTTATGCTTAAGGAAATCAATTTATAGCTTTTGATTATCAATTATCCTTTGCATTCTAGCCTTCTCATGTTACCATTCAACTTGTTTATACTGCATATCTTTATAAAAATCCAAAGATATTGAATGACAAGTAAGAGAGCTAGGGTTTTATGTTCAAATATTCCTTCCTTTGTTCTTACCTTCCTGACTTGTGCTTGATTCTGGTTGTTCTGGCCACAAAACTAGCTACAATGTTGGTTGTTCTTCCAACTTTTTCACAACAGCTATGAGGTTATTAATGCCTTGCAATCCCAAACCTTATATTGTTTTCCCCTCTTCCTCTTGAATTTTTTGTATCATGTTGAACTGGAGGGGTTTCTTCTCTCAATACTTCCTCATGCAATTCATCCCTCTCTTCAAATACATTAAATTTTTCAACATGTGTTCTTGGGAAACCTTCTTCTCTTATGTCCATCTTTGGAATATCACTTTCCTTAATAGGGTTATCCATATGCACATTAGCTATGGATAGAGGTTCATTCCCCTCAGGGTTTCTGATAATATAGGCTTCCTCTAGAGGAATTTTTTGAAGGGATTCAAAGGATTCAACAAGAATACTGGCAACTATTTCTTCACTCTAGCCTGTAGCCTTCTTGATATGCCTAGAGCTTCTCCTTTGAGGGATCTTTGTAGCAGTTGTAGGAGTCATGTCTTACTTTCTTAGAGGCTTTGGTTGCAGGTATAAAGGTTGTAGAAGGACGTGGTTCTTCCTTCTTTATTTTCTTGGGACTAGGGGTAAACATCTCATGGTCTTTTTCCTCTTGTTCTTATATGATATTTTTCACTACCCTCATCTATATTATTTTTCCCTTTCTTCTTTCTAATAGAAGCCCTAGTAATGGAACTAGGCTATGTTGGTGGTGCAAGAGCACCTAGGCTAATCCCTAGTTCCAATTTTGGATGTGGCTTGTATTGACCTTAGACAAGTCATTAGTGTTTATTTTAGGCCTTAGAAGGTCTTTCAAGTTTGTACCTAGGTGGATTTGACTAGGATCAATCCAACCTAGTGTTTTTGTGTTTTGTTAGTGGTTAGTGATACATTTAGCCTAAAGGTGGGAAATTGGGCCCAAAAGCCTTCCATGATTAGGAAAGGTTGGAAATGTGCCTAAAAAATCATCTAGGATGTTTTTACATAATTTCATGTGGATTGGAGGTCATTAGGGTATGTTTTAGACAAAGATGCAAAAGTTGTCAAAATGTTGTCATGACAACATTTTCAACTTTTCAAAGTGCATGACAACATTTTCAAATATTGGATTCCCTTCAAAGTTGAGGATGGGTAGTTATGGTAACTACCTTAAAACAAGGGAAAATTATATTAAGCCATGAGGAGGCCCATTTCCTGAGCATGGAGGATGTAATGTAAGATTTTGAATTTGCTAAGTAAGCTTTGTTTTGCAGAATTGTGCATAGTCAACTACTTTGGATTGTTAGTGCTCTTGTATGGATTGAATCTTGCAACTTTGTGTTGGATTAGTTTAGTTTGGTTAGTTTCAGATTATTTTGTTTTGGTTTTAAGTTTCTAGGTGATCATTTGTATAGTTTGTAGAAATTTTTTGTTAATTTATAGTTCACTGGTGTTGTTTAGACAGTTTTAGGGAAAATAGATCCCCCATAGATATCCACCATGAAAATCATCATGACCTAGAGGGATATGAAAGGGAATCCATTGTAAAGTTTACATATGGAAGGCGGAGTTCAGAAAAGCAAATTAGCTAATTTTGGTGTCATGCCCAGGCGAGTCCAGTGTGCCTAGTCAAGTGCATGGGAGTGATTTAAATGTGTTTGATTGAAGGGATACAAGTTGCAGAGTGAAACCAAGAATGGTTTTATGTTCCTTGGGGTAATATAGAGACCCCGTGGCCATATTAAGCCTTTCCCAATCCATCCAAGTACTTTTCTAAGCATAAATCACTTGACCGGTCCTGAATAGCCTAATTAGGCCTAATAGCCCTTGATTCTAGGAATCTACTGTATGGATACCCTAGAACCTTAAGACATCCAAAACATCCTATGTTTTGCAAAAGGGTACTATAATATCAAAAACATTTGTGGGATTTTTTGGAGAATTTTTTCAAGAAGTGGGAAAAGCCAGTCAAATAGTGCTAATAGGAGCATTAGGCCTAGAAGCCAAGTTTTAAGGAGAATTGGGAGATCATTTGTAAAATCCATGATACCTTGACTTAGATGGGATCATAGGGAGTCTAAGAATAAGAAGAAAATTATTTGTATCTTTTCATACATTGGTTATGAAAAGGAGATGAAAATGCACTTGGAGACATCCAAGAAGGAGTGAAAGAGTGGAGTAAAATTTGATGGTGGTTACCTCCTAGTGAAGCACAAAAGTTACCAACTCATAGAGTGGCATTGGAGAAGTCATAGGATAGTTAAGCAAGGGATTTAAATATCCTAGAAGAGAGGGTATGTTCTTGTGAAGGCTAGGAACAAAAGAGTCCTAGTTAGGCTTGTGCAAGCACACTAAGGTGTAGCTATCAGATTGGTATCAGAGCCAATAAGATTTGGCTTGTGGTTAATGTTTCAACCAGCAAAGTCAGTAGGAGAGTCTACAATGGTGACAAATGAAGAGCTTGCAAATAAATTGGATGAGAAAGAAGAAGAGAATGGATTTCTCATAGAGAGATTGGCACAATTAGAACACAAAGTGGACCAAGTGGAAGAAAATACTGGAAGTCAAAGATAAATTTGAAGGCAAGAGTAAGGAGATAGCCTTAGATGATGAAATCCCTAAAGCTGACCATGTCCTCACTGAATAACCCTTCTTGAAATCATTAAAATCCTTGAGTAGAAAGGCATTGGAAGGAGTTCCTATCTTTATTGGAAATATGGAACCAGGGGTAGTCCTAGATTGGATTGAAGGACTTGAGAATCAATTTGAATGTGATGGCATAACTGAAGCTCAGAAGGTAAAAGCGGCTAAGGCTAGAGTTAGAGGGTTCGCACTCACTTGGTGGAAAATTATCCAATATGAGAGGGACAAAGAAGGAAAGAAACCCATAGCCACTTGGAAAGCTATGGTAACCAAAATTAGAGAGGCATATGTACCTGAAGACTATGAAATTTAGTTACATAAAAGGAGACAAATTCTTAGACAAAAAGACTTGGATGTTAACTCTTACACCGAAGATTTTCAAAGGCTATGCATGAGAAAAATAATTGTAGAAGAGGAAAGTGTCAAGGTAGCTAGATACCTTAATGATCTAAAATAGACTATCCAATATGAATTGAGTCTACTTACTCCTACCACTATTCAGAGATGCCACCAACTTGCAGTAAAGGTGGAAAAGAAATTGAGAAAGAAACAAGACTCAAGAAATACAAGAGGCAGAGGTAGAGGAAGAGATGGAAGAGGCCAAAGGAGTGTATATGGTGGTAGAAGTTCAAAAACCAAGACTTAAGGAGAGACCAAACTGACTGAACAACAAGAGGTAAGTTCAAGAAGAGGAAGCTTAAATAGAGGAAGAGGCTCTAATACTACTTGGAGAGGAAGATGCAATAGCCAAGGAAGAGGTTCCTACTTTGCAACTATAAAATGATATCACTGCAACCAAATGGGACATCCTGCCTATAGGTGTCCAGAGAAAGGAACTACTTCTCAAGGAAGTGATAAGAGAGTAAAATTTGTGCAAGAGGAGTCTAGTGGTGGAAATAAACACCCTAAAGTACCCTTAGAATCATAGGAAGGAGAAAAATTGATGATAAGGAGAACACTGATCAAAGAACCAGTGAGAGAGGATCCAAGTTGAAGAAGAGCACTATTCAGAGTGAAGTGAAAAATGATGGGTAAAGTATTTAGAGTCATAATAGACTTGGGGTCTACTGACAACATTGTGTGAGAGGAGGAAGTTAATAAACTAAATATGAAGAGAATTCCACATAGTAACCCATACAAGGTTACTTGGTTGAAAAAAGGACAACATGTCCTTGTGAATGAACAAGAATGGGTGGAATTCTCAATTGGAAGATATACAGATAAGGTATTGTGTGAGGTCCTACACATGGATGCATGTCACCTTTTACTTGGGAGGTCATGGAAATTTGACAGACAAGCCATGCATGATGGAGCTAAGAATGCATATTCTTTCAAGAAAGATGGTGTGACTTTCAAAATCCAGTCACTGTTGGAAGAAGGAGAAGTGAAACCCTCAAGCCCTAATGTTCTATTGGTGAGTGAAAAGGAGTTCCTATAAGCTCTAGAAGAAGGAGAGGGATTAGCATATTCTTTGGTTTTGAATCCAAAGGAAGAAGATGCAAAAAATATAGTCAAGAAGATAGAGATTCCTATAGAAGTACAAGAGTTTCTTAAGGAGTATAAATACATTGTCAATGATGGAAAACCAGAAAACCTACCCCATAAGAGAGCTATTAGTCACCAAATTGACTTTATCCAAGGAGCTAACCTTCCTAACAAGGTTTCTTAGAAGATGACCCCTCAAAAAAATGAGGAAATTGCCAAACAAATCCAAGAGATCCTAAACCAAGGCCTCATTAGGAAAAGTATAAGCCCATGTGTTGTACCCACTGTCCTAGCACCCAAAAAGGGAGGAACTTAGAGGCTATTCACTGATTCTAGATCCATTAACCGAATCACCATTAGGTATAGGTTTCCTATTCCTATGATAGAAGACCTAATGGACTATTTAGGAGGAGCAAAGTATTTCACAAAGATTGATGTAAAGAGTGGTTATCATCAAATTAGGGTCAATGAGGGAGATGAATGGAAGACTACCTTCAAAACCACAAAATTTTTGTATGAATGGCTTGTGATGCCATTTGGGATATCAAATGCCCCATCCACATTCATGAGGCTTATGAACGAAGTACTCAAGGACTACATTGGTAAGTTTGTTGTAGTGCTATTTGTGCTCCTATGCTAGACACCACAAAAAGTGGGATGAAAACTAAGTTTGTATAGAATGAGAAAGATAACCAAGGATTTTAGTTGTTGAAGAAGAAGACTTCCACTCAACCCATCTTAACATTACCAAGTTTTGAGAAACTTTTCATAGTTGAGTGTGATGCTAGCAATGTTGCTATTTGGGTAATTTTAAGCCAAGAAGGGAGACCAGTGGATTTTCACGGTGAGAAGCTCAGTAATGCAAAGAGGAATTATTCTTCCTATGACTTAGAGATTTATGCTCTATTCCAAGTACTAAGAAATTAGAGGCACCATATGCTTCCCAAGGAGTTTTTTGTGTATTCAAACAACCAAACACTTAGATTTTTTAACTCCCAAGACAAGCTAAGTCACAAGCACATGAAATGGGTGGAGACTTGCAGGCTTACACCTTCAACATCAAGCATTAGAAATGATTGCAGAACAAAGTGGCTAATGCAATTAGTAGGAGACTTCTGATAGTACAAGAAGTACAACTACATACTATGGGCATTGAGAGTTTCAAGGACTTAAATGCAGATGATGAAGACTTTGCAAAGATATACAAGGTATGTAAGGAGCATAAAAATCATTTCCATGGTGAAATTTTTGAATATACAATGCAATGTGATTTATTGTTTAAAGGAAGTTATTTATGTGTCCCTAGACCAAAGAGTTAGTGGAGAGGTTCTATTTTTGGCCTAGAATGAATTTGGATATCAAAAATTATGTGGAGTGTTGTGTAGTGTGTCAGAAAGCCAAGGGCACATCCTCCAATGCTATCCTTTATCAACCACTCCCCATTCCAAGTAGACCTTGGGAATTCTTGAGCATAGATTTTGTTGTGGGATTGCCAAATACAAAACAAGGATTTGATAGTATTTATGTCATAGTAGACAAATTTAGTAAGATGGAACATTTTGTCCCATGCAAGATAACCATGATGCTTGTCACATTGCACACCTATTCTTCAAGGAAGTGGTGAGAATACATGGGCTACCCTTAAGCATGGTCTCAGATAGAAACACAAAATTCATGAGTCACTTTTTGAAGACATTGTGGCAAAAATTGGGAACCAATTTGTCCTTTGGGTCTGCATATCACCCTCGGAAAGAAGGTCAAACTGAGGTGGTTAATAGAATCCTAGGGAACCAATTGAGGTGTCTAACTAAGGAGTATGGTCAAGCTTGGGACCAACTCTTAGGATAGGTAAAGTATGCATATAATGATATTGTTAACATAACTACTAGAAAGAATCCCTTTGAATTTATTTATGGACTGCACCCTAGAGGGATATTTGAGCTCAAAGAACTAAAAGATGGAGCCAAGGTAAGTGGTTATGTAGAAGAGTTTACACACTCCATGAAAGAGGTGCATGAAACAATGAGAAAAACTCTGACATAGAACACTGCAAAGATAAAGAAAAAGGTGGATGAAAGGAAGAAGAAGTCCAATTCTAGGTAGGGGATCTTGTTATGGTTCATTTGAATAAGGAAATACTATAGAAGGGAGTGCCAAACAAGTTTCAAATGAGGATATTAGGGCCATGTACTATTTTGGCCAAATATGACAATAATGCATACAAGGTTGAGCTCCCTGAGGATATTGGTTTGTCTCCAATCTTCAATGTTGCAGATCTAGTCCTCTCTAAGGGACCTACTCCAGATCTAGACCAGAGCCTTAGTGAGGTTATACAAGAAGTGGAGGACCTAAATTTAACCCCTACACCACCTAAGAAGGCAGAGAAGATACTTGAATCAAGGACCTACAAGAAGACTAGACAAAAGACATGCTATGAACATCTGATCAAATGGCATGGCCAAGGAGATGCAGAGCCACTTGGATCAAGGAAATAGAGTTTAAGAAGTTGGGAATTTATTACAACTTTCTCAATCCAAGGATGGATTGAAATTTTTTATTTGGGGAGAATGGTACAGGACAACCTAGGCTAATCCCTAGTTCCAATTTTGGATGTGGCTTGTACTAACCTTAGCCAAGTCAGTAGTATTTATTTTAGGCCTTGGAAGGTCTTGAAATTTTTTACCTAGGTGAATTTGACTAGTATCAATCCAACCTAGTGATTTGTGTTTTGTTAGTGGTTAGTGCTATATTTAGCCTAAAGGTGGGAAATTGGGTCCAAAACCCTTCAAGGCTTAGGAAAGGTTGGAAATGTGCCTAAAAGGCCTCTAGGATGTTTTTACATTATTTCATGTCGATTGGAGGTCATTAGGGTATGTTTTAGACAAAGATGCAAAAGTTGTCATGACAACATTTGCAACTTTGCAAAGTGCATGACAACATTTTCAAATATTGGATTCCCTTTGAAATTAAGGATGGTTAGTTATGGTAACTTCCAAAAAACATTGGAAAATTATATGAATCCATGAGGAGGCCTATTTCCTGAGCATAGAGGATGTGATGTAAGATTTTGAATTTTCTAAGTAAGCTCTATTTTGCATAATTGTGCACAGTCAACTACTTTGGATTGTTAGTGCTCTAGTATGGATTGAATCTTGAAACTTTGTGTTGGATTAGTTTAGTTTGGTTAGTTTCAGAGTTTTTTTTTTTTGTTTTTAATTTTCTAGGTGATCATTTGTATAGTTTGTAGAAATCTTTTGTTAATTCACAGTTCACTGGTGTTGTTTAGATAGTTTTAGGGAAAATGGCTCCCCCATAGATCTCCATCGTGAAAATCGTCATAGAAAATAGGGATATGGAAGGGAAGCCATTTTACAGTGTACATATAGAAGGAGGAGTTTAGAAAAACAAGTTATCTGATATTGGTGTCATGCCCTAGGCGAGTCCAGTGTGCTCGGTTAGGTGCATGACAGTGATTTAAATGTGTTTGATTGAAGGGATACAAGTTTTAGAGTGAAAAAAAGTATGGTTTTATGTTCCTTGGGTTCATACAAAGACCTCATATCCATATTAGGCCTTTCTCAATCCATTCAAGTACTTTTCCAAGCAAAAATCACTCGACTGGTCCTGAATAGGCTAATTAGCCATAGTAGCCCTTGATTCTAGGAATCTACTGTACGGATACCCTAGAACCTTAAGACCTCCAAAATATCTTGTGTTTTGGAAAAGGGTACTAGAATATCAATTTTTTTGTGGGGTTGTTTGGAGAAGTTTTGCAAGAAGTGGGAAAAACCAGTCAGATAGGGCTAATAGGAGCATTAGGCCTAAAAGCCAAGTTTTAAGGAGAGTAGGGAGATCATTTGTAAAAGATGTGATACCTTGAATTAGATGGGATCATAGGGAGTATAAGAAGAATAAGAACATTATTTGTATCCTTTCATACACTGTTTATGAAGAGGAGATAAAAAATCACTTGGAGACATCCAAGGAGTGAAAGAGTGGAGTAAAATTTGATGGTGGTTACCTCCTAGTGAAACACAAAAGTTACCAACTCATAGAGTGGTGTTGGAGAAGTCCTAGGCTAGTTAAGAAAGGGCTTGAAAGATCATATAATAGAGGTTAGGGTCTTTTGAAGGCTAGGAATAACAAATTCCTAGTTAAGCTTGTGAAAGCACACTAAGGGTGTAGCTATCAGTTGGAGGGTTTATATCAATGTTGGCAGTTGAAGGCTCAAGTGATTGTTGTTCAACTGGCATAGTGGTTGCAGGAACCTCATTGGTAGGGGATTCCCTTTAGGAAGAGGATCCCATTATATTTTTCATAGCTCCCTAAGGAGTATTGACCCTATCCATTATTGGCCAACCTATGGGTCCTATATTATCAAACTGAAACCTTTTAATTGCAACAAAATCTTCCCAAGTCATTTAGGAAACATCTCTTAACAACCTCTCTACCAAAAATTTTATGAGACCATGATGAGTAATAGAATGTGGCCTACCTCTTTGTGTTTCCATAGCATTGATGGAGAGTAAGTTGTATAGGTAATTAGACACATTAACCAACATCCCATGGCACATATGGCTAAGTAGTTTGAAATGCATAGAATGTAGATGGGATTTCCTACCCTCATAGGTTAAATATTTGATAATATAAACTTCAAATTCAACCCAAACATGAGGCAATGAAAGTTTTTTGGTCCCTTGTTTTTCAACGTGGAGAGGGGGATCTCTAGGGTGTGAAAACCATGCTCTAGCAGACCTAGCATCCCTTGATTTTTGAAAACCTTCTACTATACCTGGAAGCCCTGTTACTTCAGTTATGAATCATTCAATTGCAATAATCCTTAACCCTTTCACTTTTTCCTCTCCGTTAGAAATGTGAGAGAGAATTCTCTTGCAACATTACCATGAAACCCATTTAGCTTCAAGAAATAATCCAACCACCCACAATTCCTAAATGGGGGTTCACATACTGGTTCATTTAGTAATGCACTATGAACCACATATTCATGTCTAATAGGCGGTCCTCCCATGGTAAAAATCAGAATTCCTCCTCAAATGCTTCCAGAAACTAAAAATACCAACCCTGTGACAACTCAAAACCTTTGAAACTTCCCAAACTTAGCTCTATATAACCCCAAATTCTTCCTGCAACTTATGCACTCTGAAACTTAAGCTTTCACTAAAACCTTTTGCGATGTCTAAATTTAGAAATTGTGGTTTGGGAATTATGGAAAATATAGCCATTTAAAATTTTTGAAAGCGGCAACAAGAGTTTTAATGAGAAGGTTTATACGAAGATCTCATTTTCTTAAACTATCACATCACCCTTGTCATTTTTTTTTAAAAGAGCCACAATTTTAATCATGATGTGACATTGCTCCTACAGACATGGGTGACATAGACTTGGATATGACATGACTTTAAAATATTTCCCCACCCCCAACTCAAAATTTGACATGTATCTGCACATGTGGAGATTAGAGGATGAGTAGGATTGTTCGTATATACAATTCATATATATTATTAAATCATGGAATAATAAATGTATCTAATAAAAAATAAATATAAATGTGTACCTTTTCATGTATGTAACTTGAGTAATTAATGCATATGGATACAATTTAGGCTAAGCAGTACTCCTATTGATGTCGTCCCAAATTGAAGTACGGTTGAATGACTTGGTGAAGTGGAGTGTGAGTGAAGTGGAAGTAAGGTGGTATGAAATGGAGGCAACTTATTATTACAGAGAAAAAGTATAACCATGAGAGGTAGATGTAGTTATTATGGTTGCATGCAATAGAAAAGTTAAAGAGGTGATGCAACAAAAAGTCCTCTGACTTTGGATGTAGGAACCCCAGAGCCCCTAGAAGGTTTGAATTACTATAGGAAATCCTCCTTGGTAGCAGGTTTGTAATATAACCTCAATCTACGGTCGTTGACCAACAACTTAAACTTGGCTGGATCTATTGTTGACAATTGAACTGCTACATTCAGAAACACTTCTACAACATCATATGGCCCTAACCAATGGGTCTAAATTTTTCCTATTTTTTCTTTATATCTTTAGTCATAGAGCATGTCCAGTCTCCAGGGAAAAAATTGTATCCTTTATATTATTTTCATGTCATTTAATTCTTTGATTCTGTACTAACTCTATTTATTGTAGGGTTTACTTTTTGATTTCATCCAGGGTGTTGAGCTGTAGGACTCTATCTTTTTGTATTGTTGATAAATTCATGTCAAGTTGTAATGCAGTTCTAAGAGTCTTATGCTCAAATTTGATAGGCATGAAGGTTGCCTTTCCATAAAGAATTTCAAATGAAGTAAAGCCTATTGTATTCTTCTATGTAGTTCTATAGGACCATATTTCTTCTTATACCCTATCTTCCCAATCCTTTTAATGAATTCCATTTTTTTTTCAAGATGGATTCAATATCCCTGTTGGTTATTTTTGCTTGTCCATTTGCCTACGGATGATAGGGAGTTGATTTCCTATACCTGATGGTGTATTATTCCACTAGTGTTGTTATCAATTTTAATGTAAATTGAGCCCCCTAATATATTACAATTTCTCTAGGTACTCCTTACCTGGTAAATATTTCCTCATACGATAATTTTGCTACTTTATTATCCCTTGCATGCTTCATTAGTCTATCTTCAACCCATTTTGTGACATAGTTAGTACATAAGAGAATATATGACTTACCATTGGATGGAGGATCAATCAGGACAATAAAATCCAATCCCCATTTATCAAATGGTGTTACAACTACCTGAGGGAATAGTGTCATATCATCTGACTTGGTATTTTTTCCCATCTACTGTACCTATCACATTTCCTGGTATATTAAGTTGAATCCTTGTGTAAAGAAGGCAAATAGTATATTATAGTCAATATTTTCTTTGTTGTCTTATTGGCTACAAAATGACCTCCACAAGGCTCATCATGACATGCATGCAAAATTCCATAATTTTCATCTTTTGTAACACATCTTCTATTAACTTGATCTGGGCCTATGAAAAATAAGCACTCAGTTATCCAAGATAAGTTAAAACTTTTCTCTCGGCAATCTCTTCTCCTTTGGTGAAAGTGAGGAGGGATCTTTTTAGCTTTTAAGAAGTTAGATATGTTTGCATACCAAGGTGTATTAATAGCTATATAAAACATATTTTCATATAGAAAACTATCATCTATAATCTCATAATCTTCTTGCACTTGCAATCTTGAAAGAAAGTATGCTACTACATTGGATCTACCTGGTTTATCAATTATGGTGATATCAAACTCTTACATCAATAGTAACCATATTTCTAACCTACCTGTGATTGAAATTTTATTTACTAGATACATAATTGATGCATTATCTGTGTGTACATATATTTGATACCTAGTGATGTAGTGCCTAAACTTATTAAGTGCATATATGATTACTAAGAGTTCCTTTTCTGTGACTATGTAGTTTAGTTATGGTTCTTGAATATTTGTGTTGATAAAATAGATGGAATGTTCTATATTACCTTATTTTTGGCCTAAGACTACCCCAATTACAAGGTCCTATGCATCTATATAGATGTGAAAGGGAAATGACCAGTTGGGTCCCCTAACGACTAGTGCTTGAGGAATGACTTTAACAGCAGGAAGGCTTCTTTACAAGTTTTGTCCAATCAAACTATGCATCAGTGGTTAGAAGAGTATACAGAGGTCCTACCATTTTACTAAAGTCCTTGATAAACCTCCTATAATATCCTTCATTCCCTAAGTAGCTTCTAACCTCTTTTTTTATTTTTGGAATATGAAGGTTAATAATAACTTAAATTTTTGCAGGATCAACATGAATACTAGATTGTAATATGTAGTGTCCCAGTAATACTCCTTCTTGCATCATCATGAAACACTTATCATTGTTCAAGGACTGGTTGTGATCCTCACATATTTTCAACACTTTCTCTAAATTTCTCAAGGCATTTTCAAATGTAGTGCCATAGTTGGTAAAATCATTCATGAATATTTCCTTGAAATCATGTGAAATATCCGAGAAGATACTAATGACTGCCCTTTGGAAGGTTTTTGGAGCATTAAATAAGCCAAATGGGAGAACATAATAAGAATAATTTCTCCATGGATAGATAAAGGTGGTTTTATCCTAATCTTCAGGTGCAATCCTTATCTGGTTATACCCACTAAAGCCATCAAAGAATGAAAAATATTTCTTTCCAACCAGAGAGACTAAAACTTGATCTATAAATGGAAGGGGAAATTGATATTTCTTGGTTCTTGTTTTTATTTCTCTATAATATAAACATACCCTCCATTTTCCACCTTTCTTAGGAACTATGACAAGTGGTGACACCCATTGGATGTCAAATATAGGATATAAGAAACCAACATCTAATTATTTTTGTTCTTCCCTCTTAACTATCTCTCTTAGTGTAGGATTAACTCTCCTATGGGCTTATCTGGCTGGAATACTATTCTCTTTGATATAAATCATATGAGTGTATAACTTAGGATCTATTCCTTTCATTTCATTATATTCCCAAGCAAAAGATTGTTTGTATTTTTTAAGCAGTTTTATTAGTGACAATTGTTGCTCTTGACTATGTTTATTATTGATATTTAGGAACCATCTTGGTGATACTTCCACTTTCTTTGTCAACTCTATCATGGATTTTTTAGTAAGATATGGCAATTGAACTTCATGTGGTAGCAATTTGTGAAAAAATTCCTTGTCTGCAAGAAAATTTGATAAACTAGATATAGGGAGGATAGATTGTAATGAACACTTCTAATTTGATGAACAACCAAAAGGTTTCTCACTCATTCTATAATTTTTATGCATAATATTATTGAGTACCTCGTCCTCTTCCTGTAGCTGCAAGAAAGGGTCTCTATCCAGCATCATAAGTTGTACACGTGAATTAACCTCCTCTAATTATACCCCTAGGACAGGCCATATTGGTTTTACTATTTCAGGTTGAGGTTGTGTAGAAGGATAAAGGGTAAGCTTATTTGTAGTAAGACCATCTGAGATAGTCATGTCGCCTAACTAACATCCTATGAATGCATCAACTATAGCAAACCAAGGACTTCCTATAATAATATGATATCCACCCAATGTGGCTCTAGGAGAAAGTATCATGAAGCTAACTGGGTATTCCCAAGAGTCTAAGGTGACAACTAAGTCTTCTACCATTCCATCAGGTTTGACAGTGGAGCTATCAGCTAGTTGTAGGACAGTGGGTGTAGATCTTAGATTGGTAATTTGAAGTTGCTACATGATATCTTTTGTCATGACATTAATGGTTTCCCTTAGGTATATTAAATCATTTTTTACTTGGAAACCATTAATAATGACTTAAACCACATGACTAATAGGATCAAAGTATTTAGGCACTATTACTTTACCAAGCATAATGTCTACTAACTGATGAAGGATATGCACTATTTGGGGGTCTTTCTTCTTTCTCCCTTATTTCTTTAAACAAGCATCTTTAATAGCTTTGACATAGATAGGAACATCCTTTATAGTTTGAAATAGATTTATTTTAACACAAATGTGTTCCAACTGATCTAGGATATCAAAAGTGGCATCCTCTACTAGTTTTGTTACCTCAAATTCTAGCCTTTGTGGGAATGGAGGAATGACTTTAAAATGTTTTTGAATTTTTGCTTCCTTTACCAAATTGGGTCGGATAGGGTAAGGAATACTTGTTGGATCTAATTCATCAGTAGGCATTTCACTTATGACTGTTGGATCTAGAGATGGCAAAGTTGTTCCAGACCTTAAGTGAATATCACTTATATTCACAACATATGCAAGGTATTAATTTGTAGGATATTAATTTGGGTCTGCGGAATAAACATGTTGCTACTACTATTGTTGTGGCTTTATGTTTGGATAAAGAACATGATGAGAAGGTAACTAAGTACATATGGGAGGATTATTAGGGGTTGCAAGAGGTGGCATTAATGTTGGATGTTGAGGTGGTCGAATATAACCAGCTAGTTGATTTGCCCATTATTGATCTCCTCTCCATTACGGGGATTATTGCCAATTTACCCGAGGTGGTTTACATAATCCCTGAGGTTGCAGTCAGTTTCCTTGAGGATGATGTCAATTCCCTTGAGGAGGTTGTCATTGGGATGTAGGGTTTTGATTATTTGGCCAATAATTTGAGGAGTATTCCAAGGCATAAGTGGATAGCCTCCAAGGTTTGGGGGATATTGGGATTTCCACTGATTATTATAAGAATTTGAATAAGGACCACTAAAGTTAAGGGGTCATATGGCATACCTTGTCTTGAAAACCATGGCCTTATTTGTGCAATGAAGAAAACCTAGTCATCATCTCCTTCTATCGGATTGAACTTAGTAGGAATTGGGTTGTTGTTTATATGAGCCACCATCTTGCATCTGAAATCCTTCTTATTTTGTTTGTAGTGAGGAAAAAACTCATCCAGTATTGTCTCTGCCTCCACATGCTTCTTTTTTTCTTGCATTGTGTCCAACTGTGTAGCCATATTGTTTATGATATCCTGCTTGAAATATGATAGTAGGTAAGTGATTTTTGTCCTTGAAACTCCATTACCAGTTTATTTTCTTATGGAAGATTGATAACCTCTTCCCTTTTTTTAGTTACTTTAGAATAGTTCAAATATATCTTCTTGATATCCTCCCAATTTTCTTGGGTGATATCTCCTCCACCCATTAAGTATAAAGCCCTCATGCAACTCTCATTAATTCCTCTTAAAAGGGAAAATTTTGGAATTCTTCATTGAGTTGATGGTTTGTGGACTTTTGCAAAGCTGAATAGGTGCCTTGAAATTTAGTCCTTCAAGTTTTCTTCCTCCTTTTGTTGCATGCAGAACATGTCATCTCCTCTCATATCATTTCCACTATAGTATTCTGTATATTTTTCTAAGAACTTTGTTTTCATTTCATCCCAGGTAGAAACAACATCTCTCCCCAGACCCATGATCTATCTTAGATTTGATTCCTTTAGAGTATTAGGGAATAGATTAAGCCTATGAACATCATTTAGTGTAATCATAACTTATAAAGAGGATATCAAACTCAAAAAGGAATTTATCAGGGTCCTCTATCACTAGGCCGTAAAACTTGGGAAGAGTTGAGGTAGGGATATTATTGAGGTTATTATTTCCATTTTGATCAACAATTGGAAATGGAAAGGTGGGAGGAGGTGAATTTCCATCCATCATTGGTTGAACCCTTGGTGGAACCTTGGGTTGATAGACTACCAAAGCCAACTGATTGTCAACTTGATGTTGATAAAATGGGTTCACAAATAGAGGATTAGGTATATTAGCCAATATATTATCAAAGAGGTTTTGATCAAATGGTTCTTCTTTTGAGGAAGATGAAGAGGGGTCTACATTGGGAACAACATAAACATAAGGGTTCTCTTGTTTTTCTTCTTGGTGAACAAAAATATCACCTAACTAGTTCCCGGGGTAGGGGTCCTTAGGAAGGAATATTCCTAAGGCATCTCTTCTTCTTTCTCTATGCATGCAGATTGATACTTTTTAGCTGACTTGAGTTGGAAAGAAACTTTAATACTAATTATGATCTGAAAACTTAACTTATAGCTACAATAGGTCCTTAGTTTGACACCATCCCTAACAATGGTACAAAAAATGTTTGACTTCCCTATTAGATCAATAACCAAGCAATGAAACACAACTCATGGATTAGACATCCAAGTTTAGTTTCTATCTTTCTTGTAGAGAAGGTTCATTTACTTGTCAACTTAGGGTACATGAACTTGAAATGGGTTTGCACTATATGTGCCCTAAGTTCCTATTAAGGCCATGTTATTATATAGCTGCAAGAAAATAAATGTTGAAAGGGAAATGCTTGGAATGGAAATAATTCAAATACTTTCCATAATCCAAATGCAAAATTTGAACCTATGAAAACTACTACAGAAAAATTCAGGATATGCAGACATGAACTACTCTGCCCACCTTGGCTATAGGAACAGTCACGGGAAATCACTTCCAATGGTTGCAAAAACAGACAAACTTTGAAAATTTATAAATAAATATGAAGGAAACTAATGTTGAAATTGAATGGAATTACTCACCAAGTGAACCCCCTTGGATGAGTATTCAAAATGCAGTTACACACTTATAAAATCAAAATTTCTTTTCTTTGTTCATTCTTGAAATAGTATTGAATTACAAGGCATGACTGAACTTAACTGAAATTGTATTGAAAACTATAAATTACTATTACATAGAATCTTAATCTAACTGAGGTAGCTTCAGAATAAGTTTTAGCTTCTTATTTATAATTGAAATCTCTAACTAACTACCCCTTAATAATCCATGCCCAAAGGAATAGGCAGATGAAATTATTTCTTAAACTAGAAAGGAGTCAACCATAAAATCAAGAACGATTAACTGCCAAGTACATAAGGAGTAAATATAGCTTTTTCTACTCTTTCCTATATTTACTCTATGCTTAAGAATGGTTATAAGTTCTTTACTTTATCTATGAGTTGTAACCAATCCATCCTTTGATTGTTTACATGTTGATCCTTTCTGAACTGATTTGACTTGGTCCCCAAACGTGACCCCTTAAACACCAATTCTCATTGTACTACTCCATTAATCATCTTGTATTGTAATGTTAACACATACAAAACATTTGCAATACATAGATATTCATCCGTCATTAGACTAATCATTTATTGAATCATAATTAAGACTAATATATATAGATTGCATATATAACCATATAAAAATATCTTTAACCCGTCATAGAGATATTAAAGCATAAGTTTTAGGTCTATGATGGAAAGTCCACAAGTCTAACTAAAGACAACTAAAAACCAAGTACATGACACAAACTATAACATAATATAGGAACATGATAGGGAAAGCATAGTAAAGTGACATAATCATTGAGCCAATGTTTAATCTCATCATGCTTTTCCCCTTATTTCGAGACCTAAAGCTATCATAGACTGACCACCAGAGAAGAATTGAATTAAAAACCTTGATATCAAGCCCTGAGCCTAATCTAGGACAAAATACCTAGGTGTAGAACATTTGGAATGCTATGAAACCTAAGACTTTGTCCCAAATTTCCTAGAGACATATGGATGATGAATATAGGCCCCAATTTGAATTATAGGTTGTTAAGATCAAGAAAAATGGGAAAAAAGACCTCAAAATACAAAAGAGGTGTTATAGGTCCTAATTAGAACCATAATGGGTGCTAAATTTTTAGGATGGTACATTTAGCTCCCACTTTAGCGAGAGTATGACACATACTCATGCTCACGGTAAATTAGATCAATGCAAATGAATGGTCTTATCAAGGTCAAGGAGACAAAGAAGCATCAAGCCCCCAAGTGACTTAAGTCTTCATCAAATATAATACCAAAAAAGGAGAGGCATCTCTTGAGAGAGAAACAAAGAGAGAGAAAGAGGGCATGAACACTAGCCTAGTAAGAAGTTACCTCACCATGGATAATGGAAATGAAAAGGTGTTGTAAAGGATGAAATTGAAAGTCTAGCAAGCTATGTAGTTTCTATTCAACCCATCGAAGAGGATCAGTCTAAGGATCTGAAAAGCAGCCAGTCAAAGGACCAAGTATGTGTAGCCAATCAAAGGACCAAGTGTGTCTAGTCAGTCAAAGGATCAATGAAAGTAGGATTAGTCTAAGGATCCATGATAGTCAATATTGAATCATTTTGTGTGTGCAAATTGTGAAACAATGAGCGAAGTGTATACCCAGACGTTAAAGCAATTGCAAATGCCTTAAAAAGAGAAATATCTTTAACAGAGCGTAAATTCATCCAACAAAAGACATTTTCACTATGAGATGCCCCTAAGAAAGGACAAACTAAGGGAAATGAAACACGTTAAAAAAAGAGCACATAAGGGATCTACTAACTTGGGGGTAAGTATGATCATCTGATAATACATTTATATTATATCGAAATGAAATGTCATCATTCCCCCAAGGTAGAAGAACTACAAGCACAATGGAAGAATGTCACATGAGAGTCATGAAGAAGAGTCTTTTTGGGTCAGCATCACAAAGACCAAAAAGGATAGGTAGCTACCATTTTGCATAATCTCCAATCAAACAACACAAAAGCACATTTACAAATAGTGGCACATGTACAAAATAATATATAACAACATATAGAATAAATGAGATGAAAATAGAGGAATGTCATAAAAAATTGATTCCTTTATCACCTTGCGCCAATAGAGCAACAAGGTTCATTGAAAGAAATCTAAAAAAAACATATAACAAGCAACACATCGCGGGGGAAGCACAACAAAAAAAAAATCAAACACATAAAATCCACTACACAAGAGGAGATGGTCAATCATATCGCTCTCTCCCCATCACAATCTATAGTGTTTAGGAAAGGTGGACAACACACAAGAGGAGAAACATCAAGCATGATAGATGGAATAATAGCTAGTTCCAAACAAGGACCATACTATAAAGATGGGTCACTTTGTTCGTCACTAGGACTAAGAGATAATTATTGTGAAAACATAGTTGGAAAATCATGATTAACATCAATAAGCTCATGCATATAATTAGAATCATTACCATAAATATCATAGTTAGTTTCATTAGGAACATCAAAAGAATAATCATCCATAGTATCTTCTCCATCCAAATTAATTGTAACAGAATCCAAGATACGAATAGAATTATCGTATTTTTCAATTTCATCTTTTTCAAATTGAATTCCTCACTTGGGCTATGCATATAATGGTCAAATGGAATCAAAGAATCAGTGAGTGTTTTAGGGGAGGAAAGGATTTGGGAAGCAGACTCACGGGATCTGGTGCAAAATTTTCAACAATGATCATGGGTACAACAATTACATTAAGTCTTGCTAGAGATTTGATTTGGTTTGGGATCAATCAATATCATATCCTTTTCTTCCTTAAGGGGGAAGAAATGAAGGAACCTCAATAGTTTAAGAGACAGGATGGGTAGAACATTTTTAGGTTATATGAGGTGGAACAAAAGAATAAATAAGAGGTGTAGGTGGTGTAGGAAGAATTTCATGTCTAGAGCAAGGATATGGAATACCCTTAGGATTGCTAAGTTCACAAATCTTTTGGATTTTGTACTTCTGATAAGAATGGAGAAAAATGTATTTGCGAGGGTGAGTGGGTTGATGTATATAAAGCCAAAATAATTCAAGGTCAATGGACTCTCAAGGTACTAGAGGCTAGAACAGACTATGATTAATAGTGATGATTTCACCATTGTGAGGAAATTTAAAACACTTGTGAATAGGAGAGGCTACAAATTTCATGGAGTTGATCCAAGGAATACCAAGTCAAAATTGAAATTGATCGGAAGTTGGGATGACAAAAAGGTGACATATAAAGTTTTACCACCAACTTATATGATAAAAGTGATAAAACCATGGGTAGGATAAGTGAAACCATTACAAATTTGAATTGTCACTTAAAATTTGTCATAGAAACCATGTTGCATTTGTCAAGTGTAAATATTTTCTTTAGTTATAACATTCATCATACAAGTGGGATATATAAGGACACAACAAGAAAGAAGGCCATTAACTCTTGCAATAATGTAAAGAGGACAATCAGGAGCCTTAATAGTTTCACTGGGATCAAAGGTAATAGGAATCTTAGGTTTAGGTTTGGGTTTAGGTTTAGATTTAGTTTGATCAATAATATTAACCACATTTTTGGATTCAATTGATTCATCATAATATGCAACAACATGTGAGAAAAAAGGCAAAGACTCAGTAGACTCAATGGTATGAGTGGAATGAGAGGGTAAAGGATCAGTATAGATTTGCAAGTTTTTATTGGGAGGTGCTACAAATTTGTTTCCTTGATCATTAAAACCTTTGAAACATATAGAATTGGAATCAATAAGGTCTTGGATGAAAATTTTCAAATGGAAACATTTTTCAGTATCATGACTAGGTTGATAGTGATATTGACATAAAGCTTTAGGATTGAAATATTTGGATTGAGGTTTGTTAGGATCAATTGGGTTAATGAGAGGAAGTGTTAACATATGATCATTAAGAAACTTCATCATCATATTATGAAAATATTCATTAATATGAGTAAAATTACGAGCATGTTTAAAGTAAGATGACAAAGGAGCCACACCTTTGGATGTTGCTGCCACTTGTTCATCTACATGATTAGATGAAGAATTGATCTTGATGAAGCCCTTTGTTTTTTTAAACTTCTGAAATTAATCTAATGCAACATCACCCTTGTCAATTAGAGCCAATGGAATGATGCTCTTAAATTGGCTCGCGTGAAGATGATAATTATGAAGCATTGCACATAATTGAGTAAAAGAAGAGAATTCAAAAAAGAAAATCTTATCCCTAATATATTTTTGTAAATTAGTAATAAACATACATTGCACATCAATATCAGGTATAGCACAAGAAATTTGAGCATGAAAATATTTGAATCTACTAATGAAATCAGTAAACTTTTCTTTGGGACCTTGTTTACAATGCATCAAATCAGACAAGGATATCTTGGGGCCAATGTTGTTTATATGGAATTGTTGAATGAAGGAATTGGCAAGTTTTTTAAAGGAATCAATGGAATAAGGATTTAAGGAGAAATACCATTGCAAGGCCTTATCTCTAAAGGTTCTAGTAAATATATTAGTCATGAACCTTTTCTCATGAGAAAATTCACTGCATAGTGTTTGAAATCTCTTAGCATGGGTTAAGGAATCACCTTTACCATTGTAGGTGTCTAAACGAGGAATCTCCATATATTGAGGAATGACAGCACATGTTATATCAAAGGATAAATTACTATAAATATCACAATTAGGTATGTTAAACTTTTATTGAGTCATGGAAGTAATTTGTTGTTGAAAAGATGACACAATTTGAGTAAGACTATTGATCGCAGATTCAGTGGAAAGAGTAGAAGGAAATATTTGGGTAACATTAGGAGCATTATGTGAAATGGAAGTAACATTGGAATAATAAAAAGACACATTATTATAAGTGGTCATATATGAAGGTAAGGAAACATATGAAATACTAGAGGGAACACTAGTATTAGGAATGAGAACATGTATAAGATTACAAGATTGAAAGGAAGGGGTTATGATAGGTGCAGTATAGGTAGAAACACTAGGTATTGAGGTAGGAATGGGATTAGAAGGATTAACACTAAAGGGAGGTTACATGTAACCAATTTATTGAGCACAATCTTGAAGTATTTTGACATTATTATGAAAAAGTTGAGAAAGACAACGTAAGAAATTAATTCCATGTTCATCATTATGAATTAGCTTTTTCAGACCACCAACTATAGAAATAGCCTCGAAGTTTGGATTCTCTTTACCTGTCCATTCTTCAAATTTGTCAAATTCGTGAGAAAGCTTTTGGATTTTACTAGGTTTAATTATTAGGATCTCATCCTTATCATGGGAAGAATGGGAAGATTTGTTTTGAAGAGGTGTAGGGTGATCATTGTTATGCATGTTGGTCTCCTCAAGATTCCTAGGAAGGAAAGAGGACTCAGGATCAAAGGGACCCATAATTCTACAACTTATCCTAATGATAATGTTATAGGTAGGACTCAATGTAATAACACTCATGCATAAAATGAAAATAAAATATATCTAAAGTAGTGCACAGAGGGGATATAATACTTAAGTGAATATATGTAAATTGTAAAGTAAATCTAAGCTACACATTAAGAATGAAAGTACATCTAACATGAGTTTAGATATCTAAATGACAAAATAGATCTAGATATAAAAAATGCATCAAGAAGAGATCTAACTACCAGAATCAAGAGAATATAAAATATATATAAATATAAAATGCAATGCATACAAAGTAGATATAGACACCAAATCAGAATAGGAATGTTATGAGTTGGGTTCAACAAAATGTACAGTGGAAAATTAGGTTCACCTAATAGGGTCTAAGATCTCCCCAATTTCATAGCTTACATTAGAATATGAAGCCTCCTCAAGTCAAATCAGATCAACACCACAAGAAAGGATGAAGTGATGTCAATTTTGGATTTGGGTCTTAGGGGCTTCTATTCTTTTTGTTGCTTGGAAATTGAGGAGGAAAAATTAAGTTAGCTAAATCTACAAATACTAAATAGAAAATTAAAGTTGAAATGTGTGTACCTTGGAGAAAAGAAGGATATGTTGTTCTAATTTTATTTTTCCAATTGTAGGAATCCCAAAATCGGTTGTATTTCCAAATCTGGGTTCTGAAACCTATCTTTTTTCTATCCTAAAAATTTTGAGCTTGTTTCTAAAGATGCAGAATGTTTGGAACATTTTGTACCTAGTGATTCTATCCTATATTTGGTAGAGACTTGTTTCAGGACTTGGCAGTTCAAATTTGTAACTAGCTTTCTGGCCTATACCTGTACACATAAAAAATGGGGAAATAGGTTGGATAAAGGGGTTTAACTTGGTTAAACCCCTATTTAGGAATTAACCTTGAAATATGAAATATAAAGTATAAAGTAAACACAAAGGCTCGGTACTGTGTTCATGTGCCTACCCTCATGGAGGAATGTTTGTATCACTCAAATCCATGAAATATGCTTGATGTTTGTTGTGTGAATGTATATGTTGACTTTGTGGGAGAGATGTAGGGTCAAGGGTGCATTCACATGTGCATGGATCTATGAATACCACCCCTAAATCTCATTTTTTCTTGAAATGTTTAATCACACTTGCAAGGGGAGAGAAGAATGATGGACAAACAAATATCTTCTTTTTTTATTTTAGAGATCCAATAATACAACACCATGGGATAGAAAATCTTGCTCCAACTTTAAGAATATTTCCTTGATGAGATGGAAGAAGAAGAAAGACTTGGCTTGAGATCTTAAAATCACCTAGCTTGCCTGAGGGAATGCTTGTGCTTGATAGCTTGAGAGTACTTGTGATATATTGAATATGATTCTTGATTAAAAAATGAGGAAAGATATAGGGTTTATATATGTTCCCCCTCATATCATGATCTAAAGCTAAGGAAGGCTGACCACCGAAGAAGAATTGAATTAAAAAACCATGATATCGAGCTTCGGGCCCAATCTTGGACAAAATACCTAGGTGCAAAACATTTGGAATGTTTTGCACCCTAGGATTTTGTCCCAATTTTTTCTAGAGACTTTGGGATGATGAACAGAGGGCCCCAGTTTGAATTACAGGTTGTCAGGATCAAGCAAAATGGGCAAAAAGACCTCAAAATCACAAAATAGGGGTTATAGGTCCTAATTAGAACCACCAATAATGGGTGATAACTTTTTAGGATGATATACAACCAATTCTATTAGAAAATAAGTTACCCCCAATTGGAAGCTTGGAAGATGGTTAAAACCAATTTAGGATCTTATAAACACATTTGTAAATTTCAAAGTAACATATATATTACAAAGGCAATATGTAAGCATACGAATTTGCCTAAAAGGTAGTTGAGTCAAATGCCCATATTTTACTTACAGGGAAATTAACTACACATCCCTTCCATTCTCATTACGTCCATTGTATGGTGCACAAATTTCAAGCATTTCTTAATTGAATGTTCTCGCTTCCTCGCACAATATGATATCTTTGGGTCCTTTCATTCCAACATCTTCTTGAGTCTTCATTTTCTTTGGCACTAGAAGGTGTTTGTCTATTTTATTTGAAAGTAAAATTCTACCACTAGATAATCAACTCTACTCTGAATTCAGTAATGCAATAACAACACACTTCCATTTGGAAGCCTTTTTTTAAAAAAATTATGTTGAAGAGGTCTACTTTGAATGGTAGATTGTGACGCTTCAATGCTAAAAGGGTGTTAGAATTTGTATGTCATAAATGATACCACCTCATACCAAGGTGCACTGTTATGTTGTAAGAGAATTAAATGTTATTACCATTTTTGTGCATGCGTATATGACACAAATGTTACTACAAAGTATGTGTTCATTAATTATGGCCTAAAATATTCAATTAATGTCATTTTATTTGGGAAGACATGGACACAAATGTGGCATGTATGATTTTATTTTTCTAATTTACATACTCAGTAATGCATTGGGGAGTCTTAATTTTCCTAACACTTTTCTAGTGGTAACCCATGTTATAAATATCGTCAATCACTTTCAATTGTGTACTGCAACATAGGTCACCATGACAAGGCTTTGAAAAATCAAGTCCCTTAAACGTTGTTGACAATGTTGTGGATGTAGGAACAAATAATTTGTATAAAACATGTTGACCTCTACATACACTAGTAAATGGGAAGGGACACAAAGTTAAAGTGGATGATTGAGATAGAAACAATAGATATGCATGAATATATAATACACAACATTTACATTACAACTAGACATAAATCATTTACAAAAAATAAGCAATTACAAAACATAATTTACATGGTGTAGAGATCAATTATGCTTGTAATTCTCCTAGAATATCTCTTATTCATGACAAAAGAGTTAATATTCCTATCAATGATCTATCTAATGAAGATGCAACATTAAAGAGTAATAATGAATCATCCTCTCATAAGGTCACTTTGGTGCAAGATGGATATGCCAAACACACTGAAAATTAAAATCTCAACACATATATCACATTAGAACCTCCTTATTCCCCTAGAGCTTATCTTAACCATAAACATATTTTAGGCAAGATGATGTTATGCATTTCATTAATGATATCACCTAACATTATATTTGTTGGCTAAATATTTTTTAAGTAGTCGTAAAAACAATATGGAAGATGAAATATCTCCTCTCAACTAAGGGGAGGCACCCTTCTTATTGCTGCTAAAAATCAACTAAAACTTAAAAATATAAGCTAAACTAAGATTGGGGCTTTGCACATATCTCTTCATTTCTCTTAGGGAAGGATTTCCACTTTCTATAATCGCCTTTGATACAAACTTGATAACTTAATGACTTCACCTTAAGAGCTTTAGGTGGATCAATAATATCGATAGTCTTGAGACCAACTCAAGGATAAACCTCAAAGATACTAGTGAACTGTTAACTAAGGATTTATACAAGCACACAAAATTCTATAATGTTCCACAATAATCAATTTATAAAGTAGCAATCTGTCACAACTCAAAAAACTTATGACATAAAGACACTTATGGTATCTAATCACAAATAAAATCATGAAACAAAGGCTATGAGTTTATATTTTCACAAGTGTTAATTTCTATATTTCAAATATGAGAAATACAACTCAAAGTTTGTAACAAATCATATCAAAAATTCTCTTATAACAGAATAAATTCACACATATATCCTCAATGAACTCAAAATAATACTATTTTATGACATAACAACACAACATTAAAACCAAAATATGTTTCAACACAAAGTTTGAAAACAAACTTGATCTTTTTATTCAGTTGAGAACTCACTTGCACAAATAGAAAGCAAAGTTTGTATTTTGCAAAATTCCAACATACTCTACTTGCATGCATTAAAGATGGATATTTTTTTGTATTAGATATAATTGATTCAATTTACATAATAAGGCTACCTTGGTTGTGTTTTCACTTCATAAATTTCTTCAAAATCACATCTTAACCCTGTTGTTACACCAAATTGACAAGTTCATTACACGTCTAATACAAAAAAGACCACATATATATTGTTTATTCAATACTAAAGTATACCATATGTACAAAATGTTGTCTACAAATATATTGTTGCATGGAAAGTGTATTAACTTGATAATCCATAAAAGATCAGAAGTTTTCATTAGTATACAAGCAGACAGTTTTGGTTGGTCATGTTCACTGAGTGACAATGCTCACTGAGCAACAATGTTCACCGAGCGCAGTGGTCATCAAAATGTTTTGAACACCGAGTAGTATATCAATCGAGCACCAGTCTACAAAGACATCACCAAGCACTAGTACATAGAGACATCAATGAGCACCAGTCTACATCAAGAGACAACATATCACCGAAAAAAATGGATCTCAACTACACGTCAGCTAAAGCACTTTAGTCTTTAAAATAGATTTTTGCTTAGTTGGATAACCATTTCTTGTGGATCAAGAAAAGTGTAAATGACAGATTTAATTAGTTAACTAATTATATTCATGCAAACTAGGAGATCAAGGTCAAGTTGTAAACCTTTGATCTTAGAGTTTTTCAAGAAAAGCATGAAACCTAATTAGGTCAAAATCTTGTATATATAGATGTATTAATCAATCAAGAACATGATGATTATAGCTACCAAGGATATCTATGGATTAGATAGAGGTTTTCATGCAGAAGGATAGATAAAGAAGAATTTAGTTATCAAGAACTACATACAAGGCTACCGAGTAGAATAGAGGTATTATCCATCATAATAAGGTGATATATATTTTGTGAACTTAATGGATCTGTAATTAGCAATTCAAGATTGCAAGCAATCAGTTCATATATTTTGTTACTCTCTAGCAATTGTAGCAAGCAGTAAAATCCTTTCACAAGGTGGACTTAATAGTCTTTATGTAAATCTCTTAACTAAGTACACACATACATTATATTGCTAAAATCTCCTAACCAAGTAGACTTAACAAGTCTGACATGTTACTCCTAATTGGGTAAGATCATCAAAAGTGATCACAACTTGTAGCCCTTACAGGCACCTTCCATTCTGCAGATAGTGAAGCTTTGTGGGTTTCATTCCCACTATAGTTTTTACCTTCGAACAAGGGTTTCTGCGTTATCAAATACTTGTGTCATGTGTTAATGAGTTTCATGAATGTTTGATGTTTGTTTACATGAATTTACATTTATGCTAGGATATTGCATGCATGAAGTAGAAAAGATACAATGGTCGGTTATGCAAGTAATGAGTACTAAGGATTAATTGATAAAAGTTTTTAAGGGTATTGATTCACCCCTCCCCTCTCAGTACACACCCTTCCATTATTCCAACAATTGGTATCAGAGCTAGATCTCTTATTTGGAAAAGTTTAATCACTTGAGAGAAAAGATATTACAATGGAAAGGTATAAGCTTAGTAAAAATATTGAGAATCAAAAGTTGCAAATACAGATTTTCTTTGAGCAATACAAAGAGGCAAGAAACAAAATTAAAAATTTATTGGCTGAAAGAAAATTCATGGAATCTCGCTACAATGAAACTGACTATCATGAAGAAGAGATGCCTGACCTATTTGATTCATGTGGAACTAGATCTGGTGATACATCTAACATATCTAAAGGAACCATTACAGATCTCAATGAAATCAATCAACATCTGACTGAACAAATGAAAGTACTGTAGATTGGTCAAGAGGCATAGATGGTAAGAATGATTAATGTTATGAATAATGCAAGACAAGTTGAACAAGAAATAACTTTGGCTATTGATGACAAAAGAAATATTACTGAAAAGTTGTAAGAGAAAGAATCTGAGATACAGAGACTTAGTGAACATCACATTGAGATCACCAATCAAATAGTTCTTATGAGTCATGAGGCTAACCGAGTGAACATGGAACTTACTGGAAAATTGGAAGTTATTGATGAACTAAAAGAAGAAAATGAGAAACTGAAGCATGAAGCGAAGATTCAACAACAACATTACGATATGATCAAGAAAGTTGAAGACAATACAAAAAGAATGGATGAATTTGTAATTGGACAAAGAAGACTCAACAATAATACCGGTTTAGGGTATATCGAGCATGGAGAATCATCAAACTGAGCTAATTAAAGGAATGTCTACACAAATCCAAGACCAAAGAAGCGTTCATGTAATCACTATGGAAAACCAGGCCACACATCAAATGTTTGCAAGAGCAAAGAAAAAGGTATTCCTAAAACTACTTCTACATTCACAGGTAATTGTTATAACTATAATAAGCATGGACACAAAGCACGTGAATGCAAATCTAAGTTGAACAAACCAAAGAATAAATCTTACATGGAGAAACATTGTTCTACTTGAAACATGAATGGCCACACATTTAATGAATGCAGGAAAAAGATAAAGCAATTATGGAAACCCAAAGAATAAGAAAATACATATCAACCAAGAAGAGTCGATAATACATATATTTGGGATTACAACACTTGGGAAAATTGCACAACATGTGGTAGATATGGACATATAGCTTCTAACTGTATGAGAAAATGGATAAAAAGATCTAGAAACTGGACTAACCCTGGAATAGCATGCTTACACTATCATAAGGTCAGTCACTTAAGCAAGGACTGTAGAGACCAAGTGACAGAGTCAAGCACTTTTGCAAATGAAAATACTATTGAAGACATCAGGATAATGAGAAATCAAATGTGGAGGAGAGCTTCAAACAATGATAATTTTGGACCAAGCACTATAGTTGGTGACACCTCATCTAATGGATCAGGTGATTCCACCATCCCCACCTAAGCAATACAAGTAAGTATGGAACTGCACTCTACAAATTTGTATTTTACATCAATTCCTATATTCGTTGAGAATATGTCAAATTAGCATGAATAAAGATGCACAATGGTATTACATGTTATGTTTTCTGAATCTAGTCTGGTAGGTTAATATAAACCAAGCATAAAATACACGTCGATAAACATATGAAAGATAACCGAGTTGACACTATATATTGAGCATCATCGGTAAACATGTGGAAGACAACCAAGTTGACACTCTGTACTGAGTATTGTATACTCACCAAGTTGAAGACTTCAGTGTGTTAACTGAGAATCTGCACTTTGTCAACTGAGTGGTAGGTGAAGCATTTAATGCATCACTTAGGTTATATTTTCTATAAAAAGGGCAACATGAACTCATTTGTTCACCCAACATAAAAGAGAAAATTGTAGAATGAAGAAAATCAATTCAGAGCAACCACATTGCAGAGCGATTCAAAACATGTTCAAAGCTACTTCAATATATTTAAAGCAATAACAACTTACATCTCGTGAGTAAATAGACTTACCGAGCTAACAGGTTATTTGCGAAGAAGCCCTAAATTTAATGAACAATGGAAACCACTTCATGAACCTTGAAGATCAAGATGGAAAAGGAAAAGAAGGTCATTCTAATCAAGAAATTGACCTGTGAGGAACCAAACTACAAGTTTTTCCCTGAGGTTGTTGCTCAACCCGACAAAAAGGGAGCATTTTCAAGTATCCCACCTAGGGTTTTACTGGTTGAAGACATTCTTGCATACATTCACTGTAAATTTGCAGAGATTGGAGACGTTGAACTTTTATTAAAATCTATGCAAGGATGGAAACCTAAAGGATGAGTACAAACGCATTTAAGTGAAAGGGTTAACCAATGCCTTACTGTTCCCAAAAGAATTCAAAATAGAATGGATTCAAATTGTGATCAGTTGAGTGCATAACGGTAAAATGTGGTTAGATGAACCTAAGCCAAACACAAAGGAAGTGATTCATGTAGTAACTGGATACCCCATCACTAAGAAGGAAAAATCCCTAAGACACCCTGGATGCCCTAAGATTGAAAATCTAATTGGAGCCAAATGGGATGGTAGACGTCTGAAAGTAAATTCAATCACCAGACCTGAAATAAAATTTGGTCCATATGTGATTGGATATAAGATCTTTTAAGAAAGAAAAATGAACAACGTTGCTTATGGAGCAGTTGACACAACATACAAGATAGTAAAGAAGGGAGTGCAACTAGACCTAGCCAAGCTACTACTGAAACAACTGGAAGAAAACATGAGAATAATTAGATCAACCTGATCTAATACATGTAAGTTTGGTTCTCTATTAATGTGCACATTCTTTTACTTCTAGAACTTCTTTCCTTGAGTCGATAATTTCACTTGGGACACCAACCGACCAATCACAGGACAGATTAGTCATTACATCAAATCACTAGGAGATAATTTAATTCCACTATTGGATGCATACTTCAATACATTTAAGAATAGGATACAGAAGAGGATGAGAATCCCTGCTTAGTTGGTTGAACAATACAAAGATGAGATATGCTTTGTAGTTGACACTGACACTACACTCATCAAAGATGCCAACCCAAGAACAACATGGTTACCACCATTGGACTATGAAATTGACATAGATCTGGCTACAAAAGCTATTGAAGCCCTACTAAATGAACCAGTTGACAAATCAATAAGCAGATTTGGTACTTATGAGGAAGCCAATTCAAGAATAAAGACTGGATTAGTAGTCAAGAAAATAGGGAAAAAGCAAACACAAATGGTGAAAACACTTAAGAAGAAACTCTCGGTAACTAATGAAGAGTTGGAACAATTAGCAGATATCACCAAGGAAAAATCACTCGTTGGTGAAGGTAAAGAAGTAAGTACTAATTCTAAGTCTACAAAATCAGATGCAGAGCCACCAAAGGCCAAGAAAACAAAAAGTTACTGATATAACAACTGCATCTAGGACAAGGAGCAAAACAACAAAAGTAGACTCACTACCAGTGAAGAAAGGCACTGTAAAAACATATATTAAAAGAAAAGCCTCAACCAAGCAACCAACACCAAGAAAATGGAAGAAATATATAAGAGGAAGAGAAGACAATGATGATACTGAAGAAGCAGAAAGAGAATAGAGAATCCAGGCAGAAAAGGCCAAAATACCAAAGACAATTGATGAAATTACAGAGTCAATCATCAACACGGGTAGTATACAACATCATAAGATTAAAAAATGGGGAAGTCTGTCTACCACAGATCAGAAAAAAAATAGAAGCAATCATTAAGACGATAATATCTTACAAATATGTACGTCTACAATTTGGCAATCATATTCCACAGGAGCTACAAGACAAGATATTAGCTAGGTGGACATATGCATTGCATATGGAGAAAAAAATGAGGGAGAAATCTCTAGTTGCATTCATGCCCAACTCCTCAGTTGAAGAAATTCACTCAACCATGAAGGAGTATGCCAATAAATTTTGTACAAAAACTAGAGCATATAAGGTATCACAGAGCAAGCTCAAAGATATTGACATTGAGATCAATAAGATTTGGACTCAAATCTTTAACCCACCCGAGTAGGTACTAGCTATAACTGAGACTACTCACACCGAGGAAAAGGAGGCCACACCGAGTCCTGAGCACATTTTCATCAATGACACCGACGATGTCAATCCCATTGACTTAACCATAGAGGCAAGTAAGGCCATGGATGATATTCCTCAAATATTGCAATCACTAGGAGAAACACAAGATATAACTATACAAGATATCACTCATGACGATTTTGATAATGATGCCAAGGTTGATGAAGATGTCAATATTGCAATCGAGAAAACAAATGAAAAGGACACTATTGATGTTGCACAGGCACAAATACCAGGTAATATGCCTTTATTGATGTAAGCAATAAATATAATGACCGAGTCACAATAGACACCGCCTAAGCCAAAAGTAGACAAACCAATGGACAAAGGTAATGAGCAAGGGGAAGAGAAAAATACCAATGGAGAGGACAAACCGAGTGATGCACGCACTGAGGATAGTGGAAAGATAGACAAGGTTGAAAGTCAAGAAAAGGTTTAAGTAGAGACATATGCAACCATCCAATAGGTACTGACCGGGCAACCTAGCCATGACACCACACCTCCCAAGCAATCAATAATAGAAACCAAGCAACAAAAGGCTCTTGTCATAATACCTCACTCCCTTGCATCAAGCAACATTCAGAAGAAGAACAAGAACAAGAAAAGTAAAGCCATTGTTACACTCGAGGAGATCATAGACATACCCAACTATGATCCAAGAACACTTGATCCTGAGTCACTAACAAGGTATGGGGAGCTATGAAAAAGGAAAGCACAATAGGAAAAGCTTAGAATGGAACACCAGAATTCACAAGTCCTAGAAACAACAAAGGAAATTCTATTGCAGGTAGTTCCTGATGCCAAGATTGATCAAAATGCACCCATCATTGATCAAATTGCAGTTTTGACCGAAGCAATCACACAACATAATGTAGACACCGAGAAGGTCATTGAGGAAAGAGCAGAAGAGGAGTATCTCTACAAAATCACAGAGAAAATCAGCCAAGAAGTGGTGGATAATAAGGTGAAACTTTCTGAACTAGTAACTACATTAGAACCTGTTAAAAAGTTGTGCACTATTGAAAACTTCACTATCGAGCATAATGAACATATAGCAAAGTTAAATGAGGATCTAAAAGCTAGTGCACAAAGTCTTTCAACTGAGCCACATGAATTCCAACTGCATTATGAAAAGCTAGTTGAATTGAAGCGATTAAGACTTGAAATACAAAAGGCAGACAAAAAAATCAGAGATGAAGTAATCGAGCTACAAGCCATGTTACTATCGAATCTCACATTGCTGATAATACATATGACTATGACAAAGACTCTAATTTCCACCCTAGAGATATTAGTAGCAGAAAGCATTTATGACATGCACGCTCAAATCACTTTGGAGCAAATGAACTTAGAGAACCTAAAGGATAAATGGGAAAAGGTGATGGCAACCATTAAGCAATCTCATTCACACATTCTTGATAAGCTGTAAGTTATACATCTTTGTCATTACTTTCAAAAAAGGGGGAAACATGTACATACATTGTATCTACATACTAAGGCATGCACATAGGGGGATTCATTGTAAAAGTACAACACTTGGTATCTGTACATATCAAATTTTTATGCTAATTCCAAAGGGGGAGATTGATAATCCATAAAGGATCAAAAGTTGTCATTAGTATAAAAGCAGACAGTTTTGGTTGGTCATGATCACCGAGCGACAACACTCACTGAGCAACAACGTTCACCGACCGCAATGGTCACCAAAACATTTTGAACACCAAGCAGTATATCAACCAAGCACGGGCTATAGAGACATCACCGAGCACCAGTCTACACCGAGAGACAACATATCACCAGAAAAAGTGGATCTCAACTACACGTCAGCTAAAGCACTTTAGTCTTTAAAATATCCTTTTGCTTAGCTGGATAACCATTTCTTATGGATCAAGAAAAGTGTAAATTATGGATTTAATTAGTTAACTGATTATATTCATGCAAACTAGGAGATCAAGGTCAAGTTGTAAACCTTTGATCTTAGAGTTTTTCAAGAAAAGTGTGAAACCTATTTAGGTCAAAATCTTGTATATATAGATGTATTAATCAATCAAGAACATGATGATTGTAGCCGCCAAGGACATATATGGATCAGACTGAGGTTTTCCTGCAGAAGGATAGATAAAGAAGAATTCAGTTATCAAGAACTACATATAAGGCTACCGAGCAGAACATAGGTATTATCCATCACAATAAGGTGATATATATATATATATATATATATATATATATATATATATTGTGAACTTAATGGATCTGTAATCAGCAATTCAATATTGCAAGCAATCAGTTCATATATTTTGTTACTCTCTAACAATTGTAGCAAGCAGTAAAATCCTTTCACAAGGTGGACTTAACAGTCTTTATGTAAATCTCTTAACCGAGTGCACACATAAATTGTGTTGCTAAAATCTCCTAACCGAGTAGACTTAACAAGTCTGACATGTTACTCCTAACAGGGTAAGCTCCTCAGAAGTGATCACAACTTGTAGCCCTAATAGGCACCTTCTATTTTGCAGATAGTGAAGCTTTGTGGGTTTCATCCCCACCATAGTTTTTACCTTCTAATAAGGGTTTATGCATTATAAAATACTTGTATCATGTGTTAATGATTTTCATGAATGTTTTAATGTTTGTTTACATGCATTTACATTTATGCTAGCATATTGCATGCATGAAGTAGAAAAGCTACAATGGTCGGTTATGCAAGTAATGAGTACTAAGGATTAACTGATAAAGTTTTTAATGGTACTGATTCACCCCTCCCTCTCAGTACACACCCTTCCATTATTCCAACATAACCAACTGTACATATTATGTTTATAATTAGTTCCTTTGAAAGACACCTACCATATCCCTATCATCTCCTCATCTCTCTATCCATGCTACCCAACCTGATAAAAGATGGATAATTATAATGAACTCTCTCTCTCTCTCTCTCATAAAATAGCTCTTGATCATCACTCACCAACTTGCAGGATATTTCTTCAAACTTAGCAATAATAGTATGCTCCTTTTCAACACATGTTTCATTTTTTGTTTCCACATCTTTAATCATGTCTTCATCGACTTGACCTCTATTTACCATAAGTTCTTGAAAATAAATGTATTTATCTTTGGTAGGTATTACATCTTATCACACAACAATCCAACTTCAAATCTAAAAATGTAAGCCAAGCCTCTAAATCCTTTTTAATGGACTCTAAGATTTTGGTAAAAGCTTATAAATTTTCATTCACCTTAATTTTGACCACTTTTTCATTGGTCAAAACTTGGAGAGCTTCCTTTACCTATTGTGTTCCCCATTCCATCAACCTATCCACCCAGGAGTCTAATGATTTTTCCTTTTCTCCAACCTTCTCAGCTTGTATAATGGATTCTTCTTCAATATAGGATACCAAAGGATCAACTTCTTTAGAAGAATTGGTGATCTTTTGAATCACTGAGATAAGTTGTGAATTTTTCTCCTTCAATTGATCTTTCTTTTCTTTGATTTTATCATAACTTTAAGTCACAATTCTATGGATTCTTGTGCATCAAGATTTATCATAGTGTGTTTGATTTCCAAGTTCCACTCTAGTGATCTTATAATGAGAAATTTGCATCTCTCTCTCTCAAGTTTGTTTGCAAGTAATTCTACTATTTCAACATATTTTGTCTTGTTTTTATCCACAATAACCCTTGAGACTATTATTGCTTTCTTATCACCTTTGGGATTTAACCTTTTGGAGTTGTTTGAAGTCAAATTCATAAGGATAAACCTCCTTCTTTTTCTGCTTAGGAGTAACAGAACTTATCTATGGAGGAAAATTAGAATGGGTAGCTTGGGTGTCTTCAGTTGTACTGTGTGATGGGCTATACTAGGTTTGCACTGTAGTTGACATGATAGATGGAGTCTTAATTTGTACTATTAATGGAATGTGTTCTATTGAGATGTGGGACATAGATTTATTCATGAATCTATCAAAAACACTAAGGATAGAATCACTCATAGGAATGGACATAGTGGACAAGCTTGGATGAAATGCATAGGAAAGCACCTTAGCCAAAATATCCTATGGTGTATCTAGGGAAGATTCAATGGCTGGAGAAGAAACAGCTTGTGTGGACATAGAAGGTGCTATAGAAAGAACCATAAATATAGAAAAATAATCAGCATTGGTATCTAGAGTAAAAGTAGAAACATTTACAGGAGTGGATACTTGAGGACCCTCAACTGGGGTAGGTCCTGCATCTAGTTCAAGTGAAGGTTCTTAAGTTGTGTCTTGTTGATCATTTTCCTCTTCTAAAACCTCTTGAATTACAACCTGTCCCTTCCCTTTACCTCATCCAAGATTCTAATAAGCTCCTCCCTATCCTCAATTGAACATCTAGGAGGATACTCATGTGATTCTTTCCATCTAGCCACTTGTCCACGCCCCAAGTTCATAGCAACCTTAAAATACTCAAATCGAGTCCATCTAGCTTCAAGGAAATAACTACAAAGAGACTATAAATGGGAAATTGGGATAGGATGGGAGGGAATCCATCTAGAACCTATATTTAATACCCTTATTATAAATCCATAATAAACCTTGCTTTACTAACTAGACTCTTTTTTGAGAGTATGCCAAATCATTGATCCACTTCCTTGTAGATTATATTGAGGGACTTCCTTTCCCTCCACTCCCCCAAATATTTTATGTTGAATATTTTAGCCCATCTTTGATCTTGGGTGATACACCATCTCCAGAAGAGTTTAGAAATCAGTGCATGACCATTCATTCCTGCATGTCGTAGACCAAGACCAACATCCTGCTTTAACCTACATACAAAATACCATTTAACCAAACTCCACTTTGATAAAATTAAGTTACTTGTCCATAGGAATTGTCTTGAAATGACATCAAATTGTTTAGTAAAGCTTTTCGAAGCTTTCTTCACAAAAACACCTATACATAGAGAGTGCCTAGATCACTGACTTGAAAAGCGTCACTGAACCTGAAATAAGAGCCATATATTAGTCCAATGACTAACCGTATGTGGGAATTTATCTAAAATCTCTTGCCATAACCCCATGAGTAGGAAACTTGCCAAAATAGGAACTCCAAGTTAAATAAAAGGAAGTGTTCCAATCTAAAACCTCATAATTTTATCGATCTTGGCTTGAATAAGAGTAGGAGTATTAAAAAATAAGATAGAAGATTTTCCTTCATTAATATTTTGTCCAGAGGCTTTTAAGTAAATATCAAGAGCTTTTCTAAAGTTGGTAGCTTAATTGATTCTATCAACACCCATAAGAGCAATGCCATCAACAAATTGAAGATGGGTAGAGGAAGAATGTCATGACCCCAATTCCATCCTTGGATTAAACCTTGTCTGACTTGAACTTTTAAAATTATTCTCAATCCTTCAACCATTAAAATGAAGAGGTACGTGGAAAGGGGATCACCATTCCAAAGACCTCTCGATGCACCAAATAACTTTGTGGGATAACTATTAATGACAACCACAAAGGAAGATGAAGTGATGCAACTCATAACCCACCTAATACATTCAATTCCAAATCCAAAGGCATCAATCAACTTATGCAAAAAGGTCCATTTGACTGTATCATAAGCTTTAGCCATGTCTAATTTTATAAACATAACCTTCTCCTTAGAGACTACCAAAGAATGTAATACTTTTGTTGCTATTATAATCCCACCCAAAAATATTCTCCCAGCAAAATGCCTCCCTACTCCCAATTAATCTATTCAGCTATGGCTTCAGTAATCAACTTTGTGATAATTTTGCAGGCCATGTTACACAAAGCAATAGGTCTGAAGGAATCAAGATAATGTTCTCCTTCCTTTTTATAAATAATTTAAATGAAATTAGCATTGAAATCTTTGAGCATGTGTTTGTTCCTAAAAGATTCTTGCACAACCTTAAAGATATCTAGCTTAACGATTTCCCAAAATTCTTGATAAAACTCTATAAAAAATCCATATGGCCCTAGAGATTTACCCTTATTCATGAAAAAAAACACTACTTAAACTTCATTTAGTGAAATAGGTTGAATGAGATCTTCATTCATCTCATTGAAAACTAGGAGAGGAATGCAATCCAACACTAGTCTTTCCTCCTCACTGGTGGGTACAAAATATTCAGTGAACAAACTCACAAAAAATATAATGGCCTCCTGAGTAATCTCCCCATGAGAGAATAGAATAATTCCCTCAAAGGAGATGAGAAAAGTGATTGAGCTTCCACACCTTCTATCTTTTACTATATTATGGAAAAACTTTGCATTTTTTGTCCCCTTCCTATAACCAATCCACCCAAGCCTTTTGCTTCTAATAAATCTCCTCTCAGAATTCCCACTCCTCTAGATCGTTCACTTCTATTTCTTCCTCTCTATATAAAGCTTCAAACAAACCTTGATCCCTAATTTCTTGGGTAATAGATTCAACCCGAGACTAAGCATTCTTTTTTTTTCTAGGAATATATTACTAAAGCTCATACTATTCCACATTTTCAACTTATACTTATAAATTGTATTGCTTGACAAAAGAGTACATTATAGTTCCATAAGAAGGTTTCCCTTCCCTCCAATAGTCCACCATGACATCATGAAGGGATGGATCTTGAATCCATATGAGCTAAAATTTAAAAGAGGACTTCTTTGATACACAAAACTTAGTAGCAAAAATCTTGATTGGCTAATGGTTAGAGCCTCTCCAATCCAAAATCTTTGAACTAGTATTCCAACTATCCTCCATCCAAAAGAAAGAGATCATAAATCTACCAAGTATTTCCACTATAGCCTCTTCTCCACACCCTATTATTCCAAGTAAATAGACCTTTGGGGGGTTCAACGCCCACTACCCTTAAAAACTCAATATTTGTTCCTTAGAAGGTCACCAAAAGGATGTAGCCTGGGAATTCCCTCCCTTTTCTCTTCCAAGCTTGTGATTGGATTAAAATCTCCTGTTGTTACCATTTTTTAGCTCAATTAAGTGGAGCTGGTTAATTTTTATAGTTTTTAGGGTGCACGTCTATTATTAATGAGTGTTTTTCCAAGAGAAAAATACTAGAAAAGAATTTCAGATAAATGCAATTATTTACAATCAAAATGAATCATACAATATTGCATATTTAAAGGAGTGTTTTCTTTTATTATGAATGGAAAATGAAATAAAATCCCACACAAGCCATGGGAATGACTAAATGTACACTGTGAGAAATAAATATACATAATCAAAGAGCATATAAACAGAGAAGGGGACATGTCATTGCCTAATGAATGACGATTCTCATTGTCGATGTCTTCATCCTCATCTCCATAGATCCAAACATCAGATTGTCTAAGGTTTCCTATAGGGGGGAGAGGGAAATGTTGTTAGAGCTCAGGGTTACCTCACTATTTTATATGAAGTCAACATGCATATTCACTTCTCATATTGAACAAAGGAATCCAAGAGAAAATAATCAAAACGAATCATATTTTTATTTAATGAGTTTGTTTCATGTGCAAGAACATGTACACATCTATCATCTCACAACATGTGGGATGAAGTGGGATCCCACAAGGGTTGAGCCCAACATGTTGTTAAATGACAGGTACATAGCTACAAGATTACAATTAATCAATTATAAGATCCTGTCAAAATAATGTCAGGATCACATCAAAACTATCTAACAATGTAATAAGAACAAAGTGCACATGCAACGTAGTAGGAGATAAACATTTATGAAGCATGCAATATAAATAGTCGCGAGGCCAATCACATTGAAGGCAAAAGAATGTTGCTAAATAATGTGAAGGCATCAAACAATGACACTCGTTAAAATGCCAAAATGTTATGAATGAAATACAACCATTGAATACAAGATTGGAGTCCAAGTTGGAAAGCATCCTCAAGAATAGAAATAGATGATAGACAATAGCAGTGTCTTAGGAGCAACAAATTAATAAGATTCAAACCAATATCAAGTTACATCTGAGGGATTAGACAAAGACATTTTAAATAGTACATATAGGGAGGCATAATAAATGATAAGTAATGGACAACATAATATTGATTCTAAAATATGACATTAACAATGATAGAATTCAATAGATGCTACAAGAACACAACGGAAAATTGTTCTATATCATTAAAGAAAGTTATTTCAAGTGTCGTAGTAACATATTTTCTTGAGATTTAATGTCATTATATGTCTAGGCAATCAAGGACAACAAACATAAAGCTTTAGGTTCCTGCTAAAGTAGTGTTAGGAACATGTTAAATCATATGAAAATTTTAGAAAACGTGATATATAGGAGGAATTTTCATACTCACCATGTCACAATACATGATCATATTGATAATGCACAATGATTCAAAAAGGCAAAAGGGGTAATTACTAAAGACCGCAAATAAAAGAACATATGCGTGATTTTTATGACCATATCAAAAGCATGAATGTAAGAGGTTACAAAAGCAATATCACTATTAAAATATAAAAACCAATAACATTCATTGATCAAAAGCAGTGCTAAATACATATCAAAAGACAAATATCTCAACCGAATGGTAACAATACTTTTTTTCAAATAAAGTAATGATAATTATGTCATGAACACTTTTGAAGTGTTGGAACAATGCATTTTTTAGCAAAATTTCATAAAGCTTCTAGTAGTGACCCCAAGGTCATTTCCAAGATTATCAACACAAAAGGGACATCTATCAAGTGGATCTGAGATTTTGAATGTATGGCCAGATTTCTAAAAAGAAATTTAATCTAAATTCTATTATTTCATGTTGTTGAATTCAAAGTACAAAATTATTAATAACCATGACATGTATGAAATATGATAGCCCTCGAGCTAAATAAGGAAACCCTCAAAGAACTTTTGCAGAGTTCAAACAAGGAAAGATACAAAGGAAGAAAAGAGAAATCAAAATTGTTTTTGAAGACATTATTTTGCCATTAGCATACAAAAGGAAAACAATTTTTGAACCTTTGGTAAACCTACACTGAAAGAAAGACTTTCAGAGATCACCGAAAGCACAAATATCAGACATCACCGAAAGTGTTAAGTACAAACAGAACCCGACAGATAAAGTGGAACCTGACAGGAGGAAACTGACACAGGAACCCGACAAGCAGATACAGTGCAAACTGAGAGAATAGGCATAGTGCAAACCGAGAGAACAGGCACAGTGCAAACCAAAAGAAGAAAATAGTGCAACCTGAAAGACAGTAGAAATGATTTTAGAGCAAACTGAGCATCAGACACCGAAAGTCAGTTACAACCCGCAAAAAGTGAATCTAACTTCCACGTCAGATAAAACATTCATATTCTATTTATAGAGTTTTGTTTTGTTTTAAAACCATTACTTAAGGGAAAAGAAACATTATTGTAAGTGTTTTAATCAGTTTAACTGATTTAAAACATGCAGACTAGGAGATCAAGGTAAAGTTGTAAACCTGTGATCATAGAGTTAAGTTTGTTTTACGTGAAACTTAATTAGGTCAAATCTATCTTATAAATAGATGTTGTAATCATTCTAAATGTATGAGGAGAGGATGAAAGTAGCCAATGAGCACATCTATGGATCAGACTAAGAGTTTCAAGAATAAGAACAACAAAAGGTGAATTTTGTTATCAAGAACCAAGAACAGAGGCTACCGAGCAACAGAGGTATTATTCAATCACAATAGGTGATACATATATACATGTAATCTTGAATGGATCTATAATCAGCAATAGTAGATTGCATACAATCAAGTCAAAGAGTAATTTTCTTACATTCTAACAAGTGAAGTAAAAGTAAAAATCCTTTCAAGGAAGGTGGATTTAACGATCCTTTGTAAATCTCTTAACTGAGTGCACACTAAATAGTGTTGCTAAAGCTCTTAACAGAGTAGACTTTAACAGGTCTCCATAGATACTCCTAACAGGGTAGATCATCAGAAGTGATCAAATTGTAAGCCTTAACCGACCCCTTCCAATCTGCAGATAGTGAAGATTTTGTGGGTGCCATCCCCACCGCAGTTTTTACCTTCTTACTCAGGTTTTCTATGATATTATATAATGTGTTATGAGTTAATTACTTTCATGAATGTTTACATGTTTGATTAAGTTAGAGAATTGATATGTATTATACAAAGATCTAGTATAGAACAAATGATTGGATGAAAAATTGATTACATAAAGGTTAAAGGATACAAAGAGATAAAAAAATTTAGAGGTACTGATTCACCCCTCCCCTCTCAGTACACACTTCCCATTATTTCCAACAGTTTTTGTATGGGCAAGGCCTTGTCTTTATTGCTATAATCCACATGAAAATATAAAACCCTCATGGCCGCCTATGAGTAAATGGTGAAATGAAGAGAGTGCTCATTATTTTTAAAGGGAAACCATGGCCTCTAAACCGAGCTCAAAATGGCAAAAAACATCAAGGGTTTCAAAGCAAAGAAGCCACAACCTATAAAATAAATGCAACCTTGTATGTTTTCCTCCATAATGAGCCACTATTTGCATAAATTTGGAATCAACATTGAGTATGATTTTAAATACACTATAAAAATGGATCTCAAAGTTGGAACATCGAATACACATAAGGTCTTTAAATGTCTTCATTATTTTTGACAGAATTTCAACTCAAATGCAACTTTTTCTTTCTTGTAAAGACAGTGAAGAATTTACCAGGATGGAGCTTTGAAGTAGTTTTAAGAATTATTCACAAATAGTAGTCAAACCCTATTCCAATGGTGGCATCCCATGGTGGCCAAAGACCAAACAAAGAGATGTAATGTCAAAAATGAAGAGTGGTGCTCGTGTTTAGGGTTTGTTTGCCCTAAGAGTCATCGATAACATAAGGCTTTTGGACTTTCCTTTTATTTAGTTCCCTTTCCACTAATATCTCATGAGTTATAAAGTGCTTTTAGTTTTCTTTGAAAAGTATCTTATATCATATAAGATATTTAAAAAAGTAATATGTTTTATAGATTACTTAATTAAATATTTTGTATGTTATTAGATTTTTGTTAGTTATCTTATGTAATATAGAATATTTAATAAAGTAATATTTTATAAATTATTTTATTAAATATTGTACATGATATTAGATAGTTATGTCAAAATACCATAGTTATGTATTAAAGGGATTATTATTTTTGCATTAAATATTCAATATAAATTATTTACTGAGTAATATATTTTAATTACTTAGTAAATAATATCAATTATGCAAAACTAGCTGAGTGTCTTTAGTCTTCAAATCAAAAGGATGTAGCTGGAGAATTTCAGACAGTTTCCAAGTCATGGGGATGTGGTTAAACATTTATGGGGAAAGACCTAGAATGTAAAGGAGTTGAAAATTTTACAAAAGGCATTAAAGGGGCTCTTTATGAGTCAGTTTTGGGAGTTGATTGTGTTAGAGTAATAAAATGATTCCACTTATTAATTAAATCATATCAATTTAATTATTAAGTCACTTATTATCTCTATTTTACTTAAGCTAAACTTTAGACATATAATAATTAATTATTATTATGCAACCTAGATTTTTTAGGGTTTTGATCGCCTTCACAAGGTTTGATCTCTTTGTATTTTGTATTCCCTCTCTGAATGAATATTTTGTCTTTCAGAACTTTTTTGTCTCCAAGCTTTGCTTTTGTAACAAGTTATTTTGCATGCAGATGATCTTGGCTTATGATTTTTTTTTAATTCTAACATGGTATCAGAGCCTTGCTACTACTGCCCGTTCCTGAGGTTTTGAATTTTTTGGACCTCCGAGGGTTTCAAGGTTTTTCTATGAAAAAGTTGTGTGGATTTGGGGTGGATATATTTTTTGAAGCACTTTGGGAAAAAAATGACATATGGGTTGCGTCTAGAATGCCCCAAAACCCCCATTTTCATATACGACATGTCCTATTTGGACAAAGTTGAAATTTGGGCCCTATTTTTGCATGCACATACCTTGGCATGTTTTACAAGGCAAAAATATACCTCAGTTTTGATGTCGCATCAATTTCCATTCTGCCTCAATTTTGACAGTGCCTCAAAATCTGTGTCAGCATTGCATGGAGGAGAGAGAAAATGTTTTTTTCCCAATTTTTGCATGTAAAAAAAACTTTTAAAAATGCCTTGGTTTTCATGCCACCTCGGTTTTCATGCCACTAATGTCAGCAGTCGTAGGTGTGAGATCTGGGTTAAATTTGACGGCCACCAACCCGTCATATAGCTTGCCCTTTTTTTCATAATGAGGACCTTGTGGTTTTTTGCTCATATCTTGAGCATACGGTATCATTTTTTGGCAAATGAGATATCATCAGAAAGTTGGTTCCAAGCCTGATCTGATTTTCTAGGTTTGATTTTCTTATTTTTCCTTCTTGCAGTGTTATTTGGCCTGTCAAAGTTAGGGTTCCATTTTGTGCTTCGGTCACTATATCTTGCTCCTCCAGACTCCATTTTGCGACTTCCGCATGGCATCAGAAAGCTAATTTCATTCTCCTTCTTGTATGGGTCTCATTACCAGAATTTGATCCAAGTATATTTTATTTAGTTTTTTTTATTTTTAGCATTCTGGTGGATATTTTGGATGTTTCAGGTCCTGGGATCATTTTCTGTGCATGGGATGACTCCTTGTTAGCTGTTACATATGTTTCTTTAGCTTTAAGTCATTCTTGGATATTGTAGACATCTTTTTATGTAGCATATTTTTTGCAAACACACTGAGATAAAGTGTCATTTGATACATGTTTGGGATCCTGCACATTTTGTGCCTGATTGTACTCGCACTATATTATAAAGTTTCATGGGGGTTGATGTTTGCCTTGTTTTCCATCTACCTTTGTCAAGAGAGTGTTCCTTCCATGACATTAGCCTCATTATGTGTGTCAAGTGAGTGTTGCTTCCACGAAACCATCCTTTATATGTGTTTGTACGTTCTTCATCATGCAATGTTTCTTGGAAGTCTATTTCAGTGTACTTGTCATGCCTCTCTCCGCTCAACATTATGGGGGGTATCTCATGTTGGTTCTAATGCTTCCTTGGTTCGATTGATCAACTCTTTAGGCTTATTTTATAGTCTTCTCTACCTGATCATGTTCTATTACAGTGGAGGTTCCAGCAGTTATTCTTTGACAGTGTTTGCAGCTTCTTGCTTCAGAGGTGTTCTAAATGTTCTTTCTATGTTCCTATTTTATGGGACATTCTCTAGTTTGGAGGCTTCTTTAGTCCTTCACTAGGCTTCATCTCTTTTTGGAGTAGGATTTTTTCCATGTGGTTTTCTCTATTTCTCCTCTTTACAGAGATTTTTTGTACTTGGGTACCTGATCAGACCTTGTTGTCAGGACCCATTTTCCTACTTTCAGTAGTTGTTTCTGGGTTTTAGCTTCTCCCTAAGTTTATCTTAATGGGGGTGTTAGAGTAATAAAATGATTCCACTTATTAATTAAATCATATTGATTTAATTATTAAGTCAGTTATTATCCCTATTTCACTTAAGCTAAACTTTAGGCATATAATAATTAATTCTTTTATTAATTATTATTATGCAACCTAGATTTTTTAGGATTTCCCTTTTAGGGTTTTGATAACCTTCATAAGGTTTGATCTCTTTGTATTTTGTATTCCCTCTCTGAATGAATATTTTGTCTTTTAGAACTTTTTTGTCTCCAAGCTTTGCTTTTGTAACAAGTTATTTTGCATGCAGATGATCTTGGCTTAGGAATTCTTTGAATTATAATAGACTGTATTTATGAGAGGCTGTTATGATAAAGTTGATAAGGATTGACCATTTCATCCCTTTTTAGCCTTTTTGGAGTTGTTTGAGGGGCTAAAAAGGAGGCCTCTTTATGACATTCGGTCATGGAGTTATGGTCCCCTTTTTCCATGTAGCTTCTTTTGAAAAGCATAAATATCCCTTTTAATTGAGTTTGCAAGGACTTGTTGGCATTCTTCATGTTGTATTGTAACCTTTATGAGGTTCTTTTAGTAGGAAATTATTCTTGTAACCCATTTTTCAGACTTGTATAGTGTTGTGTAAAGGCATCAGTTATTTATGTTTTCAATGATTTTACCTTCTCAAATCCCACCTTACTATGTGTAGAGCATAGATGGTTAAGTGCCTTAGTGGAATTTTATGTATTTTCTTTTCCACTTACCACTTTCAACACCTTTAGACATGATATATCATACTTTTGTAGGTCATATAATTGTGTGAGTGATGCAAACAACACCTAGTTGTGAAACCCCTATTTTCCTTTTTGGGCTGTGAACATTTTCACCTTCTTTATGAAACTCTTATATAGAAGTATGAGTAAATTTTGAGTTGTGTTATGTTGTAGCTGAGTTTTTGATTGCATGTATGCTAGAAATGACAATATTAGTCTTGAAGAATCAATTTGGTGTATCACCTTTGGAGTAGTTTTCAGTTCATATTTACTTCTAACCCTTTCCCTCTAAAAAGATTTATTTTAGGTGAAGTACCCAGGAAGTCAACCTTCTCCGGAGGTTCACTTTTGTTTTGGCTACCCACAGCCAAGAAGTGTTCCAATGTTTCAATAGATTGTTGAAACTGAGGTTCAACCAGGGTGCAAATCTCATTGATAACACCTGCCAAAATCCAAGGGAATAAAGGGCAAGAGAACAAACCAATCTTATATGTGACCAAATAAGTGATTTCCCCAAAAGTCAGTTGGAGCATTAAATTAGTAAAGAGAAGGTTCTCACCAGATTCATTGCCTATGATCACCAAAGAGATAGAAGACCTACTAGAGATCTATCACAATGGAACAATTTTACATGGATCCCACAAGAGAGCCATACCCCTAGAACTACTCTGAGCCCTAATACATTGACAACGACTTTGATGCAAAAATTTTGACACCTTATTGAACATACCATCAATAGATAATTTAGTTTCCTAGATAAAAACCACATCAGGAGAATAAGATACAATCTGTAACACCCCAAAATTGGCACCTTATAATCTATTCAATTTTGGTGCATTTTCTCATCTTCGAAGTCTTATTGTACTAGGCAAATTCTTCTCCTGATTGACTTTAATTGACTGAGTTTCAAATGCAGAAAACCCAAATTTGCATAAATCTAACATTATATTTAATTCCTAAATTCTCAATGTTATTAGCTAAAAAACCCCTATGATTAATTGATTTAATCCTAAAGTCCTAAGTGCTTTTAATTAAATCAATTCCACCCCCTTTAGCTAATATACATAAAAGGAATTGAAAGGTTATTTAATTATTGGATGAATTATCCTCAAAAGGGAATTCCATAATTCCATGTGAAAGGACACTCATGTGGCAATAATTCACCCTTTTATTTAAATAATCTTTGCATTTTTGTCTCAAATGGAAATGAAGAGGCAATTGTTTCTTTTCAAGAAACTCTTCACTCCCTTTTCATGGTTTTCTATATATTGGACCTCATTTCCTTCATTTTGGAGGATGATTTTGGAGAGCATCAAATTTATAGGCAATTTGCATCTAATTCTTTTCATGCTTTAAGTTTAATTTGCATAATTAGTTTAAATTTCAATTGGAATTGAAGATGTTTAGCTTTCATTTATGATCTATCTATAGGGCTAACAATTCAATTTTGTGCTTTCAAGTTTTCTAGATTAATGCAATTCCTTTTCTAGTCTAAATGCAAATTCCATTCTAGATTAAAAGAATTTGAATTCTAGATTAGGAGCATTTGGTTTTCATAGATTAAATGCAATTTGCTTCCATAGATTAGTTGTAATTCATCCTTAGATTAATTGCAATTCAATTTCTTAGATTAATTGCATCTCTTTTCATAGATTAGTTGCAATTTTGATTTCATAGACTTAATGGCAATTCTTCTCTTCTTGCATTCTTAAAATCCTCCATGTTAGCAATGGTTAGGTTGTTGGCTCTCGTTCTGAGGGTAAAACTCAACATCCCCAACTGATTAGGAGGCAACAAGTCATCTCAGTTGAGTTTGTAAGATGAACAATTCATGTTCATTCTTGTAAATTGAACGATTGTATAATGAATATGTTGTGTTTGTGCCAAATTTAGAGGTCCACATTCAACATATAACATTTTGGCGCCCACCGTGGGGCAGGAGTATTCAATTCCTGGACTCATATTACATATTTACTATCAGTTTTATTTTATGTAATTTTTTACATTCACTTTGAGTCACATCTGACTCTGCCATTGCGTCTGGAATGTCATTTCGGTTTAAAACGACTACAAATACACCTATATTTGTTTAAAAATTGAATCTGTAGCATCAAATTTTTACCCGAGCAGGCCGTACGGCTCTGCAGTGAAGTCTCACGCGAGATTTCCCACATACCCGCGTGAGATTTGCATTTCCTCATGCAAGATTTTGCATTTCCTCGTGCGAGATTAGCATTTCCTCCCACGAAGCCTTGCATTTCCTCGCGCGAGACTTGCTGACAGGTCCCACTTTGCACACCCATATCTTGCTCATTTCAACTCCTTTTTCTGAGCAATTTTTTTTTATTCTGGGTAGAATTTCACAATGATCACTGTGGTGAAGCTAGTTTTTTATTTTTCTTACTGGATTGCTCAAAAATCACTATTTTTCATGACTGTACCTGCATAATCCTTGTTTTTGCAACTTCTGGAGCTCCGTACAAGCTCATACGATCACCTTTTTTAGTGCAATTTTTTTTTAAAGTGCATGATTTTCTGTCTACTATCTGAATATGTGATCTATTTTATGATTTTCCAATTTTATTAATATGGACTAATATTTGGCTTTGATGTTCATGTGCTTATCTTTTGCATACAGCCTAATAGTGGTTTGCAGGACGCTATACAAGAAGACTAAAACACAAACTACTCACAAATTGGTTTTGCAGGTTCCCTTTGATCGATAGAATGCAAAAAATTGTGCTTGCATATTATTTTTGATTTCTTAAAATAGGAACCCACATGCAAGACTTCTTAAAATGAACATTTGTTTGTTGTCTTAGGAATGAAAATAATGTCAGGAAACTATGCTCTCGCCCTTTTGGGATGATCAGAAATCCAGAAACATTATTGTCATTTTCTTATCCTGCTTGAAGTGTCTTTTAGTTTTGTAAACCCAAGGAATTGCATGGACGTATCCTCTCCCCTCGCCTTCGCGGATCTTGGGTGAAAGAGAAATCCATACAAATCCTTTAGCGTGGCTACTTCCCGAGTGCTTTAACAGATCCGGTGAGAGTGGATTGCCCAACCAGTAATAGGCTAAAGCCAAGCCCTTCCAAACCAGTATATAAAAAATGTCATTGTGATTAATGTCACAGTGAATAGGTGTTGATTGCTTTATACCGGGAAGAAGATCTCCCTTAGTACCCTTGTGGTGCGTTAAAACCTACAGAACGTAACTTTTGTAGGCTGGGAGGCCTCCATAATGGAGCTAATCTATCACAAGTATAACCACCTGAATAGATGCCCTTACTACAAACTGTGTTCTAGTATCCAAAAACCCTCTATCTGTTAGCGCGGAAGGTCAGAGACCGACTAAGACGCCCCACACTTTTACGGCTCTTAGTAGAGACAACAACCCTTTTGGGAAGCAATTCCTTTGGGGTTCGAAGCTTGGTGTGCCTGAGAAGTGAGTGCACATGTAAGGAGGAGCCCGT
>MU224533.1:3222344-3245130 GCA_018584345.1 Thuja plicata
CCTTTAGCTAATATACATAAAAGGAATTGAAAGGTTATTTAATTATTGGATGAATTATCCTCAAAAGGGAATTCCATAATTCCATGTGAAAGGACACTCATGTGGCAATAATTCACCCTTTTATTTAAATAATCTTTGCATTTTTGTCTCAAATGGAAATGAAGAGGCAATTGTTTCTTTTCAAGAAACTCTTCACTCCCTTTTCATGGTTTTCTATATATTGGACCTCATTTCCTTCATTTTGGAGGATGATTTTGGAGAGCATCAAATTTATAGGCAATTTGCATCTAATTCTTTTCATGCTTTAAGTTTAATTTGCATAATTAGTTTAAATTTCAATTGGAATTGAAGATGTTTAGCTTTCATTTATGATCTATCTATAGGGCTAACAATTCAATTTTGTGCTTTCAAGTTTTCTAGATTAATGCAATTCCTTTTCTAGTCTAAATGCAAATTCCATTCTAGATTAAAAGAATTTGAATTCTAGATTAGGAGCATTTGGTTTTCATAGATTAAATGCAATTTGCTTCCATAGATTAGTTGTAATTCATCCTTAGATTAATTGCAATTCAATTTCTTAGATTAATTGCATCTCTTTTCATAGATTAGTTGCAATTTCGATTTCATAGACTTAATGGCAATTCTTCTCTTCTTGCATTCTTAAAATCCTCCATGTTAGCAATGGTCAGGTTGTTGGCTCTCGTTTTGAGGGTAAAACTCAACATCCCCAAGTGATTAGGAGGCAACAGGTCGCCTCAATCAAATTTGCAGAACAAACAATTCATGTTTGTCTTTGTGAATTGAATGATTGTGTAAAGACCATGTTGTGTTTGTGTTGAATTCAGAGGTCTACATTTAGCATATAACACAATCAACTATCGAATAACATTTTTTCTAGGGATGCTATTCAACCCCCTTACATTCCATGAAAGAACAATCATTTTTGGGATGGAGAAAAGTGGGAATCAATGGTCTTCACCGAGGCAGGCTCCACCAAAGTCTCACCAACTAACTTCACCTTTTCTTGATCCTTCTTCACAACCACCTTCTGAGTCTTCTCTAGATTGCCTTGTTTGAGGGTTTTTTGTTGGATTCTCAACACCAGTGGGGTCCCCTTACTTTTGCTGCCCTCATCCGGATCTTTCTCCCCAATAGGTCTAGTGCACATGAGGCTTAAACTATCTTTAATATCTATACCACCACTTCCTCTCAATTCTCTCAGGGCCTCCAAAGGAGCATCTATGTCCATTTGCACACCTAAAACTTCCTCCTTGGTCTAGCCCGAGCACCATTACCTTACTCCCCATTTGGATCCCCTGAAGCCAACAATTCCTGACCCGTAGGAAGATTGGCATTAGCCCCATCAAAATAATCAAGCTCATCCAAAGCATCAAACCTATTAAAAATCTCATCGGATTGTTTGTCATGTAGGGTTCACTTCATGCCTCTTCCCTTGTTACGAGTTTTAATAGCGAAAATCCCTCCTTGTCTGCAAACATAGGAGATTTCCCCTCATCTTTTTTAGAAAAAAAAACATCTAGTCCACCACTAGAATTCCCTATAGGTTTAGATTTAGGGCACATCCGCTACAAATGCCCATATACATGATAGATCCGATAATGAAATGGCAAGGTTTCATAATCAAGCTGTAGAATCCACGAGTTTGATCCAAATTGGATTTTCATAGAATCTAGTAACGACTTTCTTAAATAAATTTCAACACAAATGCAGGCATAGGTAAACATTTTTTTCCATAGTTTGTCATGAAGGACCAACCATCTTTCCCAGCTGCGTTGCAACTAGATTGAAGATGTCCTCTCGTCAAAATTCTAGTGGAAACCATGGAAGCCTCACCCAAATAGGAATCCTCTCTTCAATATGCTTGAATGCAACATGTCATGGTTTGATAAAGAGGCCAACCTGATTATAGAAATAGGCCCCCCTTCAAAAGCCCTATTCCTATTAGACATGCACAATAAAATTACCAAAAAATATCCATTAGCAGCCAAAAGAACCTCTATTTCCCCTTCCGGATTGTAGGTGCGACGAGCCCACAACTCTAAAAAGGGTAGAGACACCATTAACCCCATAAATTTGCAAATCAATGCATGATTAGAAAGATAATTAATATATTCTTCCATTGAATTAGGTTAGATCACAAGAACAAGCCTAATCTCACTCCTTGCAAGGCAACCATTAACCTTTGATGGCCTGAATCCTCCATTTGAGAGGAATTCTCACCCCATGCCTGCATCAAACGAGCCAAACACCAGATTTTCATGAATGCGAGGAAGAGAGCTTCCACCTACAACATCCGTAAATGGAGAGCTATGTTTCCCAAAACTACCTCCAATATTCACCATGCACGGTGGATCAAAACTCCCACTACCAAACACACAAATCTCCACAAAAAATTAGAGGGCCACTTGAAGGATTTGCAACTAACAAGCAAAAAGCTCCCAGCCCCAAAGAATTCATTGCAAGAAAAACCGCCTCTGTACCAGCACTCAACAACTGCATCAACAAATCCCTGTAAAAACAAATAACAGAAGCAAATAAAAAGGAACCTTGTCCCCTCTATACACCTCCCCGCTCGTAGCAAACACCACACCCTCCCCCCGCTTGCAACAAAACTCCCAAAATTGCAGACCCATAACCATAGCAAAGACTAGGGCATGCGTGCCCTAGTCGTTACACACTCGATCTCCGCCGCAATCCATCTCTACCATCAAAACAAATAAAACCTGGAATTTCCCAATACCGATTCAATTATAATTATTTATTATAATAAATTATATTATATTATATTATTTACAAGATTTTCTAATATTACATTATTATATTATAATATATTAGTATACTTATATTTAAAAAAAAAAAACTATGTAAAGAATATCATATTTTAAAACATATTATAAATAGAATTATATTAAATTAGTTAATAATGAACTTAAATTTGTTTATATATTATTAAATATAGAGTTAACTTTTATTATAATTATAATTAGATAGATTTTGATCAAATTTTTTAAAACAATATATTTTGACAATTACACACACACACACACATATATATATATATATATATATATATATATATATATAACTTTTTCTTTCTAAATTCATAAAATTCATAATAAGTAATTTTATTTCAATATTTACAATATTATATGTCACTAACTACATGACACTTGTTGATATATGAAACAATTGAATAATTGGATCCTCCTTTTACTTTGCTCAAGTGGCTGAATGACTAGTGTGACTATTGTTCCTTTATTTTATTTCCTAAAAGGTAGAAAATGCTACTCTATATGAACTTGCTGTATATGAGTTTTTAAATTTTTAATACATATAACACTATTTATAAAAAGACACCAAAACAATAAAAAAGGAGAAAATAAAATAAAACACGAAAATTACGAGATAATGACACCAATTAATCAAGGTGTTAACTACGAGGGATTTTAAAGAGACACTGCATAACAAGTGGGAAGACGTGTAATAAATTTGAGAGGTTCAATTCGAACCATCGATTTCAAAATAAAGATGGACGGCACGGATTGTACAAAGCTATCGATCCGTGGCTTACATATCCAACCAATAATAAAAGAGGCGGCATTTCAATAAATAACGAAGGCCAGAAACCTTAACCATCATCTATTTCGGTACAGGAAAGATTTGAGCTGATCTTTTGAAGTGAGGTTTTCATTTCCGTTTTACATATCGATTGCGAGTGATCAGAAAAATGGCGCCCAAGGCAGAGAAGAAGCCCGCAGAGAAGAAGCCTGCTGAGAAGGTTGAAGAGAAGAAGACTGTTGGAGAGAAAAGTCCCGCTGAGAAGAAGCCCAAGGAAAAGGCTCCTCCTAAGGGAGGTAAAAGGGGTCCCAAGCCTGCAGGGGATAAGAAGAAGAGGAAGAAGAAGAGCGTGGAAAGCTACAAGATCTACATTTTCAAGGTGTTGAAGCAGGTTCACCCTGAGATTGGCATTTCCAGCAAGGCAATGTCCATCATGAACTCTTTCATGAATGATATTTTTGAGAAATTGGCCGGAGAATCGTCAAAGCTGACTAAGTACACAAAGAAGGACACTCTTTCTTCGAGGGAGGTGCAGACGGCCGTGAAGTTGGCCCTTCCCGGCGAGCTTGCCAAGCACGCCGTGTCGGAGGGCACTAAAGCCGTCACAAAATTTACTTCCAGTTAGATTATCTCTTGCCCTGTTGTTTAAATTGTTCTATGGTGTCTGTTGACACCACCTCTGCCTTGGATTTGTAGTCTTCCTTCAGTTTTAATACATTGAACGGAAATACCGGTAGGTTAGGGTGTAAATTTCAATACAGTTGCTGCTTCGACTATGACAATGTGCCCCATTGGGGTTGTGAATGGTTTATTGTGTGTTATCTAAGATACTGGGAAGGTTGCAGTAAATTTTTTTGACTTAATTTGTTCAATTGCGATTGGAGCACTTGGGGTTTGCTTTGAAATTTACCTTTATAACCAAATATGCATCTTCTGTAGAATGGAGATTATTTTTGGTGAAACTTAATTGGTAATCTGTCATTGCTTTTGCAGGTTGAAATGAATGTTTTGAATTTGAATTTGAAATATTGCAACATATGTTGTCTTAATGTCAATGTACACTTGTGTAAAATTTGTGCAAGGGAAATGAGGAATTTGTGAATGAGGTGACCAGAATTCGACACAGGGAATCTCAAATTTGCTTGTCTACGAGTATTTGAAAAACAAAGGCCCTTGACACCTATTTTTGGGGGTTTATTGTTGAACATCATATTTTTAAATCAAAGTTAAAAATATTTTATATGGAATAATGTTTCTCACCCTTACCTTGCATTAGGTCTCATAAATAGTGAGATTAATAAGCCTAATGGTTTAAAAATGCATTTTCAGGAAGTATAACTTAGGATCAAAGAAAAATTAGGAGACTGATACTATAAATTTGCTTTTTAATTTTACAATGCAAATGCAAATTAGAAAACTACAAAAACCTCGATTGGAAAAAGTGGTTTAGTGTCATAAATGGAATTGTGCATGAGTTTTTGTACCTTCACGAGCGAACAATCTGCTCATATTTACATAGACATCGAAGCAAACAGAAGTTTGCTTGGTGGAATTGTGCATTGGCTTCTCTACCTTCTCTGATTCAGTTGCATTGGAATTAATTTTAGCTTGGTATTCTCATGACAATGCATCAAAGCAAACAAAATTTCGCTTGATGGGCAACTGGATCCAATGATGGCTGGCTTTGATATAGCAACACCCTTTGCTGACAATGAAACCCAAATCCAAATAAAATTGTGGGGATGTGGTAAGAAAGTCTCTAATCCTTTCTTCTGTCTAACTTTTTCTTGTTGTCCCCTGAGAAGTGAAGACAAACATATGATCTAGAGTTGCAACATGTTTTGTGGGTACATGGCTCCAAAATATGCAATGGTGCAAGTCAGCTACTTTGTTTTCTTCCACTCGATCTCAAGTAGTAAAACTCCAAAAATATAAATGCTGACTTTTGTAGATGGCTGCCCTGCCATTGCACATTCTGGAGTCATGCCATCAAAACATTCCAAGCACCATGAGTCCAATTTAAATGTTATGTTCATGTTGTAGCTAGGGATCTTATATTTGTCTTAACTTTTAAATAAAGACATAGACATATTCTTCCTATGTAACTCTAACTTATGGTTTCTTTTTTTGGAGTATTGCTTATGAAGCAAAATATTATTTGCTTTGATGTCTTTTAAGCTGATCGGAATCCTCATGATGCAAATCTGTTTATGATACTAAACTCTTTTAGCCAATCAAGCATTGCGCCCTTTTTTGGTTTGCGATCGCATTGTACTATGAAAAACAAAGTTTTAGTAACAATCTTCTAATTTCTATAGAATGATATTATTCTTTGATCCTGAGTTTATCTTTCCTGAAATGTTCAAAGTTATTTTGTGATTCATCTGCATTTTTAAACCATTAGGCTTTTCGTCTCTCTATTTATGGGGCTTAAAGACCCCACCAAAGATAGATGAAGGAAAGAGTACGAAACATTAAAAAGAAATTTACGATTGCAATCTATTCCAAAAAAATAAATTATGTTAATTTTGGTCAAAATATAATACTCTCTAGGGGAGAGGGATCCGGTAGTTGAGCACTCTAACTTCGCATTTTTTTAACAGCAACTTACTTGGCGAGTCCACTCTTTATAACTAAGGTTTTAGGGCCACATCATCAAATATGATGCCACATCAGCATGTTTTTTTTCAATGTGTCCAAAATAACCCAAAAAAGAGTGACACCAATCATAGTGCATTAGAGACCCCCATACTTGTACAGCTGATGTGGCATCACACTATTGGTTGCTTTTTAGGAAAAAGGACACATGTCATTCAATTATGGGTAGTCATCATTAGCAAAAGCAACTTTAAAGTTATAGTTATTGGTAGTGTTGTTAAAAATATTGGATATTAAATCAGCAAGTGTGAGTATTTAATTAACAACTATTATCATAACTATTAGAACATGCTCAAACTACCGGGTCTTCTCCCCTAATGTGTTGAATATTGGCTATCAAGTCCACCTCATTCATAGATTCTTTTTCACCTTGGGCAGATCTTGCTTGGAAAATTGATAATGAGCATTTTAATGCGAAGCTTTCTATTTTAATCTTGTAGATGCTAATTGGTTTGATTTCATTATACATAGCCAAACATGGCTCTTTCTTTCGTTATTCTGTTTCTTCGCTATTATGCGATATCAGCAGACAGTGAATTTTAAGTATGAACGACAAAATCAAAATGCTTTCTGAATTTTTTTTAACCTGTTTCAAGGTGTTTTACTTTAGATAATTCAGCATTACCTTAATTTGATGGGGTGGGAATTAAGAGAGTTGTAGCAACCTATACTAATAACATTATCCAGCACAACACTATAGGCAAATCTTATTTTTGAGCTGGTACATCGATTGCGTGCATCTTCAATGGTCTTCGTTTTGATGCAGTTGCATTTAATGCCATCATCTCTATTATCTCACCCTTACGTTTTGCCTTTTTAAGGCTTCTCTGTGAAGAAAAGGGCCCGCTATAATCTATTTACCCATTTATCCATTGCTTCTATTAAAACCCCGAATCTTCTTGTAGCATGTTTCAGCAATGCTTAGCAGACTGATAGTTTTTTCAGTCATTATTCTGGCTGAAGAATGTGAGACTAGAATGTGTTTGGTTGTAACTCAAGTTAACATCTATCATTGTTTAAGATTGAATCCATGGTTTTTGCTCCTTTCATTATGTATCGACACTCCTTGTGATAAGGAGACGTTTGGAAGTATTTGTTTCTTACTACTAGTTCATTACTGAAGCACCTATAGGTTGTTTGTAGGCTGTGTAGTGTATGTTGATGCTCTCTATTGCTGTAAGCCAAACTGCAATAAACAAGTTTGAGATCGATCTCAACTTCTTACCACATATTCATAGTTGAATAATAAGTCAAGATACACTAAATTGAATTCCTTGTGCTCATTCCTATACCGAGTAGTAAGATATCAGTCGTTATTTTCCCAGGTTTGTAAGCTTGATCATCAAGAGATTTTTTTCTCCCGAATAGGGTAGATCTGAATTGAGCTCTGAGATAAGATATTAAAGATCAATTATAAGGTTTTATTTCTAGAAACTCGTTGATGCAGGATAGGTAATGAATGTTTCAATTCAACAGAGCATTAGTCTCTGTAACTTATTCATTGTGTTTATTTGTTATCTCGTACCTTTCGGATTCAGTCTTATGTTTAAACATTGTAGGCTTCATTCGTTTAACTTCTACCCAAGAACTTAAATTCATTTGTATAAATTGCTTTGCATCTGCAAGCTCTTTAAGGGGAAAAAAATACCCATGGATGACAGAAATCAAATTATGGCTAGACAACATGATCGTTAAAAGTTTCTTTTAATATCAATGCAAGCCATATTGCTTCAATTATTCTTTACTGAATAAGATTAGAGCTGAAACCAATTGGAAACATGGATTGGCCTTACATGCATACTTAGAACTCACACTGTCAGCCCAGGATTTCAATAGAATGGAAATGCTAGAGAGAAAACTGTATCTTATATTTTTTAACACAATTTGGTAAGGTGTGAGGATTGGCCTTCCTACATACTTGGAACTTTGTCAAGCCAGTATTTCAGTAGAATGAAAATGACAGACTGTCTTTGTATATTATGTTTATGAACACAAATTGGTAACGTGTGAGGATTGGCCTTGCCTCGTTACTTAGAACTCTGTCAGGTGAGGATTTGAATAGAATGGAAATGATGAGAAAACTGTATTATATTTATACATAAATATGAGAAGGCAACGATGGAACAGTTAAAACTGCATGACTTTTAATAACTGACAATAAACAGAAAAATAAATTGATGTTTATAAACCCTGATGATAATACATTAACACCCCCTGTAGTATCATCTACCCTTAATTTGAAGGGGTCAAACAAAGCCGAATTTCTCAAACTTTTCTCTGCCAAGTGCTTTGGTAAGAAAATCTGCAAGTTGCAAGTTGGTCTGTAGTGAGAGAATATTTGAGTTGTACACTACCACCTTTCTCACCATGAGTTGTACACTACCATCTTTCACATGGTAACATTACCATCATTCACATGGTGTCGAGTCAAATGCAACTTGGTGCTGATGCTTTTGCTTTTGATTTTGAAAAATTGGGTATATAGCTACATTTTGAAAAATTGGGTATTCAACTACATTTTGGTTGCAGATTGATTGTCAATGAAGAGTGGTATTTAGCCACATTTTTTGGATTTTGGATTTTGGTTGAACTTGGTGCTGATGCATTTGGTTTTGATTCTGAAAAATTGGGTATTTAGCTACATTTTGAAAAATTGGGTATTTAACTACATTTTGGTTGCAGATTGATTGGTTGCAGATTGATTGTCAATGAAGAGTGGTATTTAGCCACAATTTTTGGATTTTGGATTTTGGTTGAACTTGGTGCTGATGCATTTGGTTTTGATTCTGAAAATTTGGGTATTTCGCTACATTTTGAAATATTGGGTATTTAGCTACATTTTGGTTGCAGATTGATTGTCAATGAAGAGTGGTATTTAGCCACATTTTTTGGATTTTTCACATTTTTTTGGAGTTTGAATTTTGATTGCAGATTGCTTCAAGAATTCTTTGAAGTCATAATCTTGAAGAATTCTTCGAAGTCATAATATAGATATAAGATAATTTAGCTCCATAAGATAATTTAGCTTTGTAGATTGATTGCCAACAAAGAGTGGTATTCATTGTCAACAACTCCATAAGATAATTTAGCTTTGCAGATTGCTTGGCAACAAAAGAGTGGCATGGATGCAACTCCTTAGTTCCTCTTAATTTTCAATAATTCTTTGAAGCCATAATCTTCGAGAATTCTTCGAAGCCATTAATCCATAAGATAATTTAGCTCCATAAGATAATTTAGCCACATTTAATCTTTAATAATTCTTCAAAGCCATAAGATATAAGATATTTAGATTACAAATTATCTACATTTTATCTTCAAGAATTCTTTTAAGCCATAAGATATAAGATAAGATAAGATAAAGATAAATTATTAATGTACAACAAGAGACCACCAAGGGTTTAAGGGATTGGGAACATACAGAGCAGAACAACCAACAACAGGGGCACCAAACGGTGTCCGGGGAAAGAACAATAACAAGAAAGTAGAAAGCAGAAAACATAAAATAGAAGAACCAGGAAGAGCGCTTAGAGGCTCATTCCGGGCGAGAAGTAATCGAGCATCGAAAGATACGATCCAAGACTAGAAGGAGCCCCGGACCGTCTCTGAGTAACACTGGTGGTGGAGTGTTGTAGCCGAGTGCGATCTTTACGATCTCTACGAGGTCTCACAAGCCTGGTGTGTCCAGAAGGAGGACCGAGAGGGCGCTTCGTGCCACGGGCAGGAGATGTCGAAGTGAAAAAGGATGTGATAAGATGATCAGATCTCTGGCTGGACGAGAACATAAGCTGGAGGGTGGAATCCCGAAGCCGTGTGGTCTCCTGAAGATAAAGAGGTGGGCACTGCTGATCGGTGTATCTGAAGAAGGAGGCAAGGGAACTACACTCTTTGAACAGGCAGTAGAATCTCCCTCTGATCTCGTAGTAAATGGGACATCGGAAAATGAAATGTGCCTCGGACTCGGTCTCCAACAAGGTGCAAAGGCGGCAGATCTGGTCAGCCCTGTCAATGTGGTGATTTGTTTGGACGCGGAGCCGGTGAGAGCCGACTCTGAAAGACCCCAAAGAAATACGGAGAGCGTGACTCCATCGGTAGGCCAAGTATGAAGGACGCACAATGACTCCATCAAGAATCTCCATATAGTGCTCGACATAGGCGGCCATCCTGGGACGAAGCCCTCCAAGAGGGTTGCACCAGGTCGTGGTGATATATTGTCTATAGATGTCGAGTCTGACGTAGTCATTCAACTCCTGCTGGGAGGGGAAGAGGTGGGTGGGAGCATCCAAGGAAAACTGAAATGCGGGTAGATGATCAATCGAGATCCCCATAGAACCTAGCAAGGCAGCGGCCTGGGCGTACCAGCCATTAAGATATAAGATAATTTAGCTACATTTAATCTTTAAGAATTCTTCGAAACCATAAGATATAAGATATTTAGATTACAAATTATCTACATTTAATCTTCAAAAATTCTTTGAAGCCATAAGATATAAATAATTTAGATTACAGATTGATTGCCAACAAAGAGTGGTATTTAGCTACAATTTTGGTTGCAGTAGATTGATTGTCAATGAAGAGTGGTATTTAGCTAGAGTGGTATTTAGCCACATTTTGGATTTTGGTTGTGGATCCATAATCTTTAAGATTTCTTTGAAGCCATAATCTCCATCAAGAATTCTTCAAAGCCAGAAGATAGATATAAGATAATTTAGCTCCATAAGATAGAGTGGTATTCAGCCACATTTTTCAAAGTCAGAAGATAAATTTAAGATAATTTAGCTCCATAAGACAAGAGTGGTATTCAGCCACATTTTTCAAAGCCAGAAGATAGATATAAGATAATTTAGCTCCATAAGACAGAGAGTGGTATTCAGCCACATTTTGATTGCAAATTGCTTGTCAACAAAAGAGAGGCATGGATGCAACTCCTTGTTCCTCTTAATCTTCAAGAATTCTTTGAAGTCATTATCTTCAAGAATTCTTCAAAGCCATATCATTGTCTTTGAGAATTCTTCGAAGCCATAAGATATAAGATAATTTAGCTACATTTAATCTTCAAGAATTCTTTGAAGCCATAATCTTCAATAATTCTTCGAAGTCGTAAGATATAAGATAATTTAGATTGCAGGTTGATTTGTCAACGAAGAGTAGTATTTAGCTACATTTTGGTTGCAGATTGATTGTCAATGACATATTTGGTTCTCAACGAAGAGTGGTATTTAGCCACATTTTGGTTGCAGATTGCTTTAAGAATTTTATGAAGCCATAATCTTTAAGAACAATAATTCTCCGAAGCCAGAAGATATAAGTGTATGAGAGAAAATGTGATTAAAGGGATGCAAATATAAATAAAAGCACTTAAAGCACAATCAAAAAAGCATATATGATTAGACAATAAGGAAAGTATAAAATCAAAATGATGCAAACCTCCTACACCCAATAAGCTCTCATTGATATTTGGATGTGTTTAAGATTTTGGATGTGTGCTCAAAGATGCTGCTGAAGCTCCCTGATTCAGATGATTTCTGCATTATGATGGTATGGTTTGATATTTTAGCTCTCAAAATGACATTATAACAATACTTCAAGAATAAAAAGGAGGGCAAATGAAGGGCTAGGAATTGAAACTTTGTGGATGACCAAGATGCATTTGAGGGAAAGCACATGGATTGTGCTTCTTTAAACTCATAGTCTTGTGACAAGTGTCCAAGATATTTAGTTGAAGATTAGGATGAAGGAAGCAAAGTGTGACTTTTGTTTCCCTAATATTTATGGTTAGGATTGTGCAAATGATTAGAAAAAGAATTAGGATTAATTAGTGGACAAGTGGGAGATTCAGGAAAATGCAAGTGAGAGGATATTTTGGAGGAAAGTTGTTTGATGTTTTGGCTTTCAAAATGACATTATAACAATACTTCAAGAATAAAGAGGAGGACAAATGAAGGGTTAGGAATTGAACTTTTGTGGATGACCAAGATGCATTTGAGGGAGAGCACATGGATTGTGCTTCTTCAAATTCATAGTTTTGTGACAAGTGTCCAAGATATTTAGTTGAAGATTGGGATGAACGAAACAAAGTGTGACTTTTGCTTCCCTAATATGTATGGTTAGGATTGTGCAAATGATTAGAAAAGAAATTAGGATTAATTAGTGGACAAGTGGGATATTTAGGAAAATGCAAGTGAGGATATTTTGTGTTTAATTTTGAATTTATTTTAATTCAAAATGGAGGAAAGTGGGTGAGGATATTTTAATTTTTGAATTTATTTTAATTCAAAATAGATGAGGATTTGGATGAAAGAAGCAAAGTGTGACTTTGCTTCCCTAAATCTTTATTAGGAAAATGCAAGTGGATGATGATTAAGAGATGATAAGAATTAATTAAGCCAAATTGGATATTTGCTTAATTAAAGTAGAATTAAGGGGTGCAAGTGGGATGAGTAGGAATATGCAAGTGGGTGAGGATATTTTTGGTTGAATTTTTAATTTTTTAAAAAAAAATTCAAAATAGAGGAAAGTGGGGGATTTAATTAAATAGATTTTGAGCATTAGTTAAATTAATTTAATTAATTTAGCCAAGGGAAATGAAACATTTAATTAAATATATAGGTTTATTTAATTAAATAGATTTTGGACATTAGATAAATTAACTTAATTTATCGAGGGGATTAGTAAAAATGGGGAAATTAATTAAATAAATAGGCTATTTTATTAATAGAGTAACATAGAAGAATATGAATTTGATCATTAATTAAATAAAACATAAATGTTTATTTAATTAAATAAGATAATGATGTTAGATAAATTAAATAAATTAATTTACCTAAGACTATAGAAGATGAGAAATTAATTAAATGAATTAATTACGTTTCAAATTGGATGTCTACATTTTGCCCCTCTTTGACACGGTGTTATAGAGTAGCATAATTTCAAAGAAGATTAAGACATAGAGCTAGGAAAAAGATGATTCGATTAGAAAAGTTGCCTCAGTCATTTAAAAGGGTGCCTAGGAGGAAACATGGTGGGAGATGAGGATAAGGATGCCCCCTCGAGAGGACAAGCGGGTTTAAGAGAACATGAATGTGCTCTCGAAATGGATGAGAGAAAGCATGCATGTTGAATAAATGACAATGGTAATGCACTGATAAGGGGATATGAGAAGCAAGAAATGAGATAGATGGATGGAATGGATGGATAGTTAGGAATGAAGGATGGTGGACGATTGAGGATAGGAGGAAATCTTGAGCAAGAGCACCCTAAAAGGGAGTTGTGATGTAGTGAGCACTTAATTTTCTGTAGCATATGGTGCATGATGTAGCATATGATACCATGCACCAGGGTATGAGAAACCAAGGTGACGTCGTATCACATGTATAGGACTGACACAACAAACACGCAAGGCTTGCCCCAACATCACGCCCGAGGCCCAAAGGAAACATGGTGGATATAATGCTGGGGAATCCACAAGAAAACAATATTTCCCAAGTGCACCATGTGACCACGGGGTTCACATGTTGAAAATGCAAGGGTCATATCCAACTGACTGGAAAACAAAAAAGAAGATCAAGATCTTGCCCCAAGTTTAACCATTCGCAGTGCACCATGATATTAAATGACTGTGGTGACTTTGGGGAGGTAAACAAAGGAGCTAAAAACAAAGATAAACAAAGATAAAAATAAATAAATCAATGCCATAAAAATTGCCCCAAATATCTTTTGCCAAAGGGTGATTGATAGATAGGACTGATGTTGTCTGATTGAGGAAGGATGCATCCTACAAAGATCGATGATTGGATGAATGTGTGTGGTGCTAGTGGGAAAAAAATATTGTGAGGACGATCAGGATGACATGGATACTCAAAAGATGTTTGGTGAAGTGCCAACTGGAATAGGATCAAGATCTTGATGATACAGAACTCAAAAAGGCAGATGCTACAGACGCTATATACAAGGAAGCCTACACAGGGACACACTAAAGACAATTGTACAAGACTAAAAAATGGGAAAAGGGATGCTATACAAAACCACTTAGGTACAAAACATAATAATTTAGGATAGTAGGTCAATATACTATGTGCACGTGTCATAGTGGGACACTAAGGGAATATATGTAAGGATAGATATATGATAGGATGGAAGATAAGTATAGATGAAGGGAGATGTGGATGGGAATGAAGGAGAATGCGAGTGAAAACAAGGACTTGAAAGATAATGGCAAGGACTTCTACACATGATGCTTGTTTCTAGGTTTTCACCATATATACGCCTCTCTCTCTCTATTGTACTTTTTATGATTTTTAGGGGATTTTTACCAAGTGGGGTACACTTTTTGACTTAGGCATAGAACCTTTTCAGATGAATGATATTTAGGGGATCATTCAACGGTTCACCCTCTGAAGTTGACAACTGATATGCCCCTGAACCATAGTCTGTTGTAATTACATAGGGACCAAGCCAATTTGGTTCAAACTTGCCCTATTTCTCGCAGTGGGGTTGTACCTTCTGATTCTCCTTGAGGACCAAATCGCCCACTTGAAAGCGGTGAGGATGAGTTTTCTTATTATAACTCCTCTTGAGCCTTTTTTGATATAAAACCATATGGTTATAGGTCTTTTGTCTCTTTTCATCTAATAGATCTAGTTGTGTAAGCCACGCCACACAGTAATCTTCATCAATGACTAGATTCTTGAGTGAAACACACAGAGATGACAACTCGACCTCAATTGGTAAGACAACATCAACACCATATACGAGGGAATATGGAGTGGTGCCAGTAGGAGTACAGATGGAAGTACGATATTCCCAGAGGGCAGGATGGAATTGGAGGTTCCAATTGCGACCAGAATCATTGACAACCTTTTTGAGGATTTTCAAAATAGTTTTGTTGGTTGCCTCAGCTTGGCCATTACCTTGGAGATAATATGGGCTAGAATAGCAGTGGTGTATGTGGAAGCGTTCGAACAGATCATCCATATGCTAGTTTTCGGATGGTGTACCATGATCAGTGAAAATGGTTGAGGGAATGCCAAAACGACAAAGGATATGATAGAGGATGAATTTGGATATCTGGACACCAGTAGTGAGGGTCAGTGGAATTGCTTCAACTCACTCTGTCAAGTATTCTGTAGCAGTTATATATTTGTGTGTCCATTAGAAGAGAGGGGTTATCTTACCAATGAGGTCAAATCCCCAACATGAGAAAGGCCATGGGGGCGCAATGGGCTGTAAGTCATGTGCTAGAGCATGGACAATATTTGCATGTTGTTGACATGGTAGACATTTCTACAAACTCACATGCATATGTAGGCCAATAGTATCCTTCTCTAAGAAGTTGTTTGGCTAAAACTATACCACTCGTGTGGGCACTGCAAGTCCTGACGTGAACCTCTTGTAATGCCAGGGTAGCCTCATTAGTGTCTAAACATCGAGAGAGTACGTTGTGATAACCTCGACGATATAGGGTGTTGGCGATAAGAGTGTAATGCGATGAACAACGAATAAGGTTTTATCGTTGGGTACGATTGAGATGAGGGGATATGATACCATCCTTTAAGTGGACATAAATGTCATGATACCATGGGGATTGTGGACCAACCAAGACACATACCATTTCAGGATCAACGGTATTGTAAGCAGGCGCATGGAGCTGCTCGACTAATAATTCATACTCTGTAGCATCCCATGGGATCTCAATACGGGAGCTAATGGTGGCCATAATATCAGCTGCTTTGTTCTGTAACCGAGGAACCTGTGTAAATTGTAAAGCGTGTAAGTATTGTTTCATTGTGTCTACTATTTCCTTTTATGGTAATAGCTTATCATCTTTTGTTTGGAACTCATCCATGACTTATTCTATGATAAGTTGTGAATCTTTGAACACCTGCAACTATGTGATGTTCCATTGGATTGTTGTCTTGAGACCAGCAAGAAGAGCCTTGTATTCTGTAATGTTGTTGGTACAGGAGAATCGCAACTTGAATTCCTTGGGGATGAAGTCACCTTGAGGGGTGACAAAAAGGATTCCAACCCCAAATCCATGAGATGTGTATGAACCATCGAAATATAATTTCCAGGGAGGTTGTTCTTCAACCATGCAGAGATGTTCATCATGAAATTCCATCATGAGAGGATATGCATCTACCAAAGGTGCCTCAGCCAATTGATCAACAATGATGTGTCCCTTAATTGCCTTTCGGTCCACATATTGGATATCAAACTCACTCAAAAGTATCACCCATTTAGCCATGTGACCTGTAAGGGTAGTGTGAGAAAGTAAGTATTTGAGTAGGTCAACTTTGAATATGAGCTTGACTGTGTGACTTAGCATACATTGTCAAATTTTTTGAGTGGCAAAAACCACTGCAAGACATGCCTTTTCCATGGGGGAATAATTAAGTTCATAACCCACAAGGGTACGACTGATGTATTAGATGACCCTTTCTTTTTCGTTACCAGCTAGTTGAGCAAGAAGTGCCCCCAACGTTGTTGTCGTAGTTGATATGTACAGGATGAGAGGTTTTCCAGGAATAGGCGACATGAGAATTGGTGGATTTTCCAGATATTCCTTGATCTTTTCAAAACTCTGTTGACATTGAGGATCCCATTGAAAGGTGGCTTCTTTGCGAAGAAAATGACTGAAGGGTTGACATTTATCGACAAGTTATGATATAAAACTACAAATAGACTGAAGCTTTCTCTACAGTATGAGAAGCTATTTGAGAGTCCTTGGGGGAGGAATTTACATTATGGCCTTAACATTCTTGGGATCTATCTCTATACCCTACTGGGAAACAATGAAACCCAAGAGTTTACCTAAAGTAACACCAAAGACACATTTCTTTGGATTAAGCCTTAGCTAATATTTCTGAAGGCGATTGAATATGCATTCAAGGATTCTGAGATGACCAATTATTGTTCTTGATTTTCCTAGGATGTCATCCACATAGTCTTCAGGGATCTTATGAATCATGTCATGGAAAATGATAGTCATGGCCCTCTGGTATGTTGCCCCTGCATTCTTTAGAGAAAATGACATGACATTATAATAGAAGGTACCCCATGGGGTTGTGAATGTTGTTTTATGTTGATCCTCTTCTGCAATATGTATCTATTTATATCCAGAGAAACCATCCATGAGTAATAACATCTCATGTCCAGCAGTAAGGTCCACTAGCATATCTATGTTTGGTAATGGGAAGTCATCCTTAGGACAAGCTTTGTTAAGGTCCATGAAGTCTGTACATATTCTGATATCACCCGAAGGTTTAGATACAGATACCATATTTAAAATCCATTCTGAGTAATCAATGGCTCGAATGAATGTGGCGTCTAACAATTTTTCAAGCTCTGATTTAACCAACAATGCCACCTTTGGGTGCATTTTTTGGAGTTTCTTCTTAACTGGCTTAGCCTTTGGATCAACTGTGAGATAATGGACTACCAGATTAGGATCTAACCTAGGAAAATGAGCATAAGACCATGCGAATTTGATATATGACTCCTTGAGGAGGGAATCAAAGCCTAGTTCCTCAGCTTTTGACAATGAAGCTGCAATGTATGTGATTCACGAACATTCCTCTATCCCTAGGTTGATAGGTTTGGTCTCCTCAATGAGAATAGATGACATTTTTGGTTGATAATCAGGACGAAGAGGAAGAGGAGATTCCTCATCCTCTAGCGCCTCTAGGAGGTTTTCACCAGAGGATACACCCTTTTTCTTTACTTTTTTAGAGTTAAAAATTTCCCCAAAGGGGTTTTCACTAGGAGACTCATGTTGTTCTTTTTTTTTTGTGACTAAGGCTCTCCTCCTCCCCAAAATATGCATGAGGATACAACTTAAAGACATGTGAAAATTCATTCCCCTATACTTGTCTTGGTTATGTCACTCCCATGAATTCTAGAAGCACATCCTTTCTTTAAAACATATCAAAATGGATGACGCTTGGTTGATCCCAGTATATGAGTTTGGGATGTATGAGTGGAAGGTCAACAAAATTGATGGAGAGTTGGAAAATAATGGAGTCTCCTAAAAAGGTTTCGTCACTAGATATATCATCATAAGATCTCTTAACTTCCTCTTTAGGAATGTCTTAGACCTCAACAATGTCACCCTAGACATTGAAAAAGGTGGATTCAGTCTCCTTGGTGCCCCCAGTCGAGGTTAAGCCAAATCCAAGACCTAGGTTTCTCAGGTGGATGGGAGGTTCAAGAGGAACCTTCATTCCTATTTCTTCTCAGCCCAAACCACCACCTTGATAATCCCATTGTTCAGTAGCAAATTTGTGGGGTTTGGGATATTTTTCCTTGAATTAATCAAGGAGTGTGGTGTCAGGAGGTGGAGCCTCGTGGTACAATCATTTGTTTATATCTGCCTACATTTACTCTCCATTTAAGTCCCCACAAGAAAGGAATGTTGAGTTCCCAATTTGCTTGAGCTTCATAACCTTTTCTTTCATCTTATCTTGATGAGACATACATCCTTGGGTATTGGGGTCAAGGGGTAATGCCCCTACCACAAATGCATCTGACAAGTTGTATCCTCCACAACCTCTATTTTTTATCTTGACACTGGAAAGAGTGGATGCAAGTTTGGTTTCAGGATCATGATAAGAATGGGATGAGCTGGCCACCGAAGTGCCAATGTCAATTCCAGGACAATGGGTCAAATGGGGGAATGAGGCTTCTAATGAACAACAGTACGTGAAAGGTTGGGGATTGACATGGATAGTGATTTTAGTGCCATCATGGGGGAACTTGACACACTGATGAAATGTGGAGGGGACAACCTGCATGACATGGATCTATGGGCAACCAAGGAGGATGTTAAAGGGGAGATCAAGATCAACAATATGGCATACTGTGTTTTGCACTGTTGGACCCACTTTAATGAGCAGTGAAATAGTACCCTCAAAGGTACACTCTAGGTTATCATATGCTTTGATGGTGATGACTTGTGCTATATCATCCTCAGTGTACCCCACTTGTGTGACAAACTTTAAAGTACATAGATTTAAGGCCAAACCATTATCTATCATGACTCACTTAACTGCAAATGAGTTGACCATTACAGCGATGTGAAGCAGAATATTGTGATCTTGTGAGATAGGTGGCATGTCAGATGGTTTGAACGATAAGCTGCAGGGTGTTGATAGTGTTAGAATACTTCAGAGATAACTGAGAGGGGGGGGTGAATCAGTTATCAGTAACTTTAAATCTTTTGTACTTATTAATCCAGATTGATATAACTTATATGCACATTCAGATAACACATTACACAACACATCAATTTGGTTACAGGGAAACCAAATGGTAAAAACCCCGGTGGGAATTAGTACCCACAAAGAACTATACTGTTTATAGTAATCCCTATTAAAAGATTCTTCAACCTTGTTAGGAGTTGTACAATACAATGCAGTAGTATAGTTGACCAGGTTAAGGGTCGGACCCTGTTAGGAGTCTTTTACAATAACCCTGTTAGGGGTGGAGGACTCATTGTCCAAGTGGTGAAGGCTACAACCTTCTGGATATTTGATACACACTGTATCAATAAGTTGAACTGTTGTATGTGACACTGCTTGTCTGATTAGTTCCTTTTATGCGCCGATGCTTTAACCTCTTGTAAAATAATATAACAATCTACTATGTATTTTGAATGCTTCAACATAAGAATCTATATTATCAACATATGATAAATATAGCTCTGTTGCATCAACACTCTGCTCTGCTTGTCAATCTCTGGCTTTCGCAACTCTTCTTATCATAAATGACCTTGTATAAATACATACACCAAATATGAGATCATGGGACTTGTTAGACGACTCTTCATAACATCCTTGTTGGCTCTACTAAGTGCGCAAGCATAATTACAACCGCGCAAGTCAATGCCAAACAGACACATCGCTTCACTAAGTCGGCTTCATCAATTTAATCATAACTTTGTAATCTTCTTGAAACACATCTTGCGCCTCCAGAACAATATTAACAACACATAACTAATCATGAATATACACACGCATATCCTGAAGATAGGTGCAACTCAAGAACACGTTACATACGTCGGCCTTAAACCGTTAATCCTCCAAAACTGTAACCGTCAATAACAGAATTACATATCTTTACTGAAACTTCATATCTGGGTCTATGTGTATGAACATAGCATAATAAACATGTCAAAAACATGTATCTATCCACGCAAGTCATCATGTCATCATATGGATAAGTACATACAAAAGTACTCTTGTGTATTATATGTTGTCATCAATGACAAACATACAATCAATCAACTGTCCAGAATAAAATCTCCAATAATCTCCCCCTTTGGCATTGATGGAAACATATGATATAAAAACAACTTTTGTTCATGGTGTCTTCTTTCTAATACAATCTTCTCAATATCCTCAACAAAGATTCATCTACACTGCTGCAGTTTCATGTACAGTGTATTCTCTGAATACTCCCCCATTGTCCTACTGTGTTCCTTTACTCCCCCATAGTATAAGCTCCTTGTATGTGTTCCTTGTTTGTCTTGTTTTTACTGGTACATACTCCCCCATTGACATCAATGGCAAAGGGCGCCATAAACTATTAAGCTCAGGTACTACTCTAGAAGTAGAGTAGTCAACCATTCATTAGTCACACAGGACTGATGTACTTGCTGCTTTCTCTAATCAGAGTTAGGAGAGGGAATGACTCCCAACTTCTCCCTCAGATACTCAAAGTATCCTTTGCTAAAGGTTTTGTGAAAATGTCTGCCAACTGATCTTGTGTGCTTACATAGTCCAATGTCTCTTCCTTGTTTGCAACTTTTTCTCTCAGAAAATGATACTTGATCTCTATGTGTTTTGTCTTTGCGTGCATCACAGGGTTCTTAGACATGTTAATAGTACTGGTATTGTCACAATGAATAACAATAGGATAGTGAACTTGAATACCAAAGTCTTTAACCATCTGCTTGATCCAAACAATGGTTGTACAATTCAGTGCTGCTGCAACATATTCTGCCTCTGCTGTTGACTGGGAAATACAATTTTGCTTCTTGCTTGTCCAAGATACCAACCTTTCTCCAAGAAATACTGCTCCTCCTGAAGTGCTCTTTCTGTCATCAACGCATCCTGCCCAATCTGCATCAGTATACACATGAAGTTGTGTATTCTCTGATTTGGGATACCACAAACCATAGTCCATAGTTCCCTTAAGATATCTAAATATCCTCTTGATTTCCATCAGGTGATTATGCTTGGGTTCAACTGCAAATCTTCCAACAATGCCAACTGCATTAGATATGTCAGGTCTTGATTGTGTTAGATAAATAAGTTTTCCAATCATAGATTTGTACAATGTTTTATCAACTACTGCGGAGTCATCATCTTTTGAAAGTTTACTTACTGTGATCATAGGAGTGCATACTGGCTTGCAATCCTCCATCTTAATGTCTTCAATATTTCCTTCACATATTTTGACTGATTAATGAATATTTCTTTATCTGTCTGTTTTACATTCAATCCCAAAAAGTATTTTATAGGACCAATCATGCTCATCTCAAATTCATCCTGCATTTCTTTTGCAAATATTTTACTAAGCTTGTCATTACCTCCAAAGATAATGTCATCAACAAATATGGCAACTAATAGTAATCCATCAGGTGTTTCTCTTGTGAACAAGTTGTAATATTCTGCTCCTTTCTTGAATCCAATCTTGGCGAGATAACCATCTAGTCTCTCATACCAAGCTCTTGGGGCATGTTTAAGTCCATAAAGTGCTTTCTTCAGTTTGCATACCATGTCTAGTCTATCTGAAAGGTTAAATCCTTCAGGCTGTTCTATGTAGACTTCTTCCTTTAAGTCACCATTCAAAAAGGCTGATTTAACATCCATTTGATAAACTTTAAATTTTTTTACTGTTGCATATGCTAAAAACAATTTTATGGCTTCCAGTCTGCTCACAGGGGCAAATGTATCAGTATAATCTATCCCTTCTCTTTGCGCATATCCTTTACATACCAATCTTTCTTTGTTTCTTATTACTGTACCTTCTTCATTCATTTTGTTTCTGAAAATCCACTTTGTTCCAATCACATTTTTATCACTAGGTCTAGGAACCAATTCCCATGTGTCATTCTTGATTATCTGATCTAGTTCTTCTTTCATTGCATCCTTCCAATCAGAATCATTACAAGCATCTTCAACACTCAAAGGTTCAATCTGAGAAAGTAAACATACCTCTTCATCCACTGTTAATCTCTTTTCTTTTGATCTGGTCAAGACACTACTGCTCTGATCTCCATTGATATCATTTTTAGAGTGGTATCTGGATGTAAACTTAGGAACCTTAGGTGTGACTTCTTCCTCTGTAATCTGTGGTTCTTCATTGCATGAATCAGGGTCATTGCATGAGACATCAGTGCAATTAAACATTTCTTCAATCAAGGTATCTTTACTGTTAGGTCTGGGTTCTTCTTCAATCAAGGGTGCATATTCATAGTACCTCTCTTGAATCATAAACTTCTCATCAATCTTAACATGCGTGCTTTCAATTATATTCTTTAATCTCAAAT
>MU224533.1:3252118-3281455 GCA_018584345.1 Thuja plicata
CTTGCAAGAGATAGTTTTAGGTGCATCCTGATAGTAGAGGAAGCCGGCCTTCTCCGGAGATTCAACCTCGTAGTTCAAGTCCCACAGCTTGGAGGTTGATTCCATGTTTCACTAGGTTGCTGTTAGAGAAGCTTTCAGCAAGGGTGCAAACCTCAGTGACAACATTATCTAATCTTCTGAACATACCAACAAATCCACCAAACAACATGAGCAATAACTATGCTAAGTATGTTCAATACTACCAAAGGAAGATGCACATCTGCACAACATCAGAGTGTATCTAGGAAACTTGGTAGGTTGATTGATAGTAAGCTAAACTGACTTTGTTTTGGCAAAAGATATGTGATACAAGCACAAGAACAATTTCATAAACCAAAGTACATGTACAACTTAAGGCGAAAGGGGTACTATTTGTTGAATCCCCACTTGGAATAAATTCCAGCTACGCTTATTCAAAGCGGATAACTTAGAAGCTTGGAGGCATAGGCTCCTCATTTGTGCACTCACTTCTTAGGCACACCAAGATTTGAATTCCAAGGGTCATCAATTTATCTCTACTATGAACTGTAAAAGTGTGGGGCGTCTTAGTTGGTCTCTGACCTTCTACGCCAGCAAATATAGGTTTTTGGAAAACTAAAACAAATGGTGTTTAGTAAGGGTATTCGTTCAGGTGGATATACTCAAACGATATTCCCAATTAAGGGGGATCTCCCAGTCCTTTCAAAGCAAGGTGTTTTATGTCTTGTAGTGAAGGATTTTAACGCATCACAAGGATACTGAAGGAGATTTTTGCTGGCATAACAAACTCACACTTATTGATTGTGACTTTAATCACAACCACATTTTTATATAGCGGTTTGGAAATGCTTGGCATTAGCCATTACCGCTTGGGTCGTTCCCTCTTACCCGGCCTTATAGGCTTCTTGGGAGGCAGACCCTCTAGAAAGACAAAATTTGAGCAGTCACAACCATTTTTTTCTTGCACCAACGACCACGAGAGCTAGAGGAGAGGATAGTGTATGATGTGAGGTTGCACTCTAACAAAATTTGTGTAAGCGCACCAAATACTTCAAGCACTTCATTCTTTTTTTTTAATAATTTAAGCAATGTTCTCTAAATCTAAAACTGAAACAAACCTACAAAGGGATTCTTTTTAAGCACCAAGTTCAAATGTTTAGTTTGCTTTGTTCAATTTTTAGACCCAAATGGAAATTTTTTGTTTGCTTTGTTCAATTTTATGAGCCCAAATGGAAATGTTTTGTTCAATTTTATGAGACCGAATTGAAGTGTTTTGTTTGCCTTGTTCAATTTTATAAGCCCAAATCGAAATGTTTTGTTTGCTTTGTTCAATTTTATGAGCCCAAATGGAAATGTTTTGTTTAATTTTATGAGCCCAAATTGAAATGTTTTGTTTGTCTTGTTCAATTTTATAAGCCCAAATTGAATTTTTTTGTTTGTTTTGTTCAAATTTATAAGACCAAATTGAAATGTTTTGTTTGCTCTCTTCAATTTTATGAGCCCAAATGGAAATGTTTTGTTCAATTTTATGAGCCCAAATGGAAATGTTTTGTTTGCCTTGTTCAATTTTAACCTTTGTTTGTTTTAGAACCTAAAACCGTGTGTGAAATGATGTGAGTGTTGATTAACTGATGAATATCTGATGGAGATGATGAATACCAAGTGATACTGAGTATCATGATTGTAGAAATGGTTAGATCAGTTATTGTTTTGTCATTGATGTCAAGTAATTGATTAATTGATTTTTCTTATATTACCATATCTTAAGAGGATAAGTTAAATGGGTGACAAATACATATCAGACAATGATGAATTAATGATGATATAGTTATTTTCTACTATATATTTGATGTTATCAAATCGATACAATTGATTGATCAAGTCAGAAACTCCAATGAGTTAAAGTTATGACTTAAAGAGTTACTTTACCGAGCTAGACTGAGTCAGTCAGAAGAATGTTATGTGAGTCGGTCACAAGTTACCAAGCATCGAGCACCGAAGATGAGTTAGACACCGAGCAGTGAATGAAGTCAGTTACCAAGTTGCAAATCAAGTTTTACCGAGCACAAGATACTGATAATAAATGATGATAAGATCGAATTTAATGTGAAGAGATGATGAGATGGATGACAAAATGAATTAAATAATGTTTGTTACAAGATCTATGAACGGGAAAATTTAATGTGAAGATATAAGGCAAAGATCGAGCTGTTAAAATGAGTTGTGAAGAGTTCCAAGAAAAGTACAAGTTCTAAGGTAAAAGTGAGATGGTTTACCGAGTTGTGAAATATGAAGAAGATGACCAAACGACTGAGCGCAAATGAAGGAAAATAAAATTAAGGAGATTAAGAGGTAAAAATATGTCTATATAAAGAATGAGAAATACACAAAGAATAAGAGGTTGTCGAATTAAACAAAGAAGGAGAAGTTGAAGAACAACATTTACCGAGTATAACAAAGAAACAAAGATTGAAGAATCTATAGTCTAAGAAAGAGATCAATGGATTATGTGATGCCAGTATTCAATTGAACATAAAGGATCTGACACAAGAAAAGGTAGTTGTTATATTTATAAATCATAGTTTACTATTACTTATTAATATTTGTAATAGAGAAATCTCTTAATCGAGTGGATTTAGCAGTCCTATTTGTAAACCTAGACTTAGGTGACATTCCAAAAGAGTGTTTAAAGACCTCTAAAAAGGCCACTCCTAACAGGGTGAAGATCTTAACATATATGAGGTAAATCCCCTAACAGGGTCACATTTAACAAATGTGTTTGTAATCTTTAACATGATAAGTTCTTAACTGAGCGTACTTCAGAAGGGTACATTTTTATTGTGGGTTACAATTCCCACAAATGTTTTTCCCAAATTGAGTTTTCTCATTAAATCTGGTGTCAACATGGTTAAATATGGAGTTAACTGAGTTATCTGATGTTGCTAAGTTTGAATGATTGATTTACATATATGGAATGTATTGCTGCTTATGTTATTGAGTTATTTGGTGAATTGGTTATTTACTGTATTCAGTATTACCGAGTAAATCAGTGAGTTCAATTTTAAGTGTTTGATTTTGATTTGTCTGAATCACCCCCCTCTTAGTGGGACCAAAAATTGGTATCGAAGCTAAGTTACGCTGAAGTGATAAGTTTAAAAAGACTTGAGTCAATATCTAAAGATGTATAATAGGGAAGCACCAAAGCTAAATAGGGATCATTTCTCTACATGAAAAAGTAGAATGAGGTTGCATGTGTCTAGAGTAGGAGAATATGGACTTCACTTTCTTGATAATGAATATGTAGCACCGACTACTACACCTATGACTATCAATGAGAAAAGATAGAAACAAGAACACACACAAGTCATGATTGAGATTGATCCTACACTTACCAACCAAGAATATGATGAGCTTGATGGTTGTACTACTTCAAAAAAAATGTGGGATAAGCTTATTTTGAACTATGGTGGAGATCAACATGTTCAGAAGGCTAAAGATGAAAGCTTGAGAGGAAAGTTTGACTCTATGAGGATGAAGGAAGGAGAAAACATTATACAGTATAGTACAAGACTTAAGGAGACTATTAATTCTATCAGAGGAGCTGGAAGAATCATAACAAAGGATGATGTTACAAGAAAAATGTTGAGAACCCTGCTACTGAGTTATGTTATTTGTGTATCTGTTATACAAGAGCTAAGATGTATACTCCAGATGAATGTTTCACTGGATGATACTATTCGTAAGTTAACTGCATTTGAGTTAAATGATTTTGACAATAGTTTTCCTGCTACTTCTATGATCGAATCTTCATTTAAGTCTACTTTAAAGATTGGAAAAGCTAGGGAAGCTGCTGTCAGAGATGGATATTTGAGCAGTGCTAGTGAGAAATTTTATAGTTGCACTGAAGGTCTTGAAGAGTTATTTACTGAATGTGATGAGAATGAAAGAGAATTTGAAGCTTTGTTGGCTAGAAGGATAAAAAGAGGCAAAGGAAAATACCGAGGTAATTTACCCTTGAAATGTTTTAATTGTGATAAAGTTGGTCACTTTGCATCTGACTGTCTAGAGAAAGATAAGGAAGGAAAAAAAGATAACAAAGATAAGGACAAAAGAGAAAATATATTCAGGGATACAAAGACTATAAAAACAAAGGTAAGAAATCTTGTCATATTGATAATGAAGGACTAAGTGATGATGATTATTTTGATAGTGATGATGGAAAAGAAGTTGTTTATGTTGTTATAAAAGATGATTTCGATGAAGAAGAATCTAGAGCCCTAATATCAAAAGTAAGTAAGAAAGATACGTGGATTATAAATAGTGGTTGTTCACATCACATGACTGGTGACACACTTAAGGTTATTTCCTTGGAAAAGAATAATTGAGGTTATGTTAGATTTGGTAATGATGCTCCATATCCTATGAAAGGAAAAGGATCTACAATTCTACTAAATAACACAAGATGTGATGATGTTTATTGGGTTGAAGGATTAAAATATAATCTGTTGAGTGTTGCACATCTAAACAATATAGGTTGCCGAATGGAATTTCAAAATGGAAGGGTGAAAGTATTTGATGAGAAGGATAATCTAATTGCTACTGGAGAACAATCTAAAGGTAATTTTTTTTATCTTGATACTTCCATGAAGAGTTGTCTATTTGCTAAAGTTGAAGATGTTTGGACACAAAAGGCTTTGTCATGTTAATTTTGACAACTTAATCAAAGTGAGTAAGAAGAGTAGAGTAAGAGGATTACTGAGACTTGAGAAACTAGAGAATTCTATGTGCAGAGAATGTCAGATGGGTAAGATGACTAAATCTAGTTTTGCAAGAAAGACTTGTGTTACACAAAGAATTTTGGATTTAGTACATACTGATTTATGTGGACCCATGAGGACTCAAAGTTATTATGGAGAAAAATATTTTATTTTATTTGTGGATAATTATTCTAGAATGATGCCTGTAATGTTTTAAAAGAAAAATATGATGCATTTCAAATGTTTAAGTGGTATAAGGCCCGAGTTGAAAAAGAAACTGGAAGACAGTTGAAATGTTTGAGATCCGAAAGAGGAGGTGAGTTTACTTCTGATGAGTTTACATTTTTTTGTAATGAGAATGGAATTAAGAGACAATTGTCAGCACCGAGGACACCACAACAGAATGGGATTGCTGAGAGAAGAAAAAAATCTATTGTTGATTGTGCTAGGACACTGATGATTGAAAAAGGAGTTTCATAGAACTTTTGGAGAGAAGTTGTGAGTACTATTGTTTATACATTGAACCGAGTACAAATGAAGAAAAGTACCAAAAAGACACCTTATGAAATTTGGTATGAACACAAACCTAATGTTAGTTACTTTAATTTTTTTGGGAGCAATTGCTAGATTCTAGAGAAAGAGAATTTGATTCAAAAGGAGAAGAAGGGATATTCTTAGGATATTCTACAAGGAGTAAAGATTACAAATGTTTGAACAAGGTTACTAACAAAATGGTGGAAAGTGCAAATGTAAGAATTGATGAATGTGCAGAAAGTAATGATGAGTATAGTAAGAAGGAACTTGAAGATTATGAGAAGTTTGTATATGTACAACATGATGCCCCGGATACCTTACCGTGAGCACCTATCGAGGAGGAAGATGAACAAGGAGTTCCATAACCGAATGTTGATATTGAAGAACCGAGAGCTATCGAGCCTATTTTTGCAAAGTATGTGAGAAGGCACCATTCCCTGAGCAAGATTATTGGAAATAAGGATGTTGGAGTGATGACTAGAAGCAAGGTAAGAGACAATACATGTTTGATATCTACATTTGAGCCTAATAAAGTTAGAGAGGCACTAGATAATGAAGACTGGATGAAAGCAATGAAAGAAGAGTATGATCAAATTGAGAAGAAAAAGACATGGACATTAGTACCCAGGCTCAAAGATAAAAATGTTATTGGTACTAAGTGAATTTTCATAAACAAACTGAATGAGCATGGAGAAGTTATCAGAAATAAAGCTAGATTGGTTTGCAAAGGTTATGCACAAGAAGAAGGAATTGACTATGGAGAGACTTTTGCACCTATTTCTAGAATGGAAGGAGTTAGAATACTTCTAGCATATACTGCTTACAAAAGATTCAAGGTATATAAGATGGATGTTAAAACTGCATTTCTTAATGGGATACTTGAAGAAGAAGTATACATTGAAAAAATTGAAGGATTTATTGAGAACACAAACAATAACAAGGTATGTAAGTTACATAAAGATTTATATGGTTTGAAACAAGCACCCCGAGCATGGTATGAGAGATTGCACTCTTATCTGATTAAAACAGGATTTCAAAAAACAAGTGATAACAATAATGTTTACTTGAAATGTGACAGTGATAATAAAGTTTTGATTGCTGAAATTTTTGTTGATGATATTATTTTTGGAGGAAATGACACTTTATGTAAAGGATTTGATGATGAAATGATAAAAGAGTTTGGGATGTCAATGATTGGAGAGATTAAGTTCTTTCTAGGTCTACAAATACAATAAGTTACCGGAGGAATCTATATTACACAAGCCAAGTATATCAAAGATATTCTTAAAACTTTTGGTATGGAAGATTCCAAACCTGTTGGAACACCTATGGTTACTAGATGTAAATTATCTAAAGAGGATGAAACACAAGAGGTGGATAATACTCTTTACTGATCCATGATTGGTAAATTTTAGTATGTTTCTCACAACAGACCTGATATAGCACACGTTGTTGGAATTGTTGCGAGATTTTCTTCTTATCCGAAGGAAACACATATGTTTGCAGTAAAAAGAATTTTGAGATATCCTAAAGGCACATAAGAGTTTGATTTATTCTATAAAAAAGGAGGTAATTTTGATCTGCAAGTCTAAAATGATGCAGATTGGGCTAGAAATGTTGATGACAGATAAATTACTAGTGGAGGCGCATTCTTTCTAGGTGAAAGATTGGTTACATGGCTGAGCAAGAAACAAAGTTGTATTTCACAGCCTACTACCGAGGCTGAATATGTTGCTGCTACTATGAATTGTGAAAATATAGTATGGATAAAGTAATTAATTGAAGGTATGCAAGAAGAGATCACAAATTCAATTACTATTTTTATGATAATACAAGTGCTATTAATATATCAAAGAACTCATTTATGCATTCAAAGACCAAGAACATTTCTATCAAGTATCACTACTTGAGAGAACAAGTTCAAGAGAAGAATGTGAGATTGAAATATGTGAATTCAAAGGAACAATTGGCTGATATCTGTACAAAGACACTACCTAAAGATGCTTTTGAGTATCTCATAGGTAAATTAGGGGTTCTCCCCCTATCCAATATTCACTAAAGAGCATGAGACATGTTGCATCAATTCTATATTTCATTAGAATATCTATTTCTAAATTGATGTTAGTATGACACACTTTAGGTGATTCCTGAATTTGTGAATTTTTTTTTGTATGTAATGATTTATGAGTACATGTCAGGTATAATCCACAATTGGAACAAGTTTTCAGGAGTATGACTTTTTTGGCATTGTTGTCAAAGAAGGAGAGAATGAATTGATGACATTTATCCTTAAGGGAAATATTGATATTGAGAGAATGAATTGCTAATATTTAATCATGAAGGAGATTCAGAATGCATGTTACAGAAATAGAAGATTTATCCAAGAGAAAGATTCAAATCATAGATCAAAGTGGAAACAAAAATATCAAATCAAAGGGAATATAGTTATGTATTTAAGAGTTGCTATCATCAATTGCTATAACACTGTTATAGTGGTTGTCATCAATGCCAAAGAGAGATATTTTGGATTAACTGATGAATATCTGATGGAGATAATGAAGATCGAGTGATACCAAGTATCATGATTGTAGAAATGGTTAGATCAGTTATTGTTTTGTCATTGATGTCAAGCAATTGATTAATTGGTTTTTATTATGTTACCATATCTTAAGAGGAGAAGTTAAATGGGTGACAAATACAAATCAGACAATGATGAAGTAATGATAATATAGTTGTTTTCTACTATATATTTGATGTTATCAAATCAGTACAATTGATTAATCAAGTTGGAATTGCAATGAGTTAAAGTTATGACTAAAAGAGTTACTTTATTGAGCTACACTGAGTCTGTCAAAAGAATGTTACATGAGTCGATCACAAGTTACTGAGCACCAAAGATGAGTTAGACATCAAACAATGAATGAATTTAGTTACTAATTTGTAAAGAAAGTTTTACCGACTACTTGATACTGATAATAAATGATGATAAGATCAAATTTAATGCAAAAGGATGATGAGATGGATGAGGAAATGAATTAAATGATATTTTTACAAGATCTATGAACGGGAAAATTCATTGTGAAGATCTAAGGCAAAGATCAAGCGGTTAAAATGAATTGTGAAAATTTCCAAGAAAAGTACAAGTTTTGAGGTTAATGTGAGATGGTTTACCGAGTTCTGAAATATGAAGAAGATGATCGAACGTTTGAGCATAAATGAAGGAAAATCAAATTAAGGAGATTAAGAGGAAAAAATATGTCTATATAAAGAATGAGAAATACACAGAGAATAAGAGGCTGGAAAATTAAAAAAAGAAGAAGGAGAAGGTGAAGAGCAACATTTACCGAGAAGAACAGAGAAACAAAGATTGAAGAATCTATAGTCTGAGAAAGAGATCAATGGAGTATGTGACGCCAGTATTCAATTGAGCATAAAGGATTTGACACAAGCAAATGTAGTTTCTATATTTACAGATCAAAGTTTATTATTTCTTATTAATATTTGTAATAGAGAAATCTTTTAACCAAGTGGATTTAAAAGTCCTATTTGTAAAACCTAGACTTAGGTGACATTCTAAAAGAGTGTTTAAATACCTCTAACAAGGCCACTCCTAATAGGGTGAAGATCTTAACATATCTGAGGTAAATCCCCTAACAGGGTCACATTTAGCAAATGTGTTTATAATCTTTAACAATATAAGTTCTTAGCCGAGCGTACTTTAGAAGGGTACATTTTTATTGTGGGTTACAATTCTCACAGAGGTTTTTCCCAAATTGGGTTTCCTCATTAAATCTGATATCAACATGGTTAAATCTGGTGTCAACATGGTTAAATCTGGAGTTAACTGAGTTAATCTAATGTTGCTAAGTTTGAATGATTGATTTACATATATGAAATGTATTTTTGCTTATGTTATTGAGTTATTTGGTGAATTGGTTATTTATTGTATTCAGTATTACCAAGTGAATCAGTGAGTTCAGTTTGAAGTGTTTGAGTATGATTTTTCTTATTCACCCCCCTCTTAGTGGGACCAATAGTGAGTACATACAATGTTCTTTTTTAAACACCAAAAGTGAAGTGTGAATTGATTTTAATTAAAAAGATTATGTGCATTCTCTCCAAACTAGGTGGCTAACCCGTAGACTTGCAAAAATAAAAATAAAAATAGTCAGTAATAGTGCAATGTTGTAGGTATACAGTGCCTTCTTACCATGTTTTCTATAAGCAAATGGTCCTGCTGATATAGACCATATTCACACAAATGGGTAACAGAGAGAAGGTAGAAAAAAGATAGAAGGAATATAGTCTCCAAGTTTGTGTTTCAAATATATTCGTGGAAGCGTATAGAGAGAAAGTAGAAAGAAGATAGAAGGAATATATTCTTCTTGCCTTTTTCAACCTGTAAAAAATAAATAAAAGATCTTGCAAAAATACTCAAACAACAAAAACACGTTAGCTTATAGAGTTAGTTTGCAAGTAAAATAATGAAAATGAACCTGTGAAGTGGGTCCCACCGGGCGTGCCAAAATATATGAGAGAAAATGTGATTAAAGGAATGCAAATATAAATAAAAACACTCAAAGCACATAATCATATAAACATATATAATTAGACAATAAGGAAATCATAAAACCAAAATGATGCAAATCTCCTACACCCAATAAGCTCTCCTTGATATTTGGATGTGTGCTCAAAGATGTTTCTCAAGATTCATAATTTTGGATGATTTATGCATTATGATGGTATGGTTTCATGTTTTGGCTCTCAAAATGGTATTATAACAATACTTTAAGATGGATAATTTGTGAAGGGAAGAGAGTTGTATTTATAGGCAAAAAGGAGGGCAAATGAAGGGCTATGATTTAAAACTTTTTGGATGGCCAAGATGCATTTGAGGGTGAGCACATGGATTGTGCTTCTTCAAACTCATACCCTTGTGACAAGTGTTCAAGATATTTAGTTGAAAATTGGGATGAAGGAAGCAAAGTGTGACTTTTGCTTCCCTAATCTTTATGGTTAGGATTGCGCAAATGATTAGGAAAGAGATTAGGATTAATTTGTGGATAAGTGAGATATTTAGGAAAATGCAAGTGGGTGAGGATATTTTGGATTGAATTTAGAATTTATTTTCATTCAAAATGGAGGAAAGTGGGTGAGGATATTTTGAGTTGAATTTTGAATTTATATTAAAAAATGAAGGAAAGTGGGTGAGGATATTTTGAATTTTGAATTTATTTTAATTCAAAATAGAGGAGGGTTTAGATGAAAGAAGAAAATGGTGACTTTGCTTCCCTAAATCTTTATTAGGAAAATACAAGTGGATGGAGATTATGAGAGGATAAGGATTAATTAAGCCAAATATGGCATTTTCTTAATTAAAGTAGAATTAAGGGGTGCAAATGGGATGAGTAGGATTATGTAAGTGGGTGAGGATATTTTGGGTTGAATTTTGAATATCTTTTGATTCAAAATAGAGGAAAGTGGGGGATTTAATTAAATACATAGGTTTATTTAATTAAAAAGATTTTGGACATTAGATAAATTAACTTAATTAATTTATCCAGGGGAATGAGATATTTAATTAAATATATAGGTTTATATAATTAAATAGGTTTTGGACATTAGATAAATTAACTTAATTAATTTATCTAGGGGGATTAGTAAAAATGGGGAAATTAATTAAATAGATAGGCTATTTTATTAATAGAGTAACCATAAAAGAATATAAATTTGATCATTACTTAAATAAAACATAAATATTTATTTAATTAAATAAGATAACGATGTTAGAAATTAAATAAATTAATTTACCTAAGACTATAGAAGATGAGTAATTAATTAAATGAATTAATTATGTTTCATATTTGGATGTCTACAGTAAGATAGAATTCTTCGAAGCCATAAGATATAAAATAATTTAGCTCCATAAGATAATTTAGTTTTTAGATTTGCAAATTGATTGTCAACAAAGAGTGGTATTCAACCACATTTTGATTGCAGATTGCTTGTCAATAAAAGAGTGGCATTTAGCCACATTTTTGCAGATTGCTTGTGAACAAAAGATTGGCATGGATGCAACTCATTGTTCCTCTTAATCTTCAAGAATTCTTTGAAGCCATAATCTTCAAGAATTCTTCGAAGCCATAAGATATAAGATAATTTAGCTCCATAAGATAATTTAGCTACATTTAATCTTCAAGAATTCTTTAGAATTATTTGAAGCTAAAATATAGAAGATCATTTAGCTCCATAAGATAATTTAGCTACATTTTGATTGCAAATTGATCATCAACAAAGAGTGGTATTTAGCCACATTATTTAGCCACATTTTTATTGTAGGTTCTTTGTCAATAAAGAGAACAAAGAGTTGCAAATTTATTGTCAATAAAGAGTGGTATTTAGCCACATTTTGATCACAAATTCTTTGTCCAACAAGAGAACAAAGAGTGGCATGGATGAAAATCCTTATTCTGAGTTTCTTAAGAGGAAACAAAGAGTGGCATGGATGAAAAGAGTGGTATTTAGCCACATTTTGATTGCATATTCTTTGTCCAACAAGAGAACAAAGAGTGGCATGGATGAAACTCCTTATTATGAGTTTCTTAAGAGGGAACAAAGAGTGGCATGGATGAAACTCCTTGTTCCTTTAACGATTCAAGAATTCTTCAAAATCATAAGATTTTATGAGTTGCTTCAGAGGTTCCGGTACTGATTGCTTCTTAGATCTCCTAAAAACGAATTATTTGAGTCCACAGTAGTCTTGTAGATAGAAAATAACTCCTTTGGGTGCTAACAAATGAGTTTCTCTAGGTTTTTGTGAATCTAGAGAGAACTCCAACAACAAAAGGAATATCTAGATGAGTAGTTATAGATTTGATGTGAGTTTCAAATTTTGTTCCATGGGAGTACTAAGTGGTTTGCAATCAACAATTCCAAGCTTACCGAGAAGTTCAACAAGATAACTTTGTGGGGGTGATGAAGATATAATACCCAAGATATTTTTGTGGGGTGATGAAGATACGCAAATTTTTTTTCTCACATTTTAAATAATCTTTGTTATTACTAGAAATAAATAAATAACCATGTATAAAAACCAGATAGACAAGAATACCATCAACTTTTTTAACAATAAGGGTTGCATCATCAAATCCAAAATGCTTGAAATTCAACTTCAAGAGATGTTTTGCATGTTTTTATACCAAGCTCAAGGGGCTTATCTCCTTACAATGATTTTACAAGCTTGCATACCTAATGTTCTTTACCATTGACTGCATAGCCTTCGAGTTGAGTCATATATGCTTGGTAAGTTTTGCATATCAAGATTTAAGGGTATTTTAACCTGTACAATGATTTTACAAACTTGCATGTCTTGTGTTCTTTACCATTGAGTGTATCACCTTTGAGTTGAGTTATATATATTATCTTTGGAATCACCATTCAAGAATGTAGTTTTGATATTCATTCAATGAAATTTCCACCCATTTTGTGTTGCAAGGGCCAACAAAGCATATTCATCATAGTCTATGCCCTCTTATGAGCATAACCTTATGCAACTAGGAAGACTTTATGTATGTCAAGTGAACCATTTGATTTATAGTTGTTTATAAAGATCCACTAGAAACTAATTGGTTTAGAACCAAGTGGAGGGTCAATTAATTTCCAAGTCTAATTATTGTTGGTTTATGGTGATTGATCAGACAAGTACTCTACACTTTTCTGCAATTCTATAAAAAAATTGGTTGACTCGTCAAGAATTTTTTTGGGTTGACTCGTCAACCATTTCCCTAGGTTTACTTGTCAAGCATTTTCGTAGGTTGACACATCAAGCAATTTTTAGGGTTAGGGTTTTTTCTATAAGAGAATTGGTGATAGGGTTATGGCTAGTCAGAGTGAAGAAGTATTGTAGCATTTTGCAATGGTATTGAGTTGCAAGGGATCACTGGTTATTGTTGGAATAATAGAAAGGTGTGTACTAAGAGGGGAGGGGTGAATCAGTACCCTTAAATTTTTTTCAAACAAATCTTTGTAATCATAAATTGTAATAACTGACTGAGTAGATTGATTTCACCATACATGTAATGTCATTGTTGAAAAGTAAATGCATGTAATCAAAACAATAAAACATTCATGAAACTCAAGTACACATAAAAAATGTATTTTGGTATCGTATAAAACCCCCATTAGAAGGTAAAAACTGCGGTGGGGATGAGACCCACAAAGCTTCACTATTGCAGTAATAAAGTAGCCTATTAGAGCTTACAAAGATTGATCACTTCTGGTGACCTTACCCTGTTAGGAGTAACAATAAGATCGATTAGATCTACCTTGTGTGAGGATTTTGCAACACAATGTATGTGTGCACTCTGTTAGGATATTTAGGCAAAGACGGCTAAGTGTACTCTGTTAGGAGATTTAGGGTTTAATACAATTGTCAGAGAGTAACAAAATTTGTGATCTGAACAAATATAATCTGAATATTGTGGATAATAGATCATTTAAGTACAATAAAATGATCACCTTACTATGACTGATAATACCTTTTGTACTATTCGGTAGCCTTGTCTCTATTTTGAAAACTGAATGCTTCAATAAAAATCCTTGTGCTAAAACCCTTGTCTGATCTTCTGATGTCCTTAGTGTGGCGGCTACTTGATCATAATTCTATTATCAACACTTAGAAAAATAGCATCTTATCCTTACATATATCAAACTTCTTGACCTAATTAGGGTTTTAAAATATCTTAGAAAACCTAAGATCAACGGTGTACAAAATTTACCTTGATTATCTATACATATGAAATACAAACAATTAATGATTGCATTCATAATTAATGTCCTCCTTGATCATTGTAAACAATTATCCATCTCGGCAAAAATTTGTTACCTAGATTGATGTGCCATTACAAACTTTTATGTAACTGTTGGTTTAATCGGTAAAGACTATCTCTCAATGCTCATTGTATCTCAGTGCTCAGTAATTTTGTTGCTTGATGATCACTGCACTTGGTTCACTCTTCACTCGGTGATCAATACCGACTAGTCTATCTTTGACTCTGTTACCGAATGACAATTTGAATACTTGAATACTAATGACAACCTTCAAACTTATCTTTGAGTAACATTCTCCCCCTTTGAAATTAGTATCAAAAACTTGTATAGGTAGATGTAGTATACATAGTGACTACCCCTTTGTACATGCTCTCGGTATGCATAGATATATACATATGTTTCCCCCTTTTTAGAAATTAATGACAAAAAGAAATAACTTACAACTTGTCAAAAATGTTGGTATGGATCTTCTAGATATTTTCCATTAGTCTCTCTCATTCCTCTTTTAAGTGCTCAAGGGTCAACTGTTACAATTTCAGTTGAGCGTGCATGTCATAAATGCTCTATGTGACTAATAGTTCAAGGGTGGCAATCAAATTCTTTGTCATTGTTTTTTCTGCATTAATGCTAAATGTGGTAGTAACATAGCCTAAATCTTGGTTACCTCTCCTCTTATCTTGTTCTCTTCCTTCTTCAATTCAAGTCTCAACCACTGTGTTTGTATAACCTTGGAGTAATGCATTTGAAATGCATGTTGCTCGGTTGTAAGATGATTTGCACTATCTTTTAGATCATAATATAATTTCTTCATCTTTTCACTAAGCTCAGTAGTGAAGTGATCTAGTGTGCATAATTTCTGCAGAATTGTAATGGCTTGAATAATAACACTTTCTAACATTGTTACAGATTCTAAGAGTGTTACCTTGTTAACTATCATTGCTTGGCTAATATTTTCAGTAATCTTGTACCGAATCTTCTTTTCTACTCTTTCTTCTATCTTCTCCTCGACATTAATATCTGGTCCATTTATTTCCTCAGTGAGAAGTGAAAGTTGATCAATGATAGGGTTGGATTCATTTATGTTCACATTGGGAACAACTTGTTGTAAGATCTCCTTAGCTGCTTCTAGCACTTGTGCATTATTGTGTTCTAACCTCAGCTTGTCTTGAGCTACTTTTTGGGTACATAGTTCTCCATATTTTTTGAGTGTTTCAGGTTCAAGTGTCCTCGGATCACATTCAAGGATGTCTATGATTTCATCAAGTGTGACTGGTTCCTTTCTCCCTTTCTTATTTTTCTTCTTCTTTCCTTCTACACTTGATGTAGGAGATAGTGTTAGTGATAAATAAGCCTTGTGCTCGGTATCTGGCTTTTGTGGCTCGGTAGGTGTGAAGACTTGTGTAGATGGCTCGGTAACTGACCTGGTGTCAGTGGTATAAGTTTCTACCATCGTCTTTGTATTACCTTCACCCTTTTATGTCGCATAAGTGGTTTATTTGGGTTCATCACCTTGTGTATTAGCTCCGCTATGCTTGGTCTCTTTACCTTGTCATCACCCTTATCTTCATGTGTATCTGTTACTTGCTCGAGTGTCTTTGTTTGTGCTTCATTCACAATATCATTTTCTTATACCAATTTAGGCAGATTACCTGGTACCATTGCTCGGGCTACTGTGGTTTCATATTTTTATTTTAAGGTCTCGGTAGCTCCATCTATGACTTCATCTTCCTTTTCTTTGTCATCTAGGTCACCTTCGGTGATATCATCTATTATGATTTCTTCATGTCCAAGATTTGTCATAGCTCAGGAATATCATCCAATATATTATCAACAGTTGCATCTTCAACATTGGTTATCTCGGTGCTCGGTCGATGTTCCTCGGTATCGACTTTGGATGCAACGTCCTCTATTTTCTCGGTTGGACTCAGTAAATTTTTCCAAATCATAGTACTCTCTTCATCAACTTCTTTCAACTCCCTTGAATTATATTGAGTTCTCTATATTTGTTTGGAAATTGCTTTGCATACTATTGCATTATATGTCATCAATCTTTTCATCTGTGTAATCATCCTTAAGTGCAGTGAGTGTCGCCTCTCTCATCTGTTTCTCTGTTGTCAATGCATAAATCCATCTAGCTGATATTTTTTCATATAGTTCTTGTGGTATGTATGTAGAAAATTCTATGGGAACTTTTCTGAAAGTAATCAACATACCTATCATTGAATCTTCCAATTTGTCCTGATTCTCGGTTGTCAAGTTTTCATAAGATTGTAGCTTAGGATGTCCTAACCTTCTAGTTTACCTTATGGCTTATGCTACTTCATCAATAGTCTGTGGTACCTTATTCTTTACAACCTTAAATTGATCATTTTTATCATCAAAATCATCCTTATCATCTTTATTTCTCACATACCTTTTACTTTGTCTCGGTGCGGGGGTCTCGGGGGTAGTCTTTGGCTTCCTTGTCTGATAATTATACTTCAGCAATGGTTTTGTTATTTTGACAACTCCTTTCTTCAAAGGTGGCGAATCTGTTGTCACCAATCTTGTTCTTGTCCTCGGTGGAGTCTTAGTCTTTGTGCCTTTTCCCTTCTTGGCCTTAGGTGTCTCTTCTTGTATTTAATCTGATTCAGTGACATCAACATCTTGATCTTGTTCTTAATCACTGAAAGTAGTGTTCTCCTCGGTATCATCAACTGATCTGTCAAGTTCTTGATCAGTGATAGAAAATTTCCTTTTCAATGTCTTGACTATATTGGTCTTCTTCCTAACCATTTTCTCAACTTGAAGTCCAATTGATATTCTTGTTTTAGCTTCGTCATACATTCCAAATCTCATGGCAAATTTGTCAATAGGTTCATTTAATAATTTCTCTATAGCCTTTGAAGCTAAATCTATGTCAATTTCATAATCCATAGGAGGTAGCCATGTTGTCCTCGATTGAATTGCTTTGATTAGAGTTGTGTTGGTGTCCAATACAAAATAGATATCCTCTTTATACTTATCTACCAACTGAATTGGTATTCTTGTTCTTTTCTCCATTCTCTCTTTGAACTTCATAAATTAATCATTCATAATAGGTTCAAAGTTTGTTCCTAGACTTGCAATGAATTCACCAATTTGCAATGTCATCGATCAGTTGGTCTCCCATGTTACATTACCAATGGAGGGAAAGAAATTATAAAAATATACACATCAGTAGAGAACCAAACTTACATGCATTCGATCTTGTTGATCTGATTGTTCTCATGTTTTCTTCCAGTTTCCTCTGCAATAACTCGACTAGGTCGAGTTGCAAACCCTTCTTCACTATTTTGTATGCAATGTTGACTACTCCACATGTGACATTATTAGGTATGCTTGATTGAAATATTTTGTATCCAATAACATATGCACCAAACCTCAGTTTAGGATGGCTGATGGTGTTGATCCTTAGACCTCTACCATCCCACTCGGCTTCTGTTAGCTTCTCAATTTTTTATTTGGGTGGGTTCCTTAGGGATTTTTTTTTTGGTTTTCGGATACCCAGTTACTGCATGTATAACATATTTTCTAATATTATTTGATTCATCTAGTCATAGCTTCTCATCATGTATTCGGCTCAATACTATGCGAATCCATTCTGTCTTGAATTCCTTCAAGAAATGTAGGGCATTGGTTAACCCTTTCACTTCCAGATGCTTATGAGCATCCTTTAGCTTCCCATCAGTGCTAAGATCTTGATATGTCGATATGAGCTCAAAGTCACCTATTTCATTGATTTTGCAATGAATGTATGCTCTTACATCGTGAACCAATAGAACCCTAGGTGGTATCATGGAGAACGCTCATTTTTCATCAGGTTGAGCAACAACCTATGGATGAAACTTATAATGGGGTTCTGTGCATGTCAAATTATTGATAAGAATTACTTTATTGCTTTTGTCTATATTGCCTTTCATGGGTCAAGATGAGGACGCCATCATATTTTTAAATTAGGGATTCCAAAAGAAATTACAAATAGCTCAGTAAGTCTAATTGCTTACTAGATATAACCTTCAAATATTCAAAATATGCTTTGAATCTATATAAAATGTTTTGAAATGCTCCATTGTGAATTCACTATCAATCGCTCTTCTCTACTCTTTTATCGCTGTGTGAACAAATGCATTCACTTACCTCAAATTTATACTAAATTATTTTAGTCGGTGCAATAAGTGCTCATCACCAACCACTCGATCGATAAATAAATCACTCGATTGATACTAAGGATACCTTAGCTCGGTGAGTGCAACAATGCTCAGTTGACTCAACAACTCAGTTATCTCTCACATGTTCATCGACTGAAATTCTTACTCAGTACAGATTAACCGACTCAACTAGTTCAAAGACATCAAAATATAATACCATAGTACATCTTAATTCATGTTAATTTTGGAATTCGTACAATGAATACAAGGAAGTGATGTAAGATATAACTTTGCAAAACATAATTCAATACCTTACTTATATTTCTTAGGTGTAGGTAGTGGAATCACCTAATCGATCAGATGAGGTGTCACCAATTGTTGTGCTTGGCCCAACATTTTAATTTGATGCTCTCCTCCACATTTGATTTCTTATCCTCATGATTTCTTCTATTTTATTTCAATTTCCATAAGTATTTACTCCATCTCTAAAATCTTTATCTAAGTGACTAACCTTTTGACAATGTGTGCATGCCATTCCAGAGTTTGCCCAATTTCTAGATTTAGTTCTTCATTATCTCATATAGTTAGATGAAATATTTCCATACTTACCACATGTTGTACAAATAGCCCAAGTGTTATATTCCCAAGCATAAGTATTACCTTATCTTCTCAGTTGATATGCATTTTCTTGTCCTTTCGGTCTCTAGATTTTCTTCGTATTAGTCTTGCATGTTTGTGATGTATGACCATGCATGTTGCAAGTGTGATAATATTTTTCCATGTAGGGTTTCTTCTGTGGTTTGTTCAGCTTAGATCTGCATTCATGTGCTTGATGTCCATGCTTGTTATAGTTATAGCAATTACCATTAAATTTAGGAGAGTTTCTAGAAGTACCTTTTGCTTTGCTTCTGCAAATGTTTGATGTGTGGCCTAGTTTTCCACAGTGATGGCATGAGGGTTTGTTAGGATTTGGATTTGTGTAGACATTTTTCTATTCATCTTGATTCAATTATTCTCCTTTCTTGGTATACCCTAAACCGGTATTGTTGTTTAGTCTCCTTTGATTGTTAAAAAATTCATCCATCCTCTTGGTACTTTCTTCAGATCTCTTAATCACCTCATTATGTTGTTTTAGAATCTTCACTTCATTTCTCAGTTTTTCATTCTCTTCTTTTAATTCACCAATATCTTCTAGTTTTGTAGCAAGTTCAATATTCAATCGGTTTTCCTCATGACTCATAGAAACCATCTGATTAGTGATTTAAAAGTAATGTTTAGTAAGTCTCATTATCTCAGATTCTTTCTCTTGTAACTTTTCAGTCATTTGTCTTCTTTCATTAACAACCATGTTTCTATCTTGTTCAGCTTTCTTTGCAAGACTTCAACCATTCTAACCATTTGTGTATCTTGACCGATATGCAGTGCTTTCACTTGTTCAATAATTTGTTGATTGCTTTCAGATAGCTTTGATATTATTCCTTCAGATGCATCATATATGCTACCAGATTCAGATCTAGATGTATCAAATGGGTCATGAATCTCTTCTTCTTGATAATCAGTCTCATGACAATGAGATGCCATATCTTTTCTCTTAACCAACACCCCCTTAGTTTCTCCTTGGATTCTTTGTATTGTTCAATGTAGATTTGCATCTGAAACTTATGATTTTCAATAGTTTTGTCAAGCGTATACATTTCCATTTTAAGATATTTTCTCTTTAATGATTAAACTTTTCTAAACAAGAGAACTAGATCTGATACCAATTGTTGGTTGAAATTACTGGATAATAATATTGGACTCTCTGTTTGGTGGATGTAGCCCAAGATTGGGTGAACCACGTTAAATCTGTGTCTTCTTGTTCTACTTCTGTGTGCTTTATTCCTTTGCATTAATGGTTATATTTGTTGTTTTATGTGGAGTTTGATCAGTCTCTAAGTGGGAGATTGTTATCTTTTGGTAACTGATCAGGTAATTCCTGTACAATTTTTTGGGCCTTTTTTTTCTAATTTCTCGGCTGATGTGTTCTATCCCTAAAGCAACATAAAGATTGTATAAATTGGCTTAGGGTTAGGGTTTGATATAATGTATGTTTTGAGTAGCTTCTTACTACGATATTGAGTCTTAAGGGATTGTGGATTGTAATCAGGTTGTAATTACTGGATAATAATAAGACTGGACTCGTTGTTGGTGGATGTAGCCCAAGGATTGGGTGAACCATGTTAAATCTTTGTCTTGTGTTCTCTTCTATTTTGGTTTATCATTTTCTGATATTGATTATATTTTTTCATATAACTTGTTATTTCTATTTCTTTAATCCTAACAAGTGCTATCAGAGCAAGGTTGTTTTCAATTATCCTTCTGCAGGAAGGTCTCACAGTTGAGTGGGAGTCTCATGGTTAAGTGGGAGTAATGGTAAACAAGGGTAAGTTGAAGGTTGAGAATTTTAATGGGAAGAACTTTTAGTTATGGAAAATGAAGATGGAGGACTATCTCTATCAAAAGGATTTATGGTGGTCATTGGGAGGAGTAAGAAAGAAAGAAGAAACTATGTCTCAGGAAGATTGGGATATTCTGGACAGAAAGGCACTTGGTAGCATTCACTTATGTCTGGCACAATCGGTGGCATTTAATATTACAAAAGCGAAGACAACTGAAGAGTTGATGGAAAACCTAGCTAAGTTGTATGAAAAGCCTTCTACTTCAAATAATGTATTTCTTATGAAGCATTTATTTAATATGAAGATGGTAGAAGGTGGGTCAGTTGTTGATCATTTAAATAAGTTTAATATAGTTACTAGTTAATTATCCTTTGTAAATATAAATTTTGATGAAGAAATTAGGGTTCTTTTTATTTTGTGTTCTTTGCTTGAAATCCAGAATGACTTGGTAATGGTTGTTAGTAACTTTGTTTCTAGTTTGAACACCCTAAAATTTGATGATGTTGTTGGTGTTATTCTAAGTGAGGAAATTCATAGGAAAAGCTCAGGTGGATCCACATCAGGTAGTGTTTTGAATGCAGAAAGCAAAGGTAAAACAAGAGATAGAGGAAACAACTCTAGAAATCATGAGAAATCACAAGGAAAATCAAAGGGAAAGAGGTCTCAATAAAGAGGACCAAATGATTGTTGGTACTGTGGAAAACTAGGTCATAAGAAGAAATACTTTTGGTCTCGGAAGAATAAAGAAGGAGACAAACAAGAAGGCAATAATGAGGCAAATGTGGTAAATAATAAATCTGAAGAGGATGTTTTTCTCCTTTATCTTGAAAATGTTGATGATTCATGGGTTCTAGATTCAGGGGCATCATTTCATGCTACGCCCCATAAGAGTTATTTTCTTGATTATGTCCAAGGGGATTTTGGGCTAGTTTATTTGGGATATAATGAACCCTGTCAGATTGTTGCGAAGGGAAGAATTAAATTTAAATTACAGAATGGGAATCATTGGCTACTACAAGAGGTAAGGCATGTTCCAAGGTTAAGTAGGAATTTAATTTCTACAGGGAAAATAGGTTCTAAAGGTTGTACAGTTACTTTAGTGATAAAAATTGGAAGGTTTCAAAAGGTTCCTTAGTAGTAGAAAAAGGTGTCAAAGTAGGCACCTTATATCTTTGTAGTGGTCATATTGTTCCTTCTACTTTAATTGTTACAGAGAAAAGTCAATGTTCAGGAACAGTTGCTGCAGTTGAGCAGGTAGAACATGAAACCGTCATTGTGGATTCTGAAACAACACTATGACACAATAGACTTGGGAACATGAGTGAAAAAGGTATGAAATTACTTTATTCAAATAATTTTTTACCAGGTCTAAAATGTGTCAATATGGATTTCTGTGAAAGTTGTGTGTATGGAAAATAAAAGAGAGTTAGTTTTCTAAAGGGAGGGAACGAAAAGAAAGATGAAAAATTGGAGCTTGTGCATAGAGATGTATGGGGACTAGTTCATGTATCTTCCCTTGGTGGATCTCTATTTATGTTACTTTCATTGATGATGCAACTAGGAAAGTATGGATTTATTTCCTTAGGTAGAAATCTGATGTATTTGAAACTTTTAAAAAATGGAAAATCTTGGTTGAGAATGAGATTGGTAAAAGACTAAAATGTCTCAGATATGATAATGGTGGTGAGTATTACAGAAAATAATTTGAATATTGTTCCTATAATTTGAATATTCATAGGCAGAAAATAGTTCCAAGGACTCCACAAGAAAATAGAGTGGTTGAACGCATGAATAGGACAATAATGGAGCGTGCAAGGACTATGCGGTTGCATGTTAGGCTTCCCTTAAACATGTGGGTAGAGGCTGTAAATACTGTTGTTTATTTAATTAACAGAGGTCCCTCTACTCCTATGGGTTGTGGTATTCCAGAGGAAGCATGGGTTGGAAATAAGGTGAGTTATTATTTTCTTAGAACCTTCGGTTGTGAAGCATTTACACATATATATTTTGAAAATAGAACCAAGTTGGTAGCTAAATCAAAGAAATGTGTATTTTTTGGATATGGAATTGATGAGTTAGGCTATAGACTTTGGGACTTTAAGAATCAAAAAATTGTAAGAAGCAGGGATATCATATTCAATGAGAAAATGTTGTACAAAGATCTGTTGCGGTAGCATGAGAAGAAAGAAAATGATTTGGTGAACTATAACTGATTGAATGTTTGAAGATGATTAAGTTGATGATCATCGAGCTGCAGAAAGTAAATGCAAGACATTAAACCAGTTAATGCATTGTATTGTCATTGATGTCAAATTGATATAATCTGATTGGTCATATACATATTGTCATCTACTTCAAGAAACCAAAGAGATAAAGTTTATGTTATCGGTAAACATGAAAATCTAGTGTACACCGAGTGACAGTAAACACTAACGGATAGTGCACACCAACAAAAACAAAACCCCGAGCAAGTCACAGTGTTACCCAAGGACAACTAGAGTCAATGACTGAGCAAACTGAGAGTTGATCACCGATCATAACTAGAGTTAGGAAATGACAAAACACTTAGCTGGCAGGAGCTATAATTAGAGTTAACTGATTGATTGATTTATTTTCATCAATCAGATAAACTAAGGATAAGAAGGAGATTTAAAGCACAGAAAACAAAGGAGATATTTGTGGAATAAATCTAAAGCAAGGATTTAAAGATTAAAGCAATGCATGGCAAGATTTTCGAATCAAGAAAGCTATCTACGTCAAGAACAAGAAAGACAAGGATAGTAAACAGTGAAATCATATATATATAAAGAGACAAGTAATTAATTATGAGAAGAGGAATGTTGAATATAATTCTAATGAATATAGAAGTCTTCATACAAATTTGATCATATAGGCTGAGGAACAAAGCCAAGAATTCTACAGACACCAAGCAATAAAGAAGCAACAACATTCATTGAGAAGAAAGAAGTAAAGAGGGGAATAAAGGAATTAAAGAGCATATTTATTAGAGAGGTATTATGGAATTACAATAGATCTAAAAATCTGCAAGTTAAGTTGTATTATTGAACATATCATTGACTGTTTTAGTTTAACCATTAATTTAGAAAATCTCTTAATCGAGTGGGATTTAACAATCCTTAATGTATTGAGATACTCAAGAGTATCAAAAGGTTTTTCTTGTTGACAACATAGTGAATGCCTAAGGTCAAAATACTAACCAATGGTTTTAAATCCTCTAACAAGGTCACACTTAATAGTGTGTTTGTAACCTTTAATAGGGTTGGCTCTTCATCGAGCTCACTTCAGAAGAGTGAAAAAATTGGGTTATCGGTCCCAATTAGTTGTCCCCTTAACAGGTTTTCCATGTTAAAAATCTATGTGTCAAATGTGTATATGGTTTGTTGCTTTGATGTTTTTCTTTACACATTACTAAAACATGATTGGTCGGTAAACACTAAGTTCAATTGCTGCTATTCAGTAAATCTTAAGAAAAGGATAAATAGTATATTCACCGAGCAGTATATATGTTAGATGTACATAAGGCATACATCTTGTAGGACTCAAGATAACATAAGGTATTAAATTTCTGATATAAATTTTTGATTGGATTATTGGATTAATTTTTGAGGCCACTAATTCACCCCCCTCTCAGTTATTCTAAAAATTGGTATCAGAGCTAGTGTGCTTGGAAGAGAGTTTAAAGACTCAAGCTAAAGATCACAAGATGAGAAAAAGGGATGTGCCTAAGTTGAACAAAGACAAATTTGCATTATGGAAAACCAGGATAAGACTCCACCTATCAAGTATTGGAAATGATGTCACATAGTACTTGGATACTGAATTTGTTTTACCTACTAGACCTCTGACAGTTGATCAATTGAGAGAGAAACATGAACACAATTCTATGATGATAGAACTTGCTTCCTCACTCTCTGATGCTGAATTTGAAGATGTCAAATCATGCACCACTGCAAAGAAAATGTGGGACAAACTCAAGCTAGTACATGGAGGAGATACAACTGTGTTGAGAGCTAAAGATGAAAGCCTAAGAGGAAAGTTTGATGACCTAAGAATGAAAGAAGGAGATAACATCAATCAGTATAGTAGCAGAATAAAAGAAGTTGTCAATGCTATCCAAGGATTAGGAGGTGTACTTGAAGAAGAAACAATGGTAAGTAAAATTCTAAGAACCTTACTGCCTGTTTATGCTATTAGAGTATCTACAATTCAAGAAATGAGATAAGTAGAAAATAACAATGTTACTCTAGATAGTTTGATTGGTAGACTTATTTCATTTGAGATGAATAACTTTGACAATAGTGTCTTACCAACTATTGAGTCTGCATTAAAATCTTCACTGAAAATAAGTAAATCAATTCATAAACACACTATGATAAATGATAGTGAAAGTGATAGTGATGAACAAGAACTTGATGAAATTGAATCACTAATGGCTAGAAGATTGCAGAGAGGCAAAGGTAGATACAAAGGTAAATTACCATTAGTCTATTTTAATTGCAAAGAGATTGGACACTTTGCTGCTAGATGCCCTAGCAAAAGAAAAGATGAAAGAAACAATGACAGATCTTATGAAATGAAGTTTGACAGAAGTGATGACCGAGATTACCGAAGCAACTGACAATTTGACAGAAGAGCTAACCGAGACTACAAGGACAAAGGCAAGAAGGATTTTTACTTGGATAAGAACAAAGCTGAAAATACTGACACCAAATCTGATGAAGATATTGAGGTAGTATTTGTTACTATGAAGGATGATTTAGATGAAGAAGAAAGGTATGTTGAAGCTGCACTCATATCTAAGGTTAGTAAAAATGATGTCTGGATTATTGATAGTGGTTGTACTCACCACATGACTGGAGATAAGGAAAAGTTTGAAACTCTTGAATATTATAATGGTGGATCAGTAAGAATGGGTAATGACTCACCTTTTCTAGTTGAAGGTAAAGGAACCATCATGTTGAATAATCTGATCAGATGTGAAAATGCATATTGGGTGAAAGGACTTAACTATAATCTATTGAGTGTTTCAAAGTTGAATAACACAGGTCACCGAGTTGCATTTGAGAACAAAAAGGCAAAGATCTATAATGAAACAAGAAGGTTGATCGGTATTGGAGAACAAACAAAAGGTAACCTATTCTATCTTGATAAGATTGAGACCACTTGTTTATTGTCTATAAATGAAGACATTTGGTTGTGGCATAAAATGTTATGTCATGTGAATTTTGAAAACATGGTTAGGATAAGCAAGAAGAGAAAGGTAAGAGGCTTGCCGAGCATGTCAAAACCCAACCATGTCATGTGTTAGAATTGTCAAAAAGGTAAATGACAAAGTCTATTTTCAAGAGAAAAACCTACACAACTAATTCTATTCTAGAGCTAGTCCATATTGACTTATGTGGACCAATGAGAATAAAGAGCTACTATGGTGATAGATAATTCATTCTCTTTGTTGATGATTATTCTAGGATGATGACTATCATGTTCTTAAAAGAGAAATTAGAAGCATTCAAGATGTTTAAATGGTATAAAGCTATAGTTGAAAAACAAAGTGGAAAAGAAATGAAATGCTTAAGATCAGATAGAGGAGAATTTATTTCTGATGAATTCACTAACTTTTGTAATGAGCTTGGAATTACAAGATAGGTTTCTGCACCAAGAACACCACAACAAAATGGGATTGCTGAGAGAAGGAATAGATCAATTTTTTATTTTTCCAGAACACTGATGATTGAAAAAGGCATCACACAAACATTCTGGAGAGAAGTTGTAAGTACTGTTGTCTATACATTAAACTGAGTTCAATTGAAGAAAGACACCAATAAGACACCTTATAAGCTATAGTATTGATACACACCTATTGCAAGTTACTTTAGAATTTTTGGAAGTCAATGTTCTATATTGAAAGATGATAGAAATGGAAATCTTGACTCAAAAAGTGATGAAGGAATATTTCTAAGGTATTCTACTAAAATCAAAGCTTATAAATGTCTTAACAAATCCTCTAAAAAAATCATTGAAAGTGTAAATGTTAAAGTGGATGAATTTGCTGAGAAAAATGATGAGGAAAGCTGAAAGGAACTGGAACATTACAACAAATTTGTCTAAAATGAAGAACCTGACACTCTGCCTGAGCAATAGTGTATCGCTACCGAGTGATAAAACAATGCAACCGAGCAACAGGTTGCACACACCGAAAATTAGGAAATTTTTCACAATGATGAATCGAGTGATGAAGATCCAAATGAAGGTCAAGATGATTATCAGAATGATGAACAAAAAAATGAACTGGTACTTTCGAAGTATTTCAGAAGACACCATCCACATGACCAAATCATAGGAGATAAAAGAGATAGAATGAGAACAAGAAGTAAGTCACTGAACACTAGATGTTTGATTTGTGATTTTGAGCCTAAGTTTGTTAATACTGCACTTGAGAATCAAGAATGGGCCAGTGCAATGAAGGAAGAGATTGAGAAGATTGAGAAGAACAAAACATGGACATTAGTACCTAGGCCGAATGACAAAAATGTCATTGGTACCAAATGGATATTTAGAAACAAACTGAATGAGAATGGAGAAGTCACTAGGAACAAAGCAAGACTGGCATGCAAAGGGTATGCACAAGAAGAAGGTGTTGAATATGGAGAAACCTTTGCACCCATTGCTAGACTAGAAGGAGTAATAATTCTACTTTATTATGTTTCTTACAAAGGATTTAAAGTATACCAAATGGATGTAAATTCTGTATTTCTAAATGGGATACTAGAAGAAGAAGTATACATTGAACAACCTGAAGGGTTTGTTGATCCTAACAAGAGGAACATGGTTGTAGACTGCACAAAGCCTTGTATGGATTGAAACTGTAATCACCTAAAAAAGGTCATCTAAACCTTAGACCCCCAATCTCAACAATTAATCAAGAAACCCTAATCTTGATAAATCCTAAGTCCTAAATCAAACAGGCAATTCATCAAATTTGAATTGATCTGACCTAAACCCTAGGTCCTAATCAATCATCATACTTGATTAATTAATTAATTCCTAAAATCATAATACATTGGAAAATAAACCTTATGTTAATTATTTAATTCATATTCTGATATATTAATTAAATAAAATTATTAAATTGTCAGTTAAATCAAAAAATGAATTAAATTAATTAATAAAAACAAATATGCATTCAAAATCATTTAAATTATTAAAAATGCATATGACATCATCAAATTAAGTTGACTGATTATCAAAAGGGAAACAATCCAATTCCACTCAGTGAACTGATTCTCCACTATCTATCATTTTGGAAACATTTTGGTTAACTAAAAATCAACATGGAATTTTCCAAAATAACTGATCAGTCAGTTCAGTCAACTGAATCTTTGAACCAATCACATCACTTGCACATGGATTGTGCTTCTTCAATCAAATTTGAGCCACTCTTTTCTTTCGATCTCAACCGTCGATTTGAGAGAGATTTCTATAAAAGAGAAACTCATTTCCTTCACAAAGAATCCTAATTTTTGTATTATCGTTATTATGTTGCATTTCACAGTCTAGTTTTCTTGCATTTTAGTTTTCTTTTAATCATTTATCTTTAATTGTTAATTTCTTTCAAGCATGCAAATCTAATTTAGAGCACATTTTGAATTTGGTGTTATTAAATTGAATCAATACACATTTAATTTGGTGCTTTAAAATTGAATCTTAATTAGCCTGGATTAACAACAAATCTGCATCCTACATCTATCATTTTAGATCATTTAATCTAGATTAAAAATCCTTCATTTAGGTTATTGGTGTAGTCACTGAGCTTGCAATGTCCTGAGAGAAAGCTCATACTCCTGCCTACTAGAAGACAATAGATCGGTTTAGGTTAGTGTAGTTATTTATTGTTTTTCAATTTCTTGTTTTCTAACCCGCTAACCACATAATGATCAATTTTCACTTTGATCCAAACTCCACCTACATCTCCTCTTAATAAAAATATGAGTCCACCATCACGTCTGGGTTGTCATTTTGGTTTGAAAAGACTATAAATACGCCCATACTCGCACAAAAATTGAATCTGTAGCAAAAAAATTTGCATACAAAGGTTGTACGACCTCTTCACACAATTTAAGGCAGATTCTATCTGTTCTTAGATCGAGACAGAGTGGAAGCTTTTGTTTAAATAAAAATTTACTAGGGTCCAACCCTGTTTATCCCTCTACAATTTACACCCTGCGTAATCCAAGCTAGGAAGGATAAATCTCGGTCTCCAAGCCCGAACACATAACCCCCAACCCTTGCTTTGTTTTAGTTGTTTTGAGCTTTGGTTATAAAATGCTAAACATTCATTGGTGGCATGAATGTGGGACTAAAGTCCCTTTTCAACTCCTAGCCCTAAGCACTACTTCCTCTGCCACCCGCGTAATCTCCTACTACTCCCTCCCCACCACACCAATTTTCTCAGCTCCCTCTAATCCTGCCTCCCTCTAATCCTGCCACCCCACAGGTCCACCAAACCCTACTCTACGCTGCACTACGCTTTCTCCCCTCTGCTAACCGCACAACACCACTTTCACCCACCTG
>MU224533.1:3281534-3291896 GCA_018584345.1 Thuja plicata
CCCTACCCGCCCTCTGCTTCACTCCTTTCAAACCCTCCCCCGCCTCCCTCTGCTACTTCCCCTCCACAGCCACCATTACAAAACCTCATGCTTCCACCTTCAAACCCCACAACCGCATTCTCCTCTCTGCCTCTTGTGTGCAACCACTTCACTTCTCCCATGCGTAACAGCCCTAACACAACACCCCCACAATGCCTATTATACAGCTTCTTCCCCTACCTCTCTGTGCAGCCTAACTCCCTCCTCCACCCACAGTTGCGTGCAGCCACAAAACCACCTCCAACCTATCCAAAATTGCAACCAAAAACATAACCTCCACTCAGCCACAAACTCCACCAAAAAAATAACCACCGCCCAAACGCCACCAATCCACCACTTGCTTTAGTCCTCCAAATGGGCAATTTAAAAACTGACAAGTGGAAAATAGTGATTCGTTCTAAGTTTTTTTGCACGCAGGAATTCCCACTATGCTAAATTTGACAACCATTTAGTCATCGTTATACAAGGTTATTGGCTTTTTATGACGACCTCCAAGACGTCTATTTTACATTCTGCTGATGTCAGCGGGGATTTGAAAAATCTTACCTTCACCATAAATTGCTCATATTTGGTCCAAATTGACTTCAATTCTTTTTTATTTTGGGTAGATTTTCCTAAAGATCACTGTGGTGAAGTTAGTTTCTATTTTTGGTTGTTGGATTTCTCAAAAATTGTAGATTTTGATGATTGTAACTGCCTAATCCTACATTTGGTAACTTCCAGAGCCTCGTTTGGGCTCATACAGTAACCTTTTTGAGTGCATTTTTGTTTAAAGTGTGTAATTTTTTGTCTAGTTTCTGAATATGCAATCACTTTCTTGATTTTTGGATTTTCTAACGCTGATGAGTTTTGGGCTTTGTTGTTCTCTGCCTTATCTTATTGGTTTCAGTCTAACAGTGGTTTGGAAGACGTTGAAAAAGAAGACTAAAACATAGAATACTAATGAATCATCTTGCAGGTTACCTTGATCGATATAACACTAAACATTGTGCTTGCATATTGTTTTTGTTTTATTAAAATAGAAATGCACATGCAGGACTTTTTAAAATGAACTTCTATCTGGTGTTTTAGGGATGGCAATAATGTCAGGAAACCATGCTCTCACCCTTTTGGGATGATTAGAAATCCAGAAACATTATTTTCATTCACCGTTTGAGATCTGCAACTTTAGAGGGTCTGTCCAAGTGGGAAAAAGTACTCACCCTTAGAGAACGACCCAAGTGAGAACAAGCTAACACCAAGCTTCTTCGAGTCACTATAATAAAAATACTTCCTCAAGACCAAAGCCTCATAAGATAAGTGGAATTTGAGCTTATACTCAACTCTCACCTAACATAAAGCAGGGCTTCCGAGTCTCAATCATGTATCATGCACTGCTTGTGCTAAGGTGTTCTGTGGGGTTAGCAGCCTAAATCGCGCTTGCACGGACACAGAGGATATACTTAAATGAAGATCCTTACTAAAACCCTTTTCATATAGTGGCCAAAATCCTTTTCTACTCGTTGATAGGGGCGTTATGAGATGTGCATGCCTAAGAAACCTCTCATGTACCCCTCTTGTTGAGACAGTAAATTTATCAAGGTCTTCAGACCTTGAGAAATTTGAATCTTGATAGGCCTGAGAAGTGTGTTTCATGGAGGGGATCCAGTGCTGCCAAGCTTCTAACTGTCCAACTTGAATGGGTATTTTATTATAAGAGGATTCAAACAAGTATTTTCCATTTCTAGCCTCCTAGGAATAGGGGTTGCTTGATGTGCTTGAATATTTAAGGGCTTCTTGATGTGTCTGGTGTGAGTGTTCACTGAAACAACAACAACAACAAAAACAATCAAACAATTTGGAAAACTGTACACTTTAGGTACCTATCTGTCATATCTCGTTTGTCGCATCAATAGTATGTCAAAAAGTTGTCTTTTCATCAGCCTATCCTACTACGTTCAGTCTGTTCTGAGGTCTACGTTGTCATAATGATCCTGCTAGTTCATATTTGACTATGATCTGTTGTCAGTCCAACCTATCGTTGTCTTGAAATCTGATGTTGTTGCGCTTGTCCAATTGACCAGTCCTTTGTTCAAATATTATCAGTCTTTGTCTGTGTTGTCCTTATTCTGGGTTGTGAGAGCATGTTAGTTAACCTTGACTCATGATCAGACTCTTTGCTATCTCCTTCTTAGTTGGACGTTTATCACTTGGTCTCTTTGGTCTTGGAATTAGGCAAAACTTTAGATATCACCACAGTGTCGGTCAGGTGAACCAACTTATTTATGCATGTGTGAACTAGAAGTCATTTTAAGGAACTTCACAAATAAGGATTCCCATTTGAAGACAATTCCTTGTTTGGAGAGAATCCTCTTTTTGGGAGAGATCCTCAAACTCCTCCTAGATCACTATCCTCATAGAACAAGTTACCTAGTCCTAGGATGTCGGTAGAAAGACAAAGTCGAGGTAGGTCTTGATAGAGAGATCTCTATAATAGTACCAGCAATCACAATAGTCACCACTCCTCGAGTGCATCAGAACCTGAGGAGAAAGAGATTGACGAATGTCTCTAGAATAAGAGGTTCGTACAACTCATGAAAACAATCATAAATCGAGATAAGGAACAATAGTTCCTTGACCTACTAGAGCAAGGCGCTCAACTTCCACCTCACTTAAAAGCTGAGGATGTCATTGCTAAAGAAGAAGAGACTCCCATGACACTCATGGCTAAACAAATGAAAAATTTGCAAATGGAATTACAAGAACTCAAAAAGGAAAAGGAAAAACCCAACACAAAGTTTTCCTTAAACACAATCTATCCTTTTCCTTTTGATAAATATTTGTACTTACCTCTGTTCCCGCGCGGAGTTGAAATCCCACAATTTGATAAGTACAATGGTCACTCTTATCCACAAGATCACATCTAATAATTTTTTTCTCTTTGTACCAAACTTATGCATGATGAGACATATATTATGTGTCTCTTTCCTCAGATTTTGAGTGGCCAGGATATGGAGTGGTTCTCAAAGTTACCCACTGGTATCAAAACTTTCCATGAGCTGATGAATCTGTTCCTACAACAATATTATTAAAATATCCAACATCCTGTGAAAATGATTGATTTATGCAACACAAAGCAAAACATAGGAGAACCCTTTCTGACCTTTCTTCAGCGATGGAGAAAGATGTTTTCTAGATATCCACGAATCGTGCCTAAATCTAAAAAGATGGATATTTTCACTAGTGTTCTGATTCCATAACTAAACTATCCCCTTCAGATGCAATGTCCACCCTCTTTCGAGAAAATGGCAGAAAACACAATAAAAATAGAAGATGTGCTTGTTAAAAAGGGTGACATTACCCTCTATAAGGAAAACAAGTTTGGTTCCAACTCCAAAGACAAAACTAAATATTGGAACAAAAACAAGCATGTGGTAAATGACAGAGTAGTCGATCATTCTGGCCCCCAGTCAAAACCAGCAGTCTTCAATCTGACAAGTGGCTCAAAGGCCCTAAAAAATACTAAAAATACCACTAAATCCTCATCTTCTAAAGGGGTCATCAATTTTTTGAAAGACAAACCATGGATTAAACACAAATGATACTTTGAATCTTTAGGAGAGTCCTACGAATCTAAACTTAAGACTCTACTGGCAAACAAGTTGATCACATTGCCAGATAACTCCAAACCATATGATCCAGAGGTCAAACCTAAAAAGTGGAGAGACAATTATTTCTGTCAATATCATAAAAACAAAGGACATACGATAGAAAATTGCATGAGGCTCAAGCATGAGATCCAAGATCTCATTGATAACGAAATAATTGTGGTTGATAATCACAACAAGAATGTTGATCATAAGGCATTCAAAGATCCTTTCCCAAAAAATCACAAGGGGGAAAATTCTAAGAAAGGTGCTCAAATCAATCACACTTATTCTAATGATAACTAAAACATCATTAACATGCTTGAGTCATCTCATTATAAATATTGCAATGTCATCATTGTCAAAAATAAAGAGAAAGAGTCTCAATCGGCCAACGCAGTGACCCAAGCGTAAGAAAAGGTCACTCTAGGGGGTTCTAGATCTTCCAACCCTTCATTTCCTTCCAATAAACCGTCGGTGTCCAAATCCTGTATACCTCTTAAAAAAAAATATGTTGTGGGTACCTCTAAAGTATCACAGTCCAAACAACCGACTTTGTCCAATATTGCGGAATATAGCATCGTCGAGCAATTGCAGAGAACATCTGCCCAAATTTCAATCTTTGAATTGCTCAAACTCTCTCCATATCACCGAGAGGTCCTAGATAAAGTTCTATCAACTACCAATATACCTAAGGACTTGGATCTAGATCAGTTTCAATCCATGGTGGGTCACTTAACCTCACCACATTACCTATGTTTCTCAAAAGAAGATGAAAACTCTTTAATTTGTCCACACAATCTCCCCTTGCATATCAAAGTCATGATCCAAAAACATCGTGTCAGACAGGTCTTGATAGATGGAGGTGCAAGGTTGAATATCTGCACACACAGGTTAATCGAGCAACTAGGCTTTTCAGAGAATGGCATTGATCCTAAAAACAAAATCACTATCAAGGCATATGATGAAGAAGAAATATTTTCTAAAGGTCTTGTCACTTTACCAATCCAAGTGGGTCCTTTTGAGAGGGATGTTACCTTCCAAGTTCTGGATCTCCCTCTAGCCTACAACATCCTATTGGGAAGACCCTGGATCCATGAGATGCAGGAAGTTCCATCAACGTTCCATCAGTGCGTCAAGTTCCCATTCAATGGTGTAGAGGTAACTATTCTTGTGGACACTAGTTATGCATGTAACACATTAAGACAAGCATTAAACACTTTAGTCCCGCATAACAGTGAGGTGTCCAACTCTGAATTAGCCACAAATTTTCTAAAGGAAATGGAAAAGAAAATCAAGATAAAGGACACAGGTATGGGTGGATACACAGTGGAACCCGTATTGTCAATCACATCTCTTCCCACATCACCTCGGTCCTATGGGAGACCTTCGAAAAAGATGAAACTGACAACACCCCAAGCAATCTATGATGGTGACTTTGTTAAATTTGACATACCATTAGAGGATGAAAAATAAGAACAAGCCAATCTAGATTGGCTATATAAGGAACTTGAAAATAATGAGGTTGAACAACGTGAAATATCCCCATAAACATTTGGAGTGGGTTATGAGCTGGCTCGTAAAATGGGTTATTCAGGTAAAGGACCCATTGTATGTAATCAAAATGGACTTAAAGAACCAATCTCTATTAAATTCAGATGACCTAGAGACACAACTAGTCTAGGGTTCTTATCTAGGAAAGTGCAAAGAGAAAATAATCATCTAGATAAAGGAAAGAGACATCAGGTTCATTCATATGAAGAAGAGCATAACACAATAGAAGAAAGAACTGACACACCCACTCCCAAGTGGGATGAATCTAACGATTCTGATGAGGAGGATGGGTGTCCTTCTCCTATTCCTCCCAATATCCTGGCTCTTCTCTTTGAAGAAGAAATACCCTAGGTCAACACTACTGAAGATTGTGTTCTAGAGGAATCAACAATAAATTCTAATCAGTTAGAGACTACTACATCCAAACAAGACCATGATACAGAAGAAATGAGTCTAACCATAGTAGAGTTTTTAGACAAAACTCATCCAAATTGGGGGAAAAGAGTAGTTTTCACTCATGTCCTTGATATGAAAACTAATGATGAAACAGACTCCCATGAATACAATTTTGATAGTCTTTCAGAAGGCACTTTAGACAAAGAGGTGGATAGAGTTCAGTGATATGTACCCACGCTCGAAGTAGGTGAATTCTTAGAGGTTAGATCTAACGAATTGGGACCGCCTATTTCTGACATGGGCTTCGATGATGTCATTAGGGCTCTTTCTAATTTGAACATGTCTATACAAGGTTTAGGTCTAGGAATCTACTTAAGAGTCGCCATCTATGATGAACATACTTTGAACACCCTCGAACCCATTAAACCTTTGCCACTAAAGCATCCTACACTCATTGATTGATCCTTAGATGGACAACCTACTGAAATGCCTACATTCCCCAATGACTATGCTTTAGCTTGCTATCATAACACTGTTGAACCTGTCACTTCATCCACTAGTGAACCTAGTGTGAGAATGACTGAAGCCGACATCAAGTATCTCAGTTACAAAATAAAAATGAAAAAAGGGTCTAAAGGTGAAAACCACATTATGGCGGTTTCAGAACCCAAAATAATAAAAAGAAAAGATGCATCCAAAGGAAAAAACCTCTCTGAGGCACCTAAGGATGGGATGCTTGATGTCTTTCCTAGTCATTTATAGGAATGATCATTAGTGCTCATAGATCCAACTCAACCAGTGAATATTGGTACAGAGGAACACCCGCACATCATTCATGTGGCTAAATCCTTATCTGTAGAAGAACTCAAGGAATTCATAGATTTCTTTAAAGAGAAGAAGATAAAAATTTTATGGACATACTCATATATGCGTGGTTTAGATCTAGATCTTATCATGCACCCTCTCTCAATAGCTCCTGGAGTAAAACTAGTAAAACAAAAACTCAGAAAAATGCACCCTCATATTGCATTACTTATCAAGGTTGAACTGGAAAAAATACTCAAAGCTGGATTCATTCGAGCCATTGATTATGCATAATGGATTTCCAACATTGTACCAGTATCAAAGCCAGACAAATCCATCAGAGTCTACACTGATTTTAGGGATCTAAACAAATCATGTCCAAAGGATGAATTTCCTTTGCCTAACATTGACATGATTGTAGACATGACAGCTGGGTATGAAATGTAATCTCTCATGGATGGTTTCTCTGGGTACAACCAAATCAAGATTGCTCCAGAGGATCAAGAAAATACTACTTTTACATGTGCCTGGTGAACATTCTGCTAGAATGTCATGCCTTTTGGTTTCAAAAATGCAGGAGCTACCTATCAAAGGGTAGTAATGAATATCTTCCACGATATGATGCACAAAACCATGGAAGACTATGTGGATGATACTCTTTCTAAAAAAATGAAATGATCTATGCACCTAAAAGACTTAGGCCCAATCATGGAAAAAATGGAAAAGTTTAAGTTAAGGTTGAATCCAAAGAAATGTGCATTTGGTGTTACATCTGGAAAGCTATATGGTTACATTATCTTAGCTAAAGGCATAGAGGTCAATCCTAAAAAGGTACGAGCGATACTGGAAATGCCACCTCCTAAGAACATCAATCAGATGAGAACACTCCAAGGAAGAATCCAGTCTATCAGAAGGTTCATCTCATAGTTGACTGATAGAGCACAACCATTTACGAAGAATCTACGCAAGGGCATTACTTATCAATGGAGTGAATAATGTGACAAATGTTTCACACAAATCAAAATGTACCTAGAAAACCCACCAATACTCATGCCACCACAACAAGGAAAACCATTGATTTTGTACATTTCAGCTACCTCAACATCACTGGGGGAACTTTTAGCGCAAGAATATGAAAACAAGAAAGAACGTGCTATCTACAATATCATTAGGACATTGGTATCCTATGAGATTAACTACTCTATGATCGAGAAAGTGTTCCTGGCAGTAGTCTTTGCATCTCAAAAACTATGACACTACATGTTGTCTCACTGAGTCAAATTGGTGGCTAAAATTGACCCTTTGAAGTATCTCCTAAGTAAAGCTACCCTCATTGGCAGATTGGATAAATGGGTTATGCTTCTTAGTGAATTTTACATAGAGTATATTGAGTGTAAAGCAATTAAAGGGAAAGCAATTGCAGATCAACTGGTTGGTGCTCCACTACAGGACAATGAACCAATCAATGCTGAGTTCCCAGATGGATCTATTTTGCACATCACTCACAGATCCTGGAAAATTTTCTTTGATGGATCCTTCACACAACAAGGTTCAAGTGCAGGTATTTTGTTTCTGAATCCTCAAAACTATTCCATTCTAAAGGCGTACAAGCTCTTGTTTCCTTGTACAAACAACATAGCACAATCCGAAGCACTAGTAAATGGAATCAAACTAGATCTTGAATGGAATGTTTCTGAGTTACATTTCCATGGTGACTCTCAACTTGTAATCAACCAAATCAATGATGTATACCATAATAAGGATGAAAAACTCATACCTTATAAATGAATTGTTGATGACTTTAAGAAATACTTTACATACATCACATTCCAGCAGGTCTCAAGGACACAAAATAGAGAATTTAATGCCATGGCTACATAAGCATCCTCACAACAACAAGAGGAAGATTTCTGCTATGAGTTCCTAGTGGAAGAAATCTATTTCCCTTCCTACAACTCCCCTGAATCCCAAATGGTACGTTCAGTCATTGAACAAGAATCCTCCCATTATCACCATGTCTACTCTTACCTGCGCCATCAGGTCATTCCTGATGGACTAACCAGAAATGAAAAATGACACCTCATCTACAATGCCTCACGATATGTTCTCATGGCTAACGATTTGTATAGGCAAGGATTAGATGGTACTTTGCTTAGGTTTCTAGAAAAAGATGAGTCCAAACATGCAATGTCTGAAGTCCAAAAAGGAATTTGTAGTTCTCATTCTAACAGTCTGACTCTGGCCATAAAACTGCTTAGAGCAGGGTATTATTGGCCAGATATGGAGAAAGAAGTGACGGGACAACAAGTCTCGCTGTTCATCTTGAACTACATCATTTTTTGTTATGGCATACCTTCCTCCATCATCACTGATAATGGAGGAAAATTTAATAAAAACACCATGGATGAGTTGTGTGCAAAGTTAAAAATCACACAACATTGTTCTTCCATCTATTACCCGCAAGGTAATGGATAGGCTGAGGCCTCAAATAAAAATTTGCTGAAAACCTTGCATTGTACGGTTAATAAGTCTAGAAAGGATTGGCACCTGCAGATCAATCCTGCATTATGGGCTTACAAAAAAAGCATCATAACACCTATAGGGGCAACCCCATTTTCACTGGTATATGGGGTAGAAGTAGTTTTAACCCTAGAGGTAGAAATCCCCTCTCTTAGGGTTTCTTTGTGTAGACTTGTACCAGATGAAGAATACAGAGTTTTGAGACTCCAAGAACTAGAGCTGCTAGATGAATGTTGGAAAGTGGCCTTTGATCACCTCAGAGATTATCTGAAAATAATGTTAAGAGGATACAACAAGAAAGTAAGACCTGGATAACTTCAGGTGGGTGACCTTGTGTTGAGATGAAATCCCCGCAATCAGTCACATAGAGAGAAGAAGGGGAAGTTTGAGCCCAACTGGCTGAGTCCTTATATCATTACTGTAGCATTCCACTCTGGAGCCTATCGACTCTCCACACCTGAAGGAGAACTACTTTGGGATCCCATCAACACTCTCCATCTGAAGAATTTCTATACCTAAGGCATCTTTGGTGATCAGCACAATGTACATACTTATGATCCTAAAAAAATTCTAAAAATTGAAAAAAGTCCTGAAAAAATGATCATCTTGGTGAAAACCTAGCAATAGGCATCTTGATGCATCAATAAAAAAAAAAAGAAAAAAGAAAAAATCAAAACCAAAAAATGGAAAAATACAAAAAAATTAAAAAAGAAGAAGTGCCTTAGTGAAAACCTGGTAAACAGGTGTAGCAAAAATAGCATCTCTGCCAAGTAGGTGAAAATTTGGTAAACAGGCACCTCTTGTACTCAACGCTCCATCTATCAATGCCTGGTCTTGGCAATCCTTTTCTTCATTTTGTACATATCTTTTAGTCACTTTTGTGACACTTTGGTTCTTTTGAGAACCCTCTTGGCTTGAAACTGATCCATAGTCATAGTCCGGGGGTAATCGAATCAGCTTTGTCCTTGCAGTATGAGTCAAGTCAGTCATCGTCGTTTGCTACTAGGGGCATGGGTCCCCAAATTTTATCACATCTTTGGCTTACACCAGAGTCAGTGATCTTGTCATTTTTGAAGGACAACTCGCTACTGATGCAAATAGGTCTTTCTCAACAACCCAATCAACAGTGTTTCTTAACACTATCTTTGGACGCATCTATATTTCTTAACATACATTGGATACCGCAAACATAAACAACAGATTAATAACAATCAAACACATCGCACTCACAAGCATGACGGTGTTTCTCAACACCTCCTACATACATACATCCAAATTTTTTGAAACTGACTGAAGTATGTGTTGGAATAATGATACATTTGGCATCAGTGAATGCACTTAGTGAAAACACTTATTCGGTTTTGAATGCTTACCGAGCTCATCACTCAGCCCACAGCCTATACCGAGCATTCAGTAAAGCTCA